>BLSH010470985.1:53818-70634 GCA_018402905.1 Glandirana rugosa
TAAGACTGTCGTCCCTCTCCCGCCCCCCCCCCCCCCGGCTACCAAAGCCATTGCCCATCACAACTGTCCACTTCAGATCCACTCAAAGACAACTAAAAGGGACCTGCTCAGCTCTTCCATTCACCATACAGCTTCAGCCTGGTAAACCACTGACTTTAGCAAGCCATACATTTAACAAAATGTGGCTGGTTCAGCAATCAAGGTTTGATCCATGTATGAGCAGGGTGGTTGTACAGAAGTTGATCTACCAATCGACTTCTGTACAACTGCCTGAAAATTTTTGCTTGATCAGCACCACTGGCTATAGCCGACAGAGCTGATCAGTGTATTCTGACAGAGAGGAAGTCTCCCTGCTGTCAGAATACAAAGGTACAGCAGGAGGATTCTCCCATCCACATTGGATATGCGGATGGGGGAATCAAGTCAGTTTTTTTTTTTGTTTAACACGCAGGTTGAATGTAACAAAAATGAATCATTTATGGGCTGCCTATTTTATGCTCACACTGGTTTGCTCTGAAAAAGAACTTCACATGGCTCAAAATATCTCCCATAGGGAAGTGTGTCTACTTATTGATCTATTTCATATGTGAGCTTTATATGTTTTCTAAACACATACAACTGAGTTGCTTTTTGTCTTTACATTATATTATCAGAGATGGTGACTTACTGCCGTGATATATCTAATCCAGCAGTAAAGATGACATCAAAGCGAAAGGATTGTACAGCCTTTTCTAGATCTTTATAATCCTTCGTGATGGTGGGATCTTCCACTGGTTCATCTTCATAGTCACTATCTTCTGGATCAATCTCTTTTTCATCGTCATCTTCATCCTCATCCTCATCAGTTGCATCTGGACTATTCTTATTTTTACTTTTTTTACTTTTATGTCTGACACTATTATATAAACAGATAGTTCCTGGGGGTGTAGCCAATAAATTACCAGAAATCGCATGGAACAAACCATTGGCTGGCTGTCTGTAGTTTGTTAAATACTGAGACAGATGTCTCTGATGTGTCCAACATGTACTGCATTGGGAAGTACTGTATGTAAACGAATCAGATTTTTGACAGATCCGTGAATAAAAATGCAGGTTACTGAAGACCCTTAGGGATAATCTGACTCCAGTCATTGCATAGCCTGCAAAAGAAAGGACAGGAACAAAGTCAATGTAACCAAGTACACTACAATGCTGTACATATATATTTGTCTTCTGAGTAGTTACCACTGCAGCATAAATCCCAAAGGAAACAGTAATCATGCAAACCAGTACTGTAAGGGCTCTTTCACACACACGGAGCCCGTTTTGACGGGCTCCACTGCTCAGCGGGGATCCATCCGTTTATCCCCGCTGAGCCGGCGGATGACAGGACAGTCTCTGCACTCCATGCAGAGACTGACTTGTCACAGCTCCATTCTCCTCTATGGAGAATCGGATGAACACGGATCGTTTGTCCGTGTTCATCTGATCCGATCCACCAGGTGAATGGAAAATAGGGCTTCCATCCGTCTGTTTCTGGCGGATCGTGTGTCAGTGGACATATGTAGAAGTACATGGAGTGTCCGTTTGGGTCCGCCTGAAAAACTGACAGGCGGACCCAAACGATCCGTGTGTGTGAAAGAGCCCTAAGCAGTAATATTCTGCAGAGGTTTCCATTATAAATGAGGCAAAAAAGAATGTGTTGTATGATCACTAGCGCAGCTTGGCAATGATATTTAGATGATAGCATATGTACCTTATTCACAAAAAATGGATCATGTTGAGACAAATACCAGCACAAAATGGGAAAACTTATTTTTTTAAATTTGAATAGAGTAGTGAGAGGTTAAAACCACTACCATGTTTTTTTTCTTACAAATCCTCCAATTGGGTCAATTTGTCACATGACAACTTAGATGGAATTTTCCTTACACTGGAAATATATCCTGTCATTGCCTGTTAAGTCTACAGGACCAGAAGGGAAAGAAATCTTTCTAGCGAAATATCAATGTCAAGAATAGACTGATAGCGGTGTTAATCCTCCCCTACTCTATCCAAAGTAAGTTTTGGCTTTATATATACTTTAACCGGTTCCGTACTAGCTTGCGTACATTTACTGCTGCAGAGTCGCTCTATTACGCAAAATCGCCATCTATAAACGGCAGCTCGCATGTGCGCAGCTAGCGGGCGGGAGCGCGCCACCTGCAGCGTGCTCTCATGCCCGCCGCACTCTGCAGCAGTGTGCCTGAGGCTCGGGCGGACCCGATGTTCGCCGGTGAGTCGCGATGACCTGGCAGAGAGAGAGAACGGGGAACCGCCGATGTAAACACGGCGGTTCCCCTCTCTGTGCTCTGTCAGTGGGCATGTAAGAGATCTACTGATCCTTGTCACTGGGATCAGTTAGATCTCATATGCCCATGGTAGCCCAGCCACCTCACAGTTAGAACACGCCTAGGGAATCCAGTTAATCCCTAGATCTCCCCCTGCAGGTTAACCCCTTCACTGCCAATGACATTTACACAGTAATCAGTGGATATTTACATTTCTGATCGCTGTATAAATGTCATTGGTCAATATCAAAGTCCCATTGCCAGTAAAAAAAAAAAAAAAATTTGTAAAAACGCCAGAAATTAATTCTCATGGTTTTTAAATGCGGCAACTTTTGCGCAAACCAATCAATAAGCTTCAATTGCGATTTTTTTTTACCAAAAATATGAGGAAGAATATAAATCGGCCAAAACCGATGAATACATTTTTTTTTATATATTTTTTTTTGGATCTGTATTCTAGCAAAAAGTAAGAAATATTGTTTTTTTTTTTTTGCAAAAAATTGTCGCTCTCTTTTTGTTTATAGCGGTGATCAGAAATGACGCAGAGGTGATCAAATACAACCAAAAGAAAGCTCTATGTGTGGGAAAAAAGGACGCAGATTTCGTTACAACGTCGCATGACTCCGCAATTGTCAGCTTAAGCGACGCAGTGCCGAATCGCAAAAAGTGCTCTGGTCCTACAGTGGGAAATCCTTCCAGGGCTGAAGTGGTTAAAGTGTTACTAAACCCAGGAACCTGCAATTATTTTAGCAGATATAAACTGCTAAATACCTTTTCTCATCAGCAGTATATAGCAGTCTTGTGATTTCTAGAAGTTTCTGGTTAAAGCTTGTAGGGGGAGTTTTCATTCTACTCCGACTGTCCTATGAGGCTGCAGGACTCCTGACCCTCTGTCTGGACAGTGCTGATTGGCCCTGTGCTGATCCCTTGCACCCTCCCAAGAAAAAAACTCTGTAGCAGTACACACCAAACTGAGCATGTGTAGACTGACTCCAAAGACTCTGTCTTATCAGGATATGGATTGGGGACTGTGGAAGAAGGGGAGGATCATAGAAGATAGGATCAAGCAGCCTTTTTACACAATGCGGAGGATTAACTCCTTAGGTTCCACAGTGAGTATAACCAGCATTCTTTACTGCATATACAGATTAATTTTACTGTTGTGGGTTTAGTAAAACTTTAAGTGATCTACTTTTAACAAAAATAACTTTGCTTGTTACTTTTTAGTTGGCAGTGTACTAGAGTCCCCTGAAAAACGAGATATTTGCATTAAGCTGGCACACCCAGGGGAGAGGGTTGTGTAAGTACATGTGAGCCAATAATGGAGGTTTGAGTTTTCCACTTTTTCATTACACTGACTACTCAGTTCAATCACAGTAGAGCTGCACGATTCTGGATAAAATGAGAATCACAATTTTTTTGCTTAGAATAAAGATCACGATTCTTGGCGTAACATCATCTATCGCATTAGAAAAATTGGGCTAACTTTACCGTTTTGTTAAGTTCATTAACCACTTCAGCCCCGGAAGAATTTCCCAGGTTAGGACCAGAGCACTTTTTGAGATTTGGCACTGCGTCATTTCTGATCGCCGCTATAAAAAACAGAAGGGCGACCATTTTGCAAAAAAAACCCAAATTTCTTACTTTTTGCTAAAATACAAATCCAAAAAAAAAGTATAAAAAAACATTTTTTTCCATCGGTTTTGGCCGATTTATATTCTTCCTCATATTTGTGATAAAAAAATTTTTAAAAAATCGCAATCAGCGTTTATTGATTGGTTTGCGCAAAAGTGGCCGCGTTTACAGATGGTGAGAATTCATTTCTGGGTTTTTTGTTTTTTTTTAATTTATTACTAGTAATGGCGGCGATCTGCGATTTTTAGCAGTACTGCGATATTGCAGCGGACATGTTGGACATTTTTGACACTTTTTTGGGACCAATGACATTTATACAGCGATCAGAAACTTAAATGTCCACTGATTACTGTATAAATGTCACTGGCAGTGAAGGGGTTAACCTGCAGGGGGAAATCTAGGGGTTAACTGTGTTCCCTGGGTGTGTTCTAACTGTGGGGGGGCTGGGCTACCATGGGCATGAGAGATCTAACTGATCCCAGTGACAGGGATCAGTAGATCACCCATGCCCTCACTAACAGGGCGGGGAACCGCCATGTTTACATCGGCAGTTCCCCGTTCTTTGCCTGTGGCCGCTCACCGCGGCTCGCCGGAAGACATCGGGTCCGCCCGAGCCACGGGCACACTCCTAAGGAGTGCGGCGGGCATGCGCACCCCCTAGCGGCCACTCGCAGATCGCCGCTTTTTTACAGCGATTTGCGCCCAGCGTCCACACTGCCACCGTAAATAGACGGTGGGTGGTGTGGAACCGGTTAAAGTGTATCTTTTTCCCAAAAAATTGTGTTTGAAAGACCGCTGCACAAATACGGTGAGCCATAAGATATTGCAACGACCACCATTTATCCTCTAGGGTCTCTGCTAAAATATATATAATGTGTTGGGGGTTCCCAGTTATTTTTTTTTTTTAACATAAAAATACTGATTATAACCACTTCCCGCCTGATCTATATAGACAAATGATGGCCGAGTGGTGGTTCAGTTATCCTGACCGGACGTCATATGACGTCTTTCAGGATAAGCGGCGATCGGTGGTGTGGTGTGCCAGTCTGACGCATTACCAATCTCGGTAAAGAGATTCCATCGGAAGCTCTTTACCACGTGATCAGCCGTGACCAATCATGGCTGGTCACAATGTAAACAGGAAGAGCCATTTATCAGCTTTTCATCTGCGAGCCGATCGGCGGCTCTCCTGACAGGGGGTGTATATGCTGATTGTTTATCTGCCCAACCCCCCCCCCCCCCCCCAGGATTGCCGCCCAGAACCACCAGGGAGCCCGCCCAGGGACCACCAGGAATAGCCCACCCAGGACCACCAGGGAGCCCATCCTAGATCACCAGGTAAGGGGCACAATGTCTAACATGGATGGCACAGTGCCAATTTCAGATGTCACCCAGAACCACCAGGGAATGACAACCTTACAGTGCAATGTAATTTCCGCCCACCAATGCCACCTATCAGTGCCACCTACCAGCGTCTATCAGTGCTGCATATCAGTGCCACCTATCAGTTCCCGTCAGTGCTGCATATAAGTGCCACCTCATCCATGCCAATCAGTACTCCCTCATTAGTGCCCGTCAGTGTAGCCTCATCAGTGCCCATCAGTGAAGGGGAAAACCTACTTATTTACAAAGTTTTGAGACAGAAACAGAGAAAAACTTTTTTTTTCAAAATTTTCAGTCTTTTTTTACTTGTAGCGCAAAAAATAAAAACCGCAGAGGTGATTAAATACCACCAAAAGAAAGCTCTATTTGTGGGGAAAAACATTATACACATTTTGTTAGGGTACAGCGTCACATGACCGCGTAATTGCCATTCAAAATGCGACAGCGCTGAAAGCTGTAAATTGGTCTGCGCGAGGGGAGGGGGGGGGGTAAGTGCCTGGTATTGAAGTGGTTAAAGTGATTTCCTATAAAGATAACAAACATGTTATACTTACTTGCTCTGTTGCAGTAGATTTGCATAGAGCAGCCCGGATCCTCCTCTTCTCGGGTCCCTCTTTTGTGATCCTGGCCCCTCCCTCCTGTTGTGCCCCACAGCAAGCAGCTTGCTACAGGGGCACTCGAGCCGAGTCACATCTCCCTGTGTCCATTCGGACATGGAGCCCAGACCCGGCTCCACCCCCTCTCTTCCCTGATTGGCTAGCTGACTTTGAATGACATCAGCAGGAGCCTATGGTGCCACTGCTGTGTCTCAGCCAATCAGGAGGGAGAATCTCGGACGGCTGAGACACTCGTGGACATCGCTGGACAGAGAGGGTCCACAGGCAAGTGTTAGAGGGGCTGAAAGGGGCTGCTGCACACAGAAGGCTTTTTCTCTTAATGCATTAAGATAAAAAAAAAATCTGCCTTTACAACTCCTTTAACTTGTAAGCAACAAGTGACAGAAAAAGCTTAGTCTTTACGTGGTTAAACTGATCTCATTTACAGACTGAAGTTCATCCCTTTGATCTAAAAGAACCAAATTATACAATGTTTGTAGTTATCTCTAAGTGCTGAGCAATGTTGATAAACATTTACAGGAGGCTCTTTTTTTTTGACAGCTGTGAGTGAGCAGAGAAAGGCTCTGCACTGCATGAATTGTGGAAATGCCGGATTCAGACCATGAGGGGGGTTGAATCAAGATTGCGATTTTTTAACGATTAATCGTGCAGCTCTAAATCATGGTAATCAAATGTCTGATACAATTATTTAATAAAACTGTAAAATTCGCCAGCACCAATCCAATCATCTTCAACCACAAAATGAAACAAAATTATCAGTAATAATTAGATATGATCAGAAACAATTGAAACACTTCAATAATTGTATTGCCGTCATATGGCCTCATGCACACTGGTGGTTTTTATAGCTACTGTTTTGGGCATCAGACTTTTTTTTTTTTTTTATTGCCCCTAAACTCCCCTGGATGTTATCCTACATGTTCATACACACATTGGCCTTGATCAGCATTTTTTGGCAGGAGAGTTTAGTGGTAGAAAAAAAAAAAAAACAGTCTGGCCCCCACCCCTTAGTTATTTAAGAGCTGTCAGACAGGAGCCTTCGTCAGGTTTCATGATTGACGATGGATCTACACCGGGGGACATTTTATATTTTTTAAATTTTTGATTTTTTTAAATAAATGGCTTGTCAAAAACTTTGGTTGTATTTTTATTTACTTTTTACTTTGGGGTGGGGGGTATAGATTATTTTCTAAAAATGGCGTAATTTCCTCAAAATCCATTCCAGACCTAAGGGTTTTATTTTTTCCCAATTTTAGCATTGTTAGGGCACCAGTGCTAGGGGCTATTACTATATGAACTGGCACCAATACTAGCGGCTATTACTACGTAAACTGGCACCAATACTAGGGGCTCTTACTGCATAAACTGGCACCAATACTAGGGGTTATTATTGAGTAAACTTGCAACAATACTAGAGGCTATTACTGCGTAAACTTGCACCAATACTAAAGGTTAGTACTGCGTAAACTGACACCAATACTAGGGGCTATTACTTCGTAAACTGGCACCAATACTAGGAGCTATTACTTCGTAAACTGGCACCAATACTAGGGGCTATTACTGCGTAAACTGGCACCAATGCTAGGGGCTATTACTGCGTAAACTGGCACCAATGCTAGGGGCTATTACTGCGTAAACTGGCACCAATGCTAGGGGCTATTACTATATAAACTGGCACCAATACTAGAGGCTATTACTACGTAAATTGGCACCAATACTAGGGGCTATTACTGCATAAACTAGCACAAATACTAGGGGTTATTACTGAGTAAACTCGCACCAATACTAGTGGTTATTACTGCATAAACTTGCACCAATACTAGAGACTATTACTGAGTAAACTTGCACCAATACAAAGGGGCTATTAACTACTGCGTAAACTGGTACCAATGCTAGGGGCTATTACTATATAAACTGGCACCAATACTAAGGGCTATTACTACGTAAACTGGCACCAATACTAGGGGCTATTACTGTATAAACTGACACCAATACTAGGGGTTATTATTGAGTTAACTTGCATCAATACTAGAGGCTATTACTGCGTAACCTTGCACCAATACTAAAGGTTAGTACTGCCTAACCTGGCACCAATACTAGGAGCTATTACTTTGTAAACTGGCACCAATACTAGGGGCTATTACTTTGTAAACTGGCACCAATACTAGGGGCTATTACTGCGTAAACTGGCACCTATACTAGGGGCTATTACTGCGTAAACTGGCACCAATACTAGGGGCTATTACTGCGTAAACTGGCACCAATACTAGGGGCTATTACTGCGTAAACTGGCACCAATACTAGGGGCTATTACTATATAAATTGGAACCAATACTAGGGGCTATTACTACGTAAACTGGCACCAATACTACGGGCTATTACTACGTAAACTGGCACCAATACTAGGGGCTATTACTACGTAAACTGGCACCAATACTAGGGGCTATTACTACATAAACTAGCACCAATACTAGGGGCTATTACTACGTAAACTGGCACCAATACTACGGGCTATTACTACGGGCTATTTACTGCATAAACTAGCACCAATACTAGGGGGTTTTATTGCATAAACTGGCACCAATACTAGGGGCTATTACTGCATAAACTGGCACCAATACTAGGGGGTTTTATTGCATAAACTGGCACCAATACTAGGGGCTATAACTGCATAAACTGGCACCAATACTAGGCCCTAATACTGCATAACCACTTGCCAATGTCATTATATGGCAGCAGGTTGGCTCTCCTGCGATGTCCGCCGGCGACCCATGATCGCCTAGTTCAAAGGCAGAACGGGGATTTTTAGTCCTAAGATAAGGCCCGTCCGTACACACAATGCAAATTTTGGATGGGAACTTTCGTTCGACAGCTTGTCGTCCGAAATTCTTACCGTTAGTATGCTCCTTTCGACAGCCGGTTGACATTTTTCGTCAGACAAAAGCTGGATGTGCAGACTAGTAAATTTTTGTCATACGACAACGCCACGTCCGATTTTCATACGAAATCCTACGACCGAGACTACGCATGCTCAGACAGGAAAAAAAGATGCAAAAATATTCAACACATTACGTCACTTCTGACGTTGAGTTCGGTCATATGAAAATTTCTCGGATAGTCAGTGTTCTTTACAAAATCATGGACACGCGCTTCTGACAAAAATCAGAAGCGCAATCGTACGACAATTAAACCGCGTGTACGAGGCTTTAGACTAAAACTAAATCAAAATTTGCTGCCAAAATGAACACTGTATGGATTGCATCTGGAATATGGCATTAAAATCGCAACAGAACACACTGGAATGCACCGGCATGCACACTTCTTGAATTGAG
The DNA here is from genome assembly GCA_018402905.1 of Glandirana rugosa. NCBI lineage: Eukaryota > Metazoa > Chordata > Amphibia > Anura > Ranidae > Glandirana > Glandirana rugosa. The sequence goes on from BLSH010470985.1 coordinate 63,095, forward strand.
ATGAAGGAAAAAAATTCCATCAAAAATGCGAATGCAAAAACGCATCCAGAATAATGCAGTGATGTAAATGGGTCCTCAGATTTTAAAACGCCTGGCCATGTTTAGAGAGCGCAAACCCTTCAGAGTATTCCCTTTAGGCCCCTTTCACACTTGTGTGATGCGATTTTATCACAATTTGGGATTAGTATGACTTTGGTCCGACTTTGTTGCAACTTCTGCACAATGAAAACATATTGCAAAGTCGTACAGAAGTAGCACAGAAATCGCATCTATATTATTCAGGTGCGATTTGCATGAGGGTTTAACATTGAAGTCTGTGGACCTCAAGTTGCATCAAAGTTGGACCCAAGTAATGCAGGGACTACTTTGAAGTCGGCACGACTTGAAAGTCATACAGATATGAATGGTATTCATTGGAAATAACGGGGAACGACTTGTCATGAGACTTCGCAGTCCCAAGTTGAAGGACAACTCGCACAAGTGTGAAAGGGGTCTAAGGATGGGTGTGTTCCCAGCATACCAGCCCTGGGACTACTGGCTGGGTGCCCTAGAGTTGAGCTAGCAGAATGCATGCCTGCTGGTCAGGTCAGTACAAACCATGCCTGTCCATCTACACGCATGCGCAGTCTTATCTTCCACTGTAACCTTAGGCAAAAATAGAAGTGCAGACACCTTCCATGGAAAGTGACATGTGCCACCCCTCCCTTCCCGCACTTACCGCACCATGACTGTCACCTCACACACAAGAAGGACTATGCAGGTCATCTCACAGCACGCTGCTCCACACACCTTACAGTCTACTTACCCTAATATCAGCAAAGCTCCAAACGCCGCTCACCCTTCACTCCAAGGCTGACCTCAGCCCAGCTCTGCGCACCAAGCCTCACTCTGAGAGCCTTTCCTCTTCCGTCTGTCACCGTCTTCCTTACCGCAAGCCAGGTCTGTGGGCGACACCTAGCGGCACACCTCGGCAGTACCGCTTCATCTCAGGCACATTAGGAACCTGTGCCTGGTTTATTAGGATCTTGATAGAGGGTTGGCATTCATGTCCTTCTACAGCTCAGTTTTAAATAAACATACTCTATGCAAACATGATAATAGTGTGCATACCCAATCACATGCAATGTCCCAATCACATGCAAGGAAAAAAAAATGTTTTGCATGCACATGATTGGCTGATGGAAGTCAGCAGAGCTAATCTGCAGTCTATTTGCCTTTACTAAATAAAGTGTATTTGTATTAAGTTGTAAGAAGTGTTATGCATGGGAGTATTTTACTGTAACTGAGTGTATATAAACATATGGGAATAAGATGAAAAAGAAAAAACGATTCATTTTCATTTTGTATTGAGCACTTTGATTTTTGTTCAGAGACTTGACGCATTTTGCTCTATATTGAGAATTGTATTATATCTCTTCTGCAATAAAGCCTTCTTACTGTACCTTCCTCCTTACAAGATAAACTCCAGTGTATACACTCATCGGCCACTTTATTAGGTACACCTTGCTAGTACCGGGTTGGACCCCCTTTTGCCTTAATTCTTCGTGGCATCGATTCAACAAGGTTTGGAAACATTCCTCAGAGATTTTGGTCCATAGTGACATGATAACATCACGCAGTTGCTGCAGACTTGTCGGCTGCACATCCATGATGTGAATCTCCCATTCCACCACATCTCAAAGGAGCTCTATTGGATGAGATGTGGTGACTGTGAAGGCCAATGGAGTACAGAGAACTCATTGTCATGTTCAAGAAACCAGTGGTGAGATGATTTGAGCTTTGTGACTTGGTGCATTATCCTGCTGGAAGGAGCCATCAGAAGATGGGTACACTGTAGTCATAAAGGGATGGACATGGTCAGCAACAATACTCAGGGAGGCCGTGGCTTTTATACAATGCTCAATTGGTACTAAGGGGCCCAAAGTGTGCCAATAAATATCCCCCACACCATTACACCACCAGCCTGAACCATTGATACAAGGCAGGATGGATCCATGCTTTCATGTTGTTTATCCCAAATTCTGACCCTACCATCAATGTTGCAGCTGAAACCAAAACTCATCAGGCCAGGCAATGTTTTTCCAATCTTCTATTGTCCAGTTTTGGTGAGCCTGTGCGAATTGTAGCCTCAATTTCCTGTTCTTAGCTGACAGGAATGGCACCCGGTGTAGTTTTCTGCTGCTGTAGCCCATCTGCTTCAAGGTTCAATGTGTTGTACATTCAGAGATGGTATTCTGTATACCTTGGTTGTAACAAGTGGTTATTTGGGTTACTGTTTCCTTTCTATCATCTCAAACAGTCTGCCCATTCTCCTCTGACCTCTGACATCAACAAGGCATTTTCATCCACACAACTGCTACTCACTGGATATTCTCTCTTTTTCGGACCATGCTCTGTAAACCTTAGAGATGGTTGTGCTATAAAATGGCAGTAGATCAGCAAATTTTTTGAAATAATCAGCCCAGCCCATTTGGCACCAACAACCATTCCAAGTTCAAAGTCACTTAAATCCCATTTCTTCCCCATTCTGATGCTCGGTTTGAATTTCAGCAAGTCATTTTCACCACGTCTAGATGCCTAAATGCATTGAGTTTCTGCCATGTGATGGGCTGATTAGCAATTTGTGTCACCAAGCAATTGAAGAGGTGTACCTAATATAGTGGCAGGTGAGTGTATGTGCAGCTCCATGTGGGAGTATCAGCTCCTGTATGCATGCCACCAATCATGACAGCCAAGGACCCCAAACCTGGAAGAAGTTAGTGAGGGAGCTCCCTTACATCACATCTTTGGAGGAGAGTTGAGCATTAGAGGGTTTCATTCTGATTTAAAGCCAGAACTTATGGCTTTTTTTTTAAGTCCTCAAGGAGGGATTTAAAACAAAATGTAATCCTAATTGCAATTCTCATCTCCTCTCTGGCGGTGTCCACCACAGCAAATCCAATTCACAACCAGTCTTCCAGCCAGGTCTGAATGGTGGCCGCCCAGCATCACTTAACTAGGAAGACTGAGGACCTACTGTAAGTACAGGGCTTCATAAGCCCACCCCTGAGGGGACCCAGTGTAATGATGTAGAGACAGGTGCTGACATGATGATGTCAACGCCACCCTCATGAAGGGTCGCCCACCACTGAAAGAGGATTTAAAGAGAAAAAAGGACCTTACCCATCACGTAAATGGCCAGAAGAAACCCAAAAAAGGTGAGTATAGAAAGAAACACCATGAGGAATAAGCACGGGACACTCTTTTTCAGATGTCTTCAAGCAGGTCACATGATTACTAGGGACTGCTATTACTAAATCCAATTGGGTGAAATATGTCAGTACCTGAATTTGAACCTGGAACTACTGCCGTCTTAGGCAATGTCTCTTCTTGCGGAGCTACCTAGAATGCTGGACAGTTCATGGGACAATTCCTTGAATGATCCTGTCTTGAACCTTGTTTGTCTTGAACCATGAACTTCCTGATCAAAGAGAGAACACAAACAAGAAGGGCGCACCGACCTCATGCAATACCATTAAAAAGTATTTATTAAAAATATTGAATAAAATCCATATACTCACAAACGGAGCAAGTGACAAGGCATTGGATTAAATACACCTCCAACGGAGTAGACACACCACGCCTCAGCAGAGAGACCAGACGGTGTCTGTATGGCCAGGCTGACGCGTTTCAAATTTGTTGTTGTGGTCATATGCAGGGTCATGGGTGTCTGTGAGTGAGGGCAGGATTGGCTGTGTAATTGGTCATACCGCCACACCCCCCACAAAGGGGCAGGTCATTCAGGGTCTGGCCCGCCTGCTGAAACTTGGCTATCAGATTGTGTGTATTTATAGAGGGGCACTCTGCATGGTCCATAGGCTTTGATGAAGAGGGTTCGCCCTGGAAACGCATCAGCCTGGCCATACAGACACCGTCTAGTCTCTCTGCTGAGGCGTGGTGTGTCTACTCCGTTGGAGGTGTATTTAATCCAATGCCTTGTCACTTGCTCCGTTTGTGAGTATATGGATTTTATTCAATATTTTTAATAAATACTTTTTAATGGTATTGCACGAGGTTGGTGCGCCCTTCTTGTTTGTGTTCTCTCTTCAGTGTATTTGGATTCCCATGATCCGGAAGGGGGGCAGCAAGATCACAAGGTGCTAAGTTACCACCATGTTCACAGAGACCACATATTGAACTGAGTGTCCTTGCTATATGATGTAACATCTGGTAGAGGTTCTTGAGCGCAGGAGTTTTTTGTTTCTTCCTGATCAAAGCCATGTCTCTGCACTTCCTGTTTGGTAGATTATTATGCTCCCTCCAGCCAGTATCTAACTCCTGTCTTCCCTGCTGCTCTCTGTATTTTGCTGCCACTCGTTATCGACCCTTGGCTTGTTCCTCAACTATGCTTCTACCTGATGCCAACCTGCAACTACTCGTTACTGACTTTTGGCTTGTTATAACACAGAGAAAAGCTCTATAGAAATAAAACATTTCATAACAAGTGGATCAGGAGATCATCAGAAAATCTCACTCTTTCACTGCAGCAATGGTTGTTTTTGCATTCAGAATATGGAAGCTGGGCTATGTAAATCCTTCACAAATTCCATGATTCAATTAATGCAATAATTATGCATACCTCCCAACTGTCTTAGATTTGCCGAGATTGCCCTGGTATTTCAAGCAAATCCCAGTGTCCCACAAATCTGGGCTGAATCCTGCAGTGGTGCCCAGTTCCTGAACAAGTTCCAGCACTTGACTCCACCTGTCAGTGTGCGCACCTCTGCAGCTGTCAAGGCTGAGGCCGACACGTTCAGTGCCCAGCCAGCATGGATCCCCCACCTCCCTATACCGGTCGCCCGCCCCACCACATTCCATATGAATGGAAGAAGATGGAGGCTAGTTCTGCTCCAGCTCCTCTCCATGCCCCCTATGTCCATCCACAACCCCTGACGTGCAGCCAATCTGTGCCCGTGAAGAGGTTGTGTGAGCGGGAATTTTGAAGCAGTGCTTCTGATGTCACTACCTGAGCCTCTGGAGACCAGCCAGCCTCGGGTGAGTGAAAGTCTGAGTAGTGATCCTTCCTGCCTTCCATGTGCCATAGTGATCCTTCCTGCCTGCTATATGCCATAGTGATCTTTTCTGCTTTCCATGTACCATAGTGATCCTTCCTGCCTTCCGTGTACCATAGTGATCCTTCCTGCCTTCCATGTGCCATAGTGATTCTTCCTGCCATCCATGTGCCATAGTGATCCTTCCTTCCATATAACAGTGATGCAGAAAAGGGGCGTTCTGTGCGCATTTCCCATACTGCATGCAACCATGCTACCTTTGTGAGGCACTCAGGTGCCTCTAATTGTCAATGGCAGCGTGTTTGTTCCCACCAAATTACATGGAACTGCTATACTATGGGGTTTGGTGTGGTACAATTTGAAAATGTAGTGTTTTGCAGAGCGTCCCCATTCACTTGAATGGGTTGCGGTCAGTGGACAGTAGTGCCCACCAATGCATCAGGGGATATAACACTTGCTGCAGCCATGAAGCAAAGCATCGCGGCTTCAGCATATGTACACCCCCAACTGCTGCCTGTGGAGGGGGTGGGAGCGACTTGCTTAGGCTCTCAACTGCTGCCCAGGCATCTGGGTGGATCACAACATTAAAGTCAGGACCCCTGCAGAGTCAACTGCTGTCAGCTCAATACGAATCACAGGAGTGCAGAACTAAGGCTACTCTCACATTGGGGCATTTTTCAGGAGCTTTTGGGCTAAAAATAGCGCCCTTATAGCGCCTGAAAAACACCCCCCCCCCCATCCATCCCAGTGTGAAAGCCTGAGCGCTTTCACACTGGGGCGATGCTCTTGCAGGACGTTACAAAAAGGTGTTTACACCGCTCCTCCACCGTCCCTGCCATTGAAATCAATGGCAAGCGCTTCCGAAGCGGCTGCACACCGCCTTGGTAGCGCAGCACGCCAGCAATTTTAACCCCTTGTTAACCTCTTGTGGGTGGGTGGGTTAAAAGCGCCATGCTCCAGCCTGCATAGCAGAGCCATAGCACCGCTATAACAGCGGAAAATCGCCGCTGAAACTAGCGGTGCTTTACCGCTACCGCCCGCCTCAGTGTGAAAGTGCACTCCTGTGACCTATTGGAGAAGTAGGGGCAACATTTTGTGGCCCAGCTTCTCCTTTAACTTATTATGTGCTTATTATGAACAAAAAAACTTTACATTAGCAAGATTAATAATCTGAATAATGTTTTAAAGTGTATGCATAGCCAATTTTTTTTCTTACATTTGGATAAAATATGGAAGGATTTTTTTATGTCTGTGTACCATTGCTGATATTTCCCTTTACTTTCTGTCCCAGAGATATAATAGCAAGTAAGAGGAAATTTTCCAAAGTCAGGAGAACTCTCATCTTGGACAGTTGTCCCTAGAACATTTGCCCCTATTGGAAGAGCTCTTCTGGTTCTGGGGACAACGCTAACATGTTGGATTTCCCATCACTTTCTTTCTCAATGACAATTGTCACCAGTCAAAAAGAGATGTAAATATACTGAATGGGGACACAGACAGTAATAAAATCTTGACAGAACTCTCCCCCACTCTATCCAGAATTGGAAAAAAAAGTTGTTACATATATGTACACTTTAAATAAAAATTATTAATGTGGGATACCTAGAGTATTTGACACCCAGGGTAGATCATTTTGTTAGCAAATTTCTACAACATACAGAAATGATGGTGTCCTCTACCATTTGTGGTCAGTACAGATATGGGCCTTTACATTGCTGATTAGTGGAAGCTTGCCACTTTGCATCTCATCAGAGTGCCACTTACATCAACTGCCCCCCTCAGAGTGCCCCTTTACATCAATTGCCTCATTAGAATAATGCCCCTCACATCAAATGTCCTCATCGGAGTGCCCCCCTATATCATGCGTAACCATCAGTGTGCCCCCTTACATCAGATGTCCCCATTAGAGTTTCACTTACATCATTTGCCCCATCAGGGTGCCTAAAGTCACATGGGTTAATGGGTGCACATGGGGGGGGGGGGCACAGCCCTCCCCAGCACCCCCCTAAATCCAGGCTTGTAGGTGGGGGATCAATTCACCAATGCTCTCTGTTCAAGGAACCCCTAGAAACCTCAGGAAGAACCCTAGATGGGAAACACGGTTTAAAGGATTAAAGTAGACCTAGAGGCTAAACATTTTTTCCATTTTGGATAGAGTAAGGGAGGGTTATAGCCCCTGTCAGTTTTATTTTTGCCATCTATGTCACACTGCGGATATTTCCCTACACTTCCTGCCCCATAACCAAAACAGGAAGCGAAAGGAAAGCGAGGGAATCCCTGGCTGTCCCCAGGATCATGGGAACTAGTGTCACCATTGGAAGATTTTCCCACTGTAACAACCCAAAATTTGAATTCGTTTTTTCACTTTTCACTTTTGGTAATGGTAAACAGGACAAATAGAGAGTCTGAATCTCCCTAATGGGACACAGACAGGAATACAAATCTTACAAGTGTTCTAATCCCTCTCTACTCTATCCAATACTAAATAA
>BLSH010470985.1:79495-93636 GCA_018402905.1 Glandirana rugosa
ACCCCTATGATAGGGGCTTCTGGAAGACAGGGGCCTACACAGGGACCTAACCTCCCCGTCGCCCCCGTTCTAGACCGTAGAGGGTGACGTAGAGACCGACAGTCGAATCAATACGTCGCACTCCTCCACCCTCAGTCGTTAACCGTCGAGACACCACCAGCACCCTAGAGAGACCCCGAACATCAAACGAAGGACTCACATATCTCATCTCTCCCCTCACCGGAGACTGGACCCGTACATTGTTGTTCTTGTATAAAGTGGTGAGGCGAGGGGCCTCTGACCCAGGCATGTATCAGTTTCACTCTTCAGTGTACAAGCAAGCCTCTCTGCTCTTGTTGTTACATGCCCAGGTCAGAGGCCACTCCCCTCTCTACTCTATACACTCAGGAAGCAAACTACAAGCCCCAGAGAGATCCCACGACCACCACAGAGCTGCCAATTGCTGACTCCCACCTCCTCACGCTGCATAACTAAGCTGACAGCCAGAGATGCAGTGGGAGATGCCAGATCTTGCCCCCGCTGCCCCTCCAATCCAGGGACACATCCGGGGACAGAAGGTCTTCGGGGATAGTATCCCCAATCCGGGGACCCTCCCCAGAAATCGGTCACCCTATCTCAAACTGATGCTATACTTACACAAGCTCAAAGCCCATCAACAGAGCTCCTAATAGTCCTGATTGATCTTACTGCAAGGGATCCTAAGAAAGTGGTATAAAACTGAGATTAGCATACAGTATATCAAGATGCTCTTTTTATATTTAAGCATGGTTTCAATGTTTTTCTGAATTGCATTAGCAGTCCACAGTAATAATTAATATATTCATTTAATATCACTGCAAATTAAAATGTGTGGTAAATCAACATATTTAAGCAATTTAATAGTAGCAAATATTATCACAATATTGTGTGCTGGTTAATCAGGATTGCTTAACTCATCTAGAGAGTTCTGCTTCATGTCATGCTGTGCACCTGCTTTAATGACTCTTTCTTTTTACCAGGAATCTAACACTCACACCAATGTGATTCATAAACAAAACTCAATAGTGAATTCACAGAAAACACAAAGTCGATAATGAATGTTAATGCTGGCTTTGCCAGCTTTTATAATGTATTTTGAAGACTCAGGATTTGTTAAAGCAATGCTTTTTTGCTGATAAACATCTTATTTCTGTTAACCCTTTCCAGCAAGTAGGAGCCAACCAGTGGCGGTCCGTCCATAAGGGGTGCTGCCTCCCCCTATACATGCGCCCGGCCCCTGATCTACATGCAGGATGCCAGACGCATGGATTCCAATGGAGGATTTTTTTTTAAGCACGTAATTAGAGCCAAAGGCTCTAATAGACTTCAAAAAAGGGTGGGTTTGGGGCACAGAGCACTGCGCCCAAAGCCCACTCAGTTGTGTGACAATTGCGAATGAATATTCAGAGACCCGTTACCCAATTGGCCAAAAGGAGAAGCTACCTTATTAGCGGAGACACCGCCGTGATGCCAAGTAGGAGATGCATGGTGAGGACACCGTCACAATGCCGAGGAGGAAACGCTTGGCAAGGAAACCGCCGTGATGCAGTGGAGGAGACACAGGGGAAGTCAGCCGTTCGTCGCCCCGGAGGGAAGCTCTGCCCGGGGTAAGTGTTGCGGTTGACCGACTGTGACCCTTACCGGGGGGAATGGCTGTGCACCATTTGCCGCCCCCTCCCCAAGAAAATATGCCACCGGCTGCCACTGGAGCCAAACCAATAATAGGTCATAACTTCGAAGATGGTATGCAGGCTTCCCGGCCATGTGACCACTGTGATTGGCTGTGATAGTGCAAATGCAATAGTCCCCAGGCACACATTCATGGAAATGGCTGTAATAATGTTGGGAGCTGTAATGACCACCAGCTGGAAACCACAGGCTACTTGAGTGAAGAAATGTCATCAGCACAGCAAGGATTCCTCAGAAGGGTCCAAAGCTTTATTCACATGGCCACACGGTACACATACGGCAACATTTCGGAGTCACGCAGGACCCCTTAATCAGGCAAGTGCTATATGTGTACCTGTAATCATGTAAATAAAGCGTTGGACCCTTCTGAGGAATCCTTGGTGAGCTGATGACATTTCTTCACTCAGATTGGCTGTGATAGTGATCACGTGAATGGGAGCCTGCCCTACCAGTTCCAGACCGTAAACTGTGACTGGGAGCTGTTGGTGGCAGTGCGGTCACTGTGCTTGGGGCACTGAGTGAGCACTCTTCCAATACAAACGGAATGTTGTCTGAATGTATATATTTGGCAGCTCAGCATTAAATCTCACCATGTACTGTCACCTATAATAAGTATATTGCTGGCATTAAGGGGTTAACCTGAACAAGGTATTGATAAATATTACAGAGCTAAAAAAACACATTAAAGTGAACCTGTCCTTTTTACGCTGAGAAGGGGAGTATATGCAACTGAGGAGGGGAGCAGTTAAGTAAACTTGATAGTATGTGAGTACTCATCTATTTGCATATAATCTCTACCCAATGTAAGGAGGTTAGCTCGGCAGCGGGTGTGTGTGACCCCCTGGAACGGTTCACTACACAATTTAGGCACAGCAAGACAGCAATTGTAGGTGAAATCAAAAGGCTGTTTATTTACACTATTTACAATTTGGAAAAATAGTAAAACAAAAACAAAACAAAATAAATCTTAGGCCACTTGGCCACTGACTGCACGGTAGGTTTCCCTGTCTGTCAGCTAGGTACAGCCTACCACTGTACCTAGCTCCTATCTCTCACTGGGCAACTCAGCTACACAGGTTTTTCTTACCAGACAAGATGTTACACTCCCCAGTCTGCTGACACAGAAACTGGTTCCAGGGTGGGACACTCCTCTATGCATGCTGGGAGTTTTTGTAGAGGTCAAAATGAGCCAGCTCCACTCAGCTGTGCTCATACCTCTACCCCTGCAAAACTCCCAGCACTTCCCCCTAGTGTAAAAAATCTGTATACAGCCTGAACCTCGGACACACATACCTGCCGCCCTGGACGCAACTAGGTGATTTACCCCGCCTGCTGTCACATACCCCCCCCTTGTTTCAAACTGGGGTTTGCCACACAGGCAGTCAGGCATCCGAGACAAAGCATCCACATTCCCCATTTCAACACCAGGGCGATGCTTCACTGTGAAGTTATATTCTTGCAGGGTCAGGAACCACCTATTTATCCTTCTATTGGTCTCCTTGTTTTGAGCCATCCATGTTAAGGGTGTGTGGTCCGTAACTAGGTCAAAGTGTCTCCCCAGTAAATAATAGCGAAGGGAATCTAGTGCCCACTTCACAGCTAAACACTCCTTCTCAATTGTGGCATAGTTCTCTTCTTGGGATTTTAGTTTCCTGCTGAGATAAATGACCGAGTGCTCTTCCCCCTTCCAAACCTGGGACAACACTGCTCCTAAACCTACGTCTGATGCATCAGTCTGTACCACAAAGTCCTTAGCGAAGTCAGGGGAGTACAGCACTGGCTGGCTACATAAGCCTTTTTTTAAAGACTGGAAGGCTGCTTCAGCCTCCGGAGTCCATTTCACTATGGTAGACTTTTTCCCTTTTGTCAGGTTGGTTAGGGGCACAGCCTGCGAAGCAAAGAGAGGAAGGAATCGCCGATAGTATCCAGCAATTCCAAGGAACGCTCGAACCTGCTTCTTGCTGTTGAGGCACGGCCAGCTATTTATGGCTTCCATTTTGTTGACTTGGGGTTTTATTACTCCCCTCCCTATAGTGCACCCCAAATATTTGGCCTCTTCCTGTCCAATGGTACATTTCTTTGGATTAGCAGTGAACCCAGCTTCCCTTATGGAGTCTTGTACTTTTGGCAGATGTGAGGCCCAATCGGTACTTTGGATAATCACATTGTCCAAGTAGGCTGCAGCATACTTCTGATGGGGCCTCAGAATTTTGTCCATTTTCGGCTGGAATGGGGCTGGTGCATTTTGTAACCCAAACAGCATTATTCTATATTGGAATGCCCCTTCTGGTGTTACAAATGACATTTTCCCCTTTGCTGACTTAGATAGGGGAATCTGCCAATACCCCTTGGTGAGATAAAGGGTCGTCATATATCAGGCTGTTCCCAGCCGGTCGTTTAGTTCATCTATGCGTGGCATGGGGTAGGTGTTACATTTTGTAACTTTGTTCAACTTCCGGAAATCGTTACAAAATTGCCAGCTCCCATTGGGTTTGGGCACTAAAACGATCGGGCTGGACCAGTCTGGAGGTATTTCTAAGAGTGATTGCTTCAGGATAGCAGGTGGCATAGTCCATTATGACCAAAATGTACTGATGCCCCCTAGCGGACTTCAGTATCGGACCAACCAAATCCATTGCGATCCTCTCAATGGGAAACTCAATGATGGGGAGAGGTACCAGTGAGTTACGGAAATGCGACAAAGGTGCTGACTTCTGACACACAGGGCAGGAGGAACAATAATTTTCTATTTCCTTCATGACCCCAGGCCAATAGAACCTTTGCAACACTCTCTCCCTGGTTTTCTCCGCCTCCAAATGACCTCCCAAAATGAGCCCATGGGCTAATTCCAATACCAACTTCTTATAGGGTTTGGGTACCACAAGTTGCTTAATGGTTTCATCTGCCTTTTGAGCAACCCGATACAACAGATCCCTTTCCACCATAAAGTATGAGTAACCACAAGACTGATCTGGGTTCACTAATTCATCATCCATCTTTACCACATTTTCCCGTGCTTTTATCAGGGTGGGGTCTTTTACCTGTTCTGTGGCAAAATTTTCCCTTTCAACCTCTAAATCAGAGAACTCCACAGATGGCATGCTTTCGTCTGAAGATATTGGTTCCTCCCCAGGTTCCCGAGTGTCTCCGGCCAACACTGACAAGGGAAAATCTGGAGAGGTCTCATAGGATACTTGGGATTCCTCTTCCTGGCCTCTAGGAGCCTCCGTGGGGGGTTCAGGACCATCCCAGAGTTCCCAGAATTTTGGAAAATCTCTCCCCACAATGGCATCATGTGATAAGTGAGGCACCAACCCCACCTGATGAGTTAGGTTGCCTTTGGGGGTCTCAACCACTTTAGCCACAGGATACTCTCTGGTGTCCCCATGTACACAAATAACAGCCACCTTGTTATTCCCAGAGACCTCTGTAGTAACTAATTCAGCTTTGATCAATGTTACCAGACTACCTGAATCTAGCAACACAACAACATTTCTACCATTAATACACATAAATGCACAAATGTTTTTCAGTTCCCCGAGTGGCAGTGCATGCAACTGTCCAAACAGCGACTGACGTCTGTCTCTTAGTCACATTCCATACGCTCATCCACAACTGTGCAATTGGCTGCAATATGTCCCTCTTGCCGGCAACGGTAACAAATAAAGTTTTTGGCTGCCTCCTGGGACTTTGACTGTGTTCGCCATACATTATGCAAACTCTCACTCTCTCCACCCTTACCCCTTGGAATCATCTTACCCGCCGCTGGGGATGGTCTGGTCTTAGGGTGGAAAGTCCGTGAGTCCCTGGGAGAGGCGGTCAGGTTCTCTGCAGCCAAGTACCTCTCTACCAAATCCACAAGCTTGTCGGCCGTGGCTTACCCACTTTTGGATAGCAATAGGATAGCAGTAGGTAGAGATCTCAGGAACCTATCCATTACCACACGTTCTTCAATCTTTGGTGCTGTCAAAGTCTCTGGTTGCAGGCACTTCCTGCTCAGGTGAATGAGCTCATACATTTGCGACCTGGGGTGTTTTTCACATTGGAAAGTTCAGTTATGCACACGCTGATCTCGGACAGCCAGGGTGACACCCAGCTGTGCCAGTATTTCTGTTTTTATCAGAACATAGTCTTTTGCTTGGTCTGGCTCTAAATCATAATATGCTTTCTGCGATTCCCCAGCTAATAGAGGAGCCACCAATCCAACCCACTGTTCCTTAGGCCACTTTTCTGTCTCAGCAGCCCTTTCAAATGTGGTCAGAAACACCTCAGGATCATCCTCTCCAGTCATTTTTGGCAGCAAACGGCTCACACAATATGATGGTGTATTAGTGGAACTACTAGCCTCACTGGACTGCGGACGTTGCAGCATTAACGTCTCCACTTGTTGGAGTCTCTGCTCTTGCTTCTGCAACAGGTCTATTAAGTGAGCCTCAGATTTCTGTAGACTAGCATTCGTTTGTTGCTGATTAGCATTTGCTATCGCAAGCTGTCTCAGCAACTCCTCCATGTTGGCCTTTTAAACAATTGCCCGCATCCTCCACCAACTGTAAGGGGGTTAGCTCGGCAACGGGTGTGTGTGACCCCCTGGGAGGGTTCACTACACAGTTTAGGCACAGCAGGACAGCAATTGTAGGTGAAAATAGCCAGTTTATTTACACTATTTACAATTTGGAAAAACAGCAAAACAAAAACAAACAACAAAATAAATCCTAGGCCACTTGGCCACTGAGTGCACGATAGGTTTCCCTGTCTGTCAGCTAGGTACAGCCTACCGCTGTACCTAACTCCTATCTCTCACTGGGCAACTCAGCCACACAGGCATTTCTTACAGATGTTACACTCCCCAGTCTGCTGACACAGAAACTGGTTCCAGGGTGGAGCACTCCTCTATGCCTGCTGGGAGTTTTTGTAGAGGTTTAAAATGAGCCAGCTCAACTCAGCTGTGCTCCTACCTCTATCCCTGCAAAACTCCCAGCACTTCCCCCTAGTGGAAAAAATCTGTATACAGCCTGAACCTCGGACACACATACCTGCCGTCCTGGAAGCAACCAAGTGATTTACCCTGCCTGCTGTCACACCAAGAATAAAAATGTAATATGCTGCAAGTTAGCAGATAAGTATGCAGAGTGCACAGTCACCTTATGTGCTGGCTGCATTCATTTTCTTCTTTTTACTGTTATCAGCAAGAATTTTTTTATACTTACCACTTAGTTGCCAGTACAGAGACACCTTTTTGCTATGCGTCCATCAAGCCACAATAGGCAGAAAATGTACTTTAATTAGGGGTGGGGAATTCATTTAAAATGGGTGTGGTTCTACAAGAGGCATTTCGTTAAGCTATTTTAAAATTACATTTTTAAATACTGTATACACATGGGGATTTATCATAATGACAAAAACACTGACAGGAGGGTATTATTCATTAATAAAATTATGTTTTTGTTTAGCTAGCTACAACTAGGCCTAATGCACAGTTGCAAAAAAACACCACTTTTAGGGACAATTTAATTATGATAGAGAGCAACAGGATCAACCAGGTATTTTGCAGCATACAAGAAAAAATTCACATAGTGACTGAGTGAGTGTGAACAGCATGTACAGTAATACAGCATTTATTGATAGTTTTTTTATGATGTGGGTTTAGTGATACTTTAAGACTCAACTCCATCCCCGATGTGGCAAGGCACAACCTGCTGGATAGAGCAGAAACTACACCTGCCAACCTGTCAAATCGTCCAGGTCTCCTGTCTCTAAGGACATTGTCCATACTGTTTTTCTGTTGCATTTTTTTTTCTTTTTTTGCCTGACTGTTAGCCAATCACTGAAGGATAGAGATCTGTTGGACCCAGTCATCCCTACTATGTCTAAGACACATAATACTACCTCCCAATAGTTTTATTTCTACACACATTGTCCTATTTGCATGGTATGAGTCTATTCCACACCCAAGTGTTTGGTACCAGTTCAAATAATCGTCAGTGTTTCAGGGCCTCATGCGTGTTACCCTCCATAGGTTCCCAATCTGCAATAGTCAAGACCTACCAAAAGTGGTCCAAGAAAGAAAAATGTGAACTGGTGACAGGGTCATGGGCGGTCAAGGCTCATTGTTGTACTTATGGGGCTGTCTAGCCACAAGCCTGTCAAGGTGCCAATGGTGAACCGTTCCCACAGCTAAAAGTGCTTACAATTGGCACCTGGCCATCAAAACTGGACCACAGAGCAATGGAAGAAGGTGGTTTGAGAAACACAACAATGAGTTTGAGGTGTTAACTTGGCCTCCAAATTCTCCAGATCTGTTGAGCATCTGTGGGATGTGCTGGAAAAACATGTCTAATTTAAGGAGGACCCACCTCACAAATTACATGACTTAAAAGATCTGCTCTTGATGGACTGGCACCAGATACCACAGCATACCTTCAGAGGTCTTCAGTGGTCTAGTGGTCATTGATTACCTGATCGGAATTATGGATGGATGGATCAAACATTAGTAAACAGCCTATCTTTATCTTTCAAACACATAGTTCTTCTATGGTCTCTGCAAACTATGGAACCTGGCACCTGGAGAAATCTTTTTTGCAGAGCTCTGGCACAGAAATGATTTTTCCATATAAACTATTTAGGCAGGCTACTATGGCTGCATTGTCTCTCTCCTTCTTGGGCAAGAATAACAGCCCAGATGGGCCCCATCTTCCAGGGAATTGACAGCTAAATCAATAAGGTATGCGGCAAGAATCAGGAAAAAAGTACAAAGATCTCCAACCATTCTGCCCAGTCTCGCTTCTATCTGTGGGGACACCCAGGAGAGGACTCTCATTTGGGGACATGCTGCACATTATCAGATGATGATTTTGCTTTCCTGCTGTACTGGCATCTGCTGGAATATCTTCATACCAGTTTTTCTCCATATTATTATTATTAATATATTAGGCCTCTAAAACTACCCATTCCATATCAGTCATCAGATGTGTATGTTTTCTAAGCGAATGGCCAATCTTTAGAAAGGTGTATCAGAGATGGTGAGGGATCTACTATTTACCCCAAATTATTGACTCTGTGAGGGTACTCACACCATTTAATACCAATATAGACCATGCTGTCCATTTTCTGTTTATGCCAACACCATGTCTGCCCTCTTTGACGTGGTGGTCCCCTTGAAGCTTATGTCCTGTTATCTGTTCCGCCTCAGTGATGTATAACATATATGATACCTTTATTTGTCAGGCTCCAGAAGAAGCATTTTCTTAAGCGTGAAACTAGTCAAGCAAGTCTTCTGAACCCTTGAAAAGCAGAATCGACATTTGGTTTACCGGCTTAACTAACGCCCGATCTACTGTTGTAGGGTTTTACCGTTCCAGGTTATTATATGTATCAGCTCACTGGGGTACTGATAAAATCAGGTTTTCTCTTGGCTTATCAGTGTAGTCCATTGAGTCCTGGGCCACTGTTTGGCCACTGAGACATGTTTTTTAGTAACTTTTACTAAGTTACATGTTTTTTAATGTGTCCATGTCTTTATGATGTTTCATAAATAAAAATTGTAAACCTCTTTTAAATATGCCTATAAAGTCCATTCTTTTGGATTCCCCAATGGTTTCAACTATCTAATAAGACATGGCATAGTTTATCTCTTGTGCTGTCCACAGTGCCACCCCGTGGAGACAGTTTTTAATATACTCATTCTGCCCAGTCTGTCAGGGGAATACCGTATTTGTGAGATTCACACCAGTGCAGCTCCATAAGGCACCATGGCCGTCCATCTTGCTTCATATGCTTCATATGCTACTGAGTATGATAGTTCCGTGATCCTGCTGACAAAATTTGAGTGGAGCTAACTAAGTGACAGTAATTTCAAGGGACCAGGCGAGGTGTCTACTGAGAATTTTCCAGTTTTATGCAATGAATAATGAACAGTACAGTAATGCTGTAACAATCCCAGTAACAAGTATCCATGTGTACAATAAGTTACTTCACAATTCTATATCAAGGTAGACCTTACATGCACAGTGTGCTCTTAGACTTACTTAGTAGACCTCCAGATAGGGTTCTGTGCTGGCATTTGTTGAGCGCAAGGATGCATCTATTCAAAAACAGACTGGTAATAGTCTGTTTTTGAATGCTAACTCCAAGTAGCATTCAAGCATGCCCTGGACCATTCCTAATCTACAGGAACCTTTCTTTTGTCTATCTGTGCCTAGCCAGAGTGTACCCATCCCTTTCTTCCACATTCCACACTGTAGGGCATTCCAGACTGATCCAGCAAGGGCTATTTATAGCCCTCCTGGGTCCAAAATGGCTTCCCAAATCTTGGAAGAGCTCTCCATCTGGCTCTCCCAAGTTGACCCTTAGAAATCCTTCAATCCTCGGTGAGAGAGAGCTGAGGTTAGAAGCGATCACATTAGCAAGTAAGCCAGCAAACTGTGGATTGCTGCCTCACTCTCTTTGCTGCCACCTAGTTGAGCAGTATCACTGCTCAGAAAAACAGTGACAACCTCTTGCAACAAGAAAGCGGCAAAAAGGTGGATATATACAGTCTTCATTTAGATGTTAATACATTTTTGAGAATTATTGTATACCAACAGGGTCACTTTAAGTAAGCAACAATCAAATTAAATTCCA
This sequence comes from Glandirana rugosa, assembly GCA_018402905.1. Taxonomy (NCBI): domain Eukaryota; kingdom Metazoa; phylum Chordata; class Amphibia; order Anura; family Ranidae; genus Glandirana; species Glandirana rugosa. The sequence goes on from BLSH010470985.1 coordinate 89,822, forward strand.
ACTCAAGCTAACATCTTTAGGAAGTTACAGCACCCCCCCCCCCCCAGTGCAGGCAGTCTGGTTTTATGCATACTGTTAGGTTATGTTTACTATGCTCATGCATGCTGTAGTCCTGTTCATTCCTATATTCATAGTGATCTTCTGCACCTGCTCAGACCACAGCTCAACAACAGAAACAATGGGGCCATGGCACATGAATGCTCAAACTAGGTAGAATTGCTGGATCACCAATGAAAGTATGAAATCAGGCTACCTGTACTTGGGGGGTAGGGGGCTATAAAAAAGGACAACTTGGCTGAAGTTAAAGATGTCCTTTCAACCCTAAGGAATTAAAAGCTCACTGACAAGCACCCCTAATGCTAGCACACAGAAAAAGAACTGGTCCCCCTATAGAGCCCCTTCATTACTATTGTCTAGCCAGGTATATACAACGTTTAGCAAACTGCATTGCAGATTCTTACCTGCTTCTGTTCTGAAGATACTAAATCAGGGCATTTAGTAACTTAAGGCACGTACAAAAGATGCAAAATTCAGACGGGAATTTTCGTTCGATGGCGGATCGTTCGAATTTCTTACCATTAATATGTTCCTTTCAACAGCCGATTTTGATTTCTCGTAAGACAAAAGCTGGATGTGCAGACTAGTAAATTTTTAACGTACGGCAACTCAACATCAAAAATTGTACAATCACGACTACTCATGCTCAGGAACTAAAAAATACATACAAAACTATTCAACACATTACGTCACTTCTGACGTTGAAATCGGTCGTACGAAAATTTTCGTATTGTTAGTACACTCTTCACTTTCGGTATAAGACAAGCATCCAACAAAAAATGGACATTCTGTTGCCCGAAATTCGCATCGTGTGTACGAGGCTTTACTCTTTCTCATTGCTGAGTGAGAAGATATGCCTTCTATAATCCTTTTATCATTGCCAGTGTTGTAATAAGAAAAATGTTTTAACCTCACTACATGGGTAGATGCATGACCCAAATTGTAACCAAATGTAAAAGCCTCACTATAGTAAACCTTAAAAGAGAGGTGATGATGCCTGCAATTTACCCCAAGCTCGGTGCAGACATCTAAGAAAAATAATCTTACAAGCAGGAAATTCAATTTTTACAAATCACTTCTATACACTTGCTGCAATGGCTGCAAGGAAGGAAAATTTGATTTTTTTTCTGACGTTTTATGAAAATCTTAGTTGGCAGTGTTGCAACTATGTACAGTATGTTATATTCCTTTTTCCTTCCATCATCCTCCCGGATGGTTCAAAAGAGAGATAGCTCTGCCCACTTGCAAAGAAATACAAGAGACATAGGCTCCTGGCAGACCTCAGTCCATGTGTTTCCTATCTCCTGTAAACACACCCTTTCTTCTACTAGTTTGTTTTTTTTTTTGTATCCCATGAGTCTTGTTGCAGAGATCACAAGCCTCCCATTCATCAGCCAAGAAACCCTAGGGCAGGCCAGTGGGACCTGTGGCTCAAGACAGGGGAGCCTTTGAATAGGAGCCATTCTTTAAACCCTCCTACCTATCCCTGACAGCCTGTCAGCTGTCAGGGAGGAGGAGCAGTCAGCAAGATGCAGGGACACGACATGCACAGGGACTGCTTCCTGGAAGCCGATTTAGCTCTTCGCGATGAGCTGCACCATGGTGGACAAACAGGCCACAGAATCTGCAGAGCAAGGCACAGGTCATCCAGCAGTGTTTGGGGGATGTTTCTTTCTCTAAGCAGTGGAGAAAGAGGCATTTGTGGGTTCACTGGTTTTGCTTGGTGGTGTCTATAAACCTTCTAACTTTCTCTCTTGCCTGCCCCTCATCTCCACCCCACGCCAGTCATATGGTCTTATGAGGGCCGTCACTTGTTTCATCTTGATATCTACCAGGCTAAAGATCAAGACAAGCACCCTTCAGAGCCCAAGAATAGATGCAGGAATTGTAGCTTGAGAAAAAGCATCTGTATCAGCAATGTTTAGACAAAGTGATGGGAGCAGAAATGTCAATGTGGGTAAAAGACATAGTGGGCAGTCTTAAACAAAAGGTTTCATCCACCTTTCAGGTTTTCCACTCAGCATTAGAGGATTTTAAACAACCTTCTTAGTCCACAATCACTAGTACCCGGGGCTATCGCTACCAAGAATGCTGCTAAAAGGGTTTAGGAATCCAATCAAATTATTTTTCAGATCTGGAGCTGGGGTAAGATTTCTCCAAAAAACACTTTTGCACTCAAAAATAATAAACTGGAGGAAAAAAATGGAAGTAGATCATCAAGATATCTATTCCCAGCTGAAGAAAAAACTATATAAGCAATGGAGTAGATACAGGAACAAGTACAGTCAAAATGTATACAATATCGCCTATACAGGGGTGTGGACAAGACCATGGATTACTGTTTGCCTGAGCACCAATTCATTAAGAGCATCATCCTAAAAGGTTGAAAGGAACCGAAAAACAGACTCTAAAAACCCCTCCAAAGAAGATTTCCATTTGGGGAAGAGTCAGACAACATAGGTTGCTTCACTGGCATCTCTCATTTGATGACATGAGACAGTTAAAAGGCTCAAAGGAACAGAAAATGGACAAGCTTCTTAAGAAAGTGAGGGAAGCTGGAGCATGGGCATTTAAACCAAGTGGCCACTAGCCAAGAATGCAGATCTGAATTTACCCACCCCGCTCTGCCCCCAGAGGATACTTTATGAACAGTCTCCCCACAAACCCTTTCTCGGCAGCTGCAATGAAACAGGTGCTGGGAGAATGCATTTACCAGTTAGGATTGTTTCCAAAAAACTGAAGGGAATAGGCATTTTATTTGCATATCATCTTTCTGAAACCATCTGGTTATTCTGACTCATCACCAACCTGAAAAAGGTAAACAAAGTTGTAACATACAGTTGGAAAGCATATACATCATTTGGAAGATGATCATTCCTTCAGAACACGTACATGGCAAACTTGTACAGGCATGTATCACTTCAAAATTTCGGCCCAACCTTTCGGATTGTCATCAGCACCAAGGATAGTGGATAATGGGGGAGAGCAGTGGCGGCTGGTGAAGTTTTAAGATGGTGGGGTGCCAGACCTGCCCTTCCTTTTTGCCCCATCCCACTTCTTAGAAGCCACACCCCTTATAGGCTCCACCCACTCTGTACACAATGTACAGTATAACTCAGCTGTCAGTCTTAATTCTCAATAAAATATTGCTGGCTCATTCATCCATTAAATCCCAAAGGTAAATAATTACATTAGCTGTGAGGTCTGCACAGGAACCGAGCACAGACTGGCATGTGGGTTTTCATGTATGTGCTATGCCATCAAGCTCCATCCTAATTCCTTATTTTATAATAGGAACGCTGGAAATCCTCTACTAACCCCTGACACATGGTGAGCCATAGAACTGTCCATGTGTTACGTACCTGACGGTGGAGTCTGTCTTGTGCAGGGAACAACCGCTCTTGCGCACCCGATTCAAGGACCCCTGGTAGTGTAGACAGAGGCCCGAGAGTGCGGGATGGCACGAGGGCTGGATGGTCACAGATGTTGTAGTGAGATTCCAGCAGGTCGTGCAAACAGGAGAATGGTCGTACAAGCAGGGTTGGCAACGTGCAGGCAGAAAGGTACAAAAGGGGTTAGGCAAGCGGATCGTCAAGTTCAGGCAAAGGTTCGTTAACGGGCGGGCAGCGGAGGTACAGAGGAGTAGACAAACGGATGGTCGTGGATAGCCGGGGTCGATGCAGGTAGCGGACAACAGGTCAAAGCAAGCCGGGTAGACAGGAAACAGGTGAAATCACAGGAACAGGTAGGGAGCTGAG
>BLSH010470985.1:104394-117073 GCA_018402905.1 Glandirana rugosa
ATCTATCTATCTATCTATCTATCTATCTATCTATCTATCTATCTACCATCTCTCCATCTCTCCATCTATCTATCTATCTATCTATCTATCTATCTATCTATCTACCTACATAATATCTATCTATCTATCTATCTATCTATCTATCTATCTATCTATCTATAATACATCCATCTATCTATCTATCTACCTCTCTACCTCTCTATCTATCTATCTATCTATCTATCTATCTATCTATCTATCTATCTATCTATCTATCTATCTATCTATCTATCTATCTATCTATCTATCTATCTATCTCTCAATCTATCTATCTATCTATCTATCTATCTATCTCTCCATCTCTCCATCTATCTATCTATCTATCTATCTATCTATCTATCTATCTACCTACATAATATCTATCTATCTATCTATCTATCTATCTATCTATCTATCTATCTATCTCTCCATCTCTCCATCTATCTATCTATCTACCTACATAATATCTATCTATCTATCTATCTATCTATCTATCTATCTATCTATCTATCTATCTATCTATCTATCTATCTATCTATCTATCTCTCCATCTATCTATCTATCTATCTAACTATCTATCTATCTATCTATCTATCTATCTATCTATCTATCTATCTATCTATCTATCTATCTATCTATCTATCTATCTATCTATCTATCTATCTATCTATCTATCTATATATCTCTCCATCTCTCCATCTATCTATCTATCTATCTATCTATCTATCTATCTATCTACCTACATAATATCTATCTATCTATCTATCTATCTATCTATCTATCTATCTATCTATCTCTCCATCTCTCCATCTCTCCATCTCTCCACCTATCTATCTATCTATCTATCTATCTATCTCCTGCTCCCCTTCTTTTATTTCTGTATCGTCGTCATCTGTCTATTCATTATGTATTCCCTTTGTCTCTTTATTCTTTTATTTCCTTTTTTTTTTTTTTGACATATGGCTATATAATATGTTCAACAAAGGTTAGAAAATCCTCTGTAAACAAGGACAAAATAAATAAAAAGAACACAAAAGAGATAGATAAACAGAAAAGTGGCTGGATGTACATGAAGCAAGCAGGAGGTAGAGGGAGGGGAGTACCATGAAATGGTTGAGGGAGGGAATATGCTTATCAGCGGTGTGAAGGTCTCCTACATAGCACATAAAAGCCCAACCCAAATCAGTCATCCTTCTTAACTGGACACAGCTTTTGTCGTGTGGAACAAGAAGAGCCATAGGCTAGTAACTATTATCCTAAAATCAGGGGGACACAGCAACAGCTCTGAGCAAGATGAGTCAAATGATTACCTTGTGCCTAGGAATTGTTATACTGGCTTTGCTTATACCCAGTCAGGTGAGACTTTCCATATATTATAAAAGATGAATTGAATGAGTGAGTAAGTGATGTGATAGAATTAGCATAAATTACTTTTTATTTATTGAACTAGTACCATCGCGTTTTTACACTTTCGCTTATATAATGTCACTTAGGGGTGTATATAATAAATAAGATTGATGCTTTTTGCAGCATTTTTCTTTTTGGCAGTAAAAGTATGTTATTACCTAGCTACCACAATTTAACAAAAAAAATCTGAACAGACATTACAGCAGTATTTCACGAATATTGATCTTCATTGCCAATGATGTGGCATAATCAAGCTGAATTTTTTTCTTTTGTGAATTATTTTTTTTATGATGTTTATTGCATCAACAAATTTTTTCCCCCGAACACAGATTTCAATCCGTAGTTAAGTGTGCAGTTGTTTCCTAAGGAGTTTTTGAGAGTACTGTAACATTTTAAGCATACTTGCATTATTCAGACTCCCCCTGATGGATAGCACAACTTAATTTGAGAGTAATTCTTTACCGCAATCAGTAAATCAGTTATGCTTAATATATGTTTCCTTTAGTCTTTTAAACTAAATAAGAGGCATTCAGCAGAATTCAAGGGATCGCATTGGGTGTGCCCTAGCAAAAAATTGTATCCATTATGGTTTCCAATTATTGCCATCATGAGTTATGAAGGCATTTTATATACAATCTGATTATAGTAACCAAACCATTTTAAGCAGAACTATTTTATGTTTATAATTTATGCATTCTATAATACTGCACAGATATTATGTTGGGGAGATACACTAAGACCCCTTTCACATCAAGGCGTTTTTAAGGTACTTTTGCGCTAAAAATAGCGCTTGAAAAACTCCTCCCCCCCGGTGCGCTTGTGGGACGGTAAATAAAAGTCCTGCAAGCCGCAACTTTAGGCTCCTTTCACACCAGGGCCGCCCGAGCGTCAGTAGTAAAACTCCGCTAATTTGCGGCGCTCTACCGCTCGTTATAGCGGCACTATTTGGGCGACGGCGGTGCGCTTTCAACCCCCCCCATTGTTTTCAATGGGTGGGGGCAGTATAGGAGCGGTGAATACACCGCTCCCACACTGCTGCAAAGATGCGGCTTGCAGGACTTTTTTCACTGTCCCGCAAGCACACCACCCCAGTGTGAAAGCGCTCGGGCTTTCACACTGGGGTGTATTGGGGGGTGTTTTTCAGGCGCCTTTTAGTTGCTATTTATAGCGCAAAAGTGCCTGAAAAACCCCTTGGTGTGAAAGGGGTCTAACAGCGGTGTGTGAGCGGTGTATTCACCACTCCTATACCGCCCCTGTCCATTGAAAACAATGGGACAGTGCTTCTGAAGCAGTGAACACCGCTTTGGGAGCACCGCAAACCAGCACTTTTAACCCCTGTTTAACCCCTTCTGGGGGGGGTTAAAAGCACACCGCCGCTAACGCTCGGGCAGCCCCGGTGTAAAAGGAGCCTTACTGCTTGATGTGTGGTTTAATAGCCTCCAGATATAAAGAAATGTATCAACAGAATGCAGAGCCGCAGAGGAATCACATCTTTGAATATTTTTTTTTTTAGCTTGACTTTAATCTTTCAGGGCTAGTAGTGACTTGCTTGACTGTCATCTGAAGACATGAATGACCTAGACCCTAGTGGGGCAATGTATAGATCCAGACCCCATAAAGTGACTTAAGTAATGCTTGGTGTGCCCAAGTAAAAAATATTGGAAAAATTCTTCATATGTTTCCACTTTAAAAAAAAAACGAGTGTCTTTGTTAGACAACATTACTACTCTGCAGTCAGTAAGGATCTTTAAGGGAAAGGATATAGCCTCAGTTGAAGCACTTGGGGAGATTTACTAAAGCCGGAGAGTACACAATCTGGTGCAGCTTTGAATAGACACCAATCAGCTTCCAGGTTTTCTTGTCAAAGCTTAATTGAACAAGCTGAAATTAGAAGCTGATTGGCTACCATGCACAGCTGCACCAGATTTTGCACTCTCCACTGTTAGTAAATCAACACCACTGTATGTTAAGGAGGACAGTCAGGAGTTTTGGAGACATCGGGTTCCTCTACCTGTGTAGACTGGGACAATTACCATGAAGACACCAGGGGTTCTATTTATAAACATTTGCATCCTCGATTTGCACAGGCTTCACCCAGCATTCAAAATTCAAATTTTTAGTTAAAACATCACTAAAAAGACCCCTGGTCTTCCAACAAAAGTACAATAGAGGAGCCAGCACAGAAACTATCCAAACTCAGCCACAAAGGTGTGGCTATACCACTTTCCTTAATGGTAATTATTCCATTGCTGTGGACAACCTATCAGTGTCAGCCACCTAGATCACCCTAATATGTAGTTATTTTCTTTGGTTCTCATAAGCTAAGGACTTTTAATGTCGTGGAATTAGTATCTCACATTTCCATGATTCAAGAAGAGACTTTTTCTGTTTAAAAGTGATATATTCTTCTTGATTTCATATAGTGGCCTTTGATATTCACCCACGACTTGAATGCCATAAACACCAATAAAAGTTAAACAACACTGGAGAAGTATAGTAAAAGTAGCAGTTTTGTAATAATATGCAAGTCGTAAATTTGTGTTTTTTTGGCTCTACATATGCAACTTCTTTATGTGTAAACAGATTATTTTTATTATTTTTATTATTTTGAGTGACTCTGGGTGTGGTTGCCACCATCCCTATTAACTATACCAGAACCAGTATTGCTCTTATTAGAATTTTGAAAGCAACTTCTAACCAAAAAGTAAGATTAAAATGATAACATTTATTACTTCAGTTTAAAATGTTTGAATCACATATATTGCATCACGTTACATAGTATAAAATATTGTACAAAATTTACAACATCAAGGAACGCAGTCTGAATGGTATTCCCCACAGCCTATGATTAGCTTGCAGATATGGAATTACTGGTTGGTCCAATCAGCTTAGGGACTCCAACATGTTTCAAAATGTTTATAACAATTATCTTCTTGAGGGATACGATACCATTATAGTTTGTTGCATCAGTCCTATATGGAAAATGGAAAGTCCAGATCCGTATGAGTAGACTCCACAGTCATCAGGACCCCCATTGGTGCATGCAAAGACCACCATTCATTATATTGCAAGATAAAAGCATAGAATACTGTGGTTAGGGCTTAGTTCCATCTGTTTTAGACATTCATCCATTAGTATGCCAGATACATTGACAGATTATTTTTAAACTCAGCCAACTTTTAGACTTGCAAGTGTAGTCCGATGAGGTAAAACTCTGAACATGCTCAAAAGCTCTGGTGAGGTGGCTCCCACACAGCAAGGCTTCCTTTGATGGCCACCCAACAGTAGCTTAAACCTTTAAAATACAGAATACAGTCCCAGAGAAAAATTTGATCATTTAAATTGTTGATGAAAAAAATTATAAAAACATCCAATGGATTTCGGGGCAACATTAATTGTAGCTCTAATGAAGGGGGAGTGATGTTTCCCCCAAAGCGCATTGGCTTTTTTTAATATGACTTTTTGTTATCAACAATTAAAATGATCTTAGACTCTTTTGTCCAATTTTAGTTTGGTGCTCCTTTCTATATTTTTCTGGTTTAGGCACCTACAATTATACTGGTATTTATGCAAAAGTCAGCGTCAAGAAAGCCTTGATTGTTAAAAATTACGTATTTGGCTATGGATTCTTAATACTAAGTACTCCAATCCCCTTGCCCTAACAAAAAAATAAAAAAATAAAACGTGCCTTTCATACAACATATGTCATATTTTTGACTGTTTTTTTTTGTGACTTTGAAAGATACATTAGATTAGTATTTTCCACCTTCTATTGATTGCTTTCATTTATTCTTATCAAAGCTGTGTAATAAATAATACTAAAAAGCAGCTTGAAATTGTCTTAGATTATATTGATAATCTGAGACTAGCTAAGACCACTGTGTATGTGGACACCTTAGTACTATAAAAAGAATGTTGTCTTCTTCAGGGCAGATTTTTTTATATAACATCCTGGGTTTTTTATACACTGTTGGTAGACTTTTTAGTAACATATTTTGCCATTTAGAGCAATTTTATTTTTCTAACATGACTTCCTGCTTCCTGTTATAGCCCCCTGCTCGTGTAGAGGGTATGCAGAATGTGCTTGGGCACACCCTAATCACACCCTAATCACCCCCTGTGATTCCCCCTGCTGATATTTCACCAAAGCTCCTAAAAAAATTGTAAAAAATAATAAAAAATTTAAATAAAATTGTAAAAAATAATGCAAAAATAAAATAATAAAAGTAAAAAACTACTGACAGCTTCCAGTGCCCTACTGACACCAACCTCTACCCTACTGACATGTCTACTGCTCTACTGACACCGTCCACTACCCTACTACATTTTACATTTTTTACATTTATTTAGAGTGTGTGAGTTTGAGTTTTGGGGTGCACACCCTAATGCAATAGGCTGCGCACACCTATGCCCCTGCTTATTGGGCCAATGTGCTTCCCGGTCTAATGAGTGGGCTGGAGATGGAGAAAGGAGATAGACAGCTCAGTGATTTGGTGACTTTACATTTATGATGAAGAAAATGTTACATGAACACTGTTGTTACATGTGTGCTTTTAAAATTCAATGTTTAAATAGCTGACATTTTATCTGAATTGTAAACACATATTTTACCTTTACTTGGAGTTCATTTATAAGAAATACACATGGACTAATAAAATTACAAACTCTAGTTTCCTTATGTTCCTATTTCATGATTGAATTGTTGGTCAAGTACAACCTGTTCATGATTAACTGTTCCCCACAGCTTTATACACATATTTTTGTATAGGTAGCTCTGAACAATGTAGTCCAAACAGAAAACAGCATGACACCTTAAACTTCAATGCACTTTCCTGGTGCCAGGTACATTATCATTTATATACGCTATTGCTCAGTTCCCAGCACACTACATATGAAAATTAAGATTCAATATACATAACTGAAGATAAAAGATGTTATATATCACACTTTTATGGCCACAAAAAAAAAATTTTTCCAAGATATTAAAACAAAAATGAACTGTCAGTCCACTAAAACTTTGCTTCCAATATCCAAATAGTGTAGTGTAGTCTATCCACACATCGACCTAAATATCATATAAAATGTTAGGAAATACATTATATACATACATTACAGTGAGCTTGAATGTCATTGACACTTGGCTAATGCAAAGAGCTTGACTAATTCAAAGGCTGGAGGTGTGTCCAAACATTTTATGAATTTGATTCCAGGATATTTACCTTTCCTTGGGGTACTTGAAAGCAGACTAATCTAATACATTTCAAATGTAACTGAACATAGAAAGTTTGAACCTTTAAGAGAAAGATAGACCCATGGGCCTATGTGTTTTACAATTATTCATATCATAATATGAACAATAATAAACATAACATAACAACAATAATATTGAAGATGTGCAATTTAGTGGCATTGATTTTTTGCAATTAAAATTTTAGTAAATCTTTTTTATTGGAAATCTTTTGCTAGTATACCCTATGTCTGCTGTATAAAACAAAAATCCAGTTTGACCCATGGTAGGCTATTCTTTCATCCTACATAGAAGATCTAAAAAAAAAAAATGGCAAAAAAAACTACTGAAGAGAAACAGTAAGTCTGACTTGTGTATTATGTCTTCAAGCAATTCTAAAACAGAGGAAATTAATTTAAAAATGATAGCTAGTTACTTAGTTGATTAGTTTAGTGAGTTAATTAGGCTGAAAAAGACACAAATCAGCCCATTTCAACCAATAGAAAAATAAATAAATTAAATAAATAGAAAGCCTTCATATACAGAACCCTATACCCACAGTTGATCCAAAGGAAAGCAAAAAACATGTAAAACATGACCCTAATTACTTCAACAGAAGCAAAAAAAAATCCTTCCTGATCTCTTAAGGCATATATTTCCTGGATCAGCTATCTCCGATGATATGTTTTGTGCATTTAGGAATGCATCCACTTTTTTTTTGTTTAAATAATCGACCTAGCTGGTCAGCCAGCAGTTCTAAATTCAACCTTATCTATGCATAATTTAACCCATTCTTCTGGAAAGGGTAAGGACACCTGGACTCCTTCAGCCATATCTGGTGCTGATAACTATTTGACCACATTTGTGGTACAATGTTTACTACAAAGTAATAACATCTGAAGAATTTTAGGGCTATGGCCTACCCATCGTTCATGTTATTTAATATTTCTAGTTAATTTAATGTATCATATGTTATTTCACGTTTCTTCCTGGGGGTTCAAAGCACTTTAATCTGCTGTTGGGGTAGATGATGAGCCAGCCATCTTGGGCAGTAAGGAAGGATTTCATACTAGAGCCAATTTCTTTTTATACAGGAACCAATTAACCTACTAGTTTTATGCCTCATTTTCTTAATTAAGTGTATCTAAAGCACAAACCTTTTTTAAAAAATGTAATTGAAGAATATTTTGTCTGTTTTGTTGTTGTCCCAGAGATACAAAAGAAAGTGTGAGGAAATCTTCCCAAAATGAGAAGAACCTCCTCACTTGCACTTTTCATTAAGGCAATCTGCTCATTTTGAATGGGTTGCCAATGCAAAAGAACAGACCAATAACTTGACATGCAGATTGTTCTCAATAAAGTGCACCAAAACGCATGGTAGCTTGTTACTGTGCTCTGTAGTGTGCTGCAATGCAAGTGAGTCAGAGCTAGGTTGCCTTAGTGCTGCAATAGTATTCCAACAACTGTGCTTTCAATTACAAATACCCATCATATCACCAGAAATGTCAAACCCACATTTCTGAAGCCCTAAAAAGATCTTGTGCTATACAGCTGCTCATCAGTTCTCCAGGTTTTTAACAGTAGCAACAGCTACCTTCCCATGCTGTTCTTCCTCCTTCCAGCTTTTTTATCATTCCCAAGCTCTACAATAGCACAGATAGAATTTCAGCTTCAATTTTCCTGGGACTTTCCACCTTTCCTCCAGTATATTGAGCAGGAACCTGATACATAGCAACGACACGTAAAAATAAAAAAATGGCGTGGTTAACTCTGGTTTATTTTTAAACAAAGGGGTTGATTTACTAAAACTGGAGAGTACTAAATCTGGTAAGCATCTCAAGAACCATAAATGAACCCTTTCCTTAGTCTAACCTTTTTTTGGTTAGGATGCACTGAGCTAGATTTACTGAAACTGGAGAGTGCAAAATTCAGTGCAGTTGTGCATGATAGCCAATCAGCTTGTAACTTCAGCTTGTACAATTAAGCTTTGACAAACAAAAAGGAAACTGATTGGTTTTTATGCAGAGCTGCACCAGATTTTGCACTCTCCAGTTTTGATAAATCAACCCCAAAGTTTTGTCACGTGACTTTGTCAAAGGCTCTCAAAATGAAAAGCATTGTGCACAACGTGCTTTCCAATAGCTTGTGCGTTTATGTACACATTACAGAAAAGTGTTGCAGCACAAAAATATGATTGAGCCTTCACTGATCCACTCTCAGAAGTTGGTTTTCTCTTTACTTTCTGTCCTTGTGGCAATCGTCAGCAAGACAAATAGAGAAGGTAAACCTCCCCACTGGGTCATAGAGAGCAAAAAGTGATTTTAAACCTTCCACACCTTATTCAAAAACAAATTGTTTGGCTTTAGAAGTACTTTTATACTACTGAATAGTTCCAACATGTTGGACACAAACCACTATCTCTTTGATCACAGTGGGATTGATTTAATAAAACTGGAGAGTGCAAAATCTGGTGCAGATCTGACTGGTAGCCAATGAGTTTCTAACTATAGCTTGTTCAATTAAGCTTTGACAAAAAACCTGGAAACTGATTGGTTTCTATGCAGAGCTGCATCAGATTTTGCACTCTCCAGTTTTAGTAAATCAACCCCAAAGGATCCAAACTAAAAAAGGTTAGACTAAGAAAAGGGTTCACTCATAGTTCTTGAGATGTTTATCATAATTTTAATGATCTGGACTTACTGGCTGTGCTGTATATTTTCCAACAATTATGTCAGTACAATGCCCTTAAAGTGATTGTAAAGTCTCGTTTTTTTTCTATTACATAACAAACATGTCTATACTTACCTGCTCTGTGCAGTGGTTTTGCACAGGGCAGCCCGAATCCTCCTATTTTTGGGTCCCTGACTGGGGCTCCTGGCCCCTTCCTCCTGTTGAGTGCCCCCACAGCAAGCATCTTGCTATGGGGGCACCCGAGCCAAACTGCAGCTCAGTGTATCCATTCAGACACAAAGCCTGGTTCAGCCCCGCCCCCTCTCTCACCTCATTGGCTAACTGAGTTTGATTGACAGCAGCAGGAGCCAATGGCACCGCTGATGTGTCTTAGCCAGTCAGGAGGGAGAGTCCCGGATGACCGAAGCATTCGTGGACATCATTGAATCTAAATGGGACTCAGGTAAGTATTGGGGGGCTGCTGCCAGGGGTGTTGCTAGGTGCGAAAAAGACCAGGGGCTTTAGCCCAAAGCGCGTGGTTTAAACTAAATAGTGGGTGTGGCTTAAATGGGGCATGGCTCAAAGGGGGTGTGGCTTGAGTCTGAGATGAACGATGGATGGAGGAAGGAAGAAAGAAATAGGGAGGGAAGGAGAGAGAATGAAGGAAAGAAAGAGGGATGGAGGGACAGCAGGCCCAGATCCTATACCACAATAGCAATATGTGTATTCCAGAAAGTTTAACTATCAGCAGATAAAGATACTCGCAACACCTGATGTTAGCGCTTCAATCATCCAAGGTTGATATGGTGTCAGGATGATTGAAGCGCATTATTTCTAATATTACATCGTAATATAAAATTAAATAGTTCAACTCACCATGATGCAGAATCAGTGGGAGCCCTGAGCGTGTCACTTGCCACCGTCACCTGCAACCATATGCCATCATAGTCACTCCTTTCCATCAGGTGTCCCCAACAGACTCCCTCTTTACATCAGGTGTCCCCAGTGGTCAGAGTACCTCCATATATCAGAGTGTCCCAAGCGGTCAGAGTGCCTCCTTATATCAGGGTGTCCCCAGCAGTGGCCAGAGTGCCTCCTTATATCAGGGTGTCCCCAGCAGTGGTCAGAGTTCCTCCTTACATCAGAGTGTCCCCAGCAGTGGTCAGAGTGCCTCCTTACATCAGGGTGTCCCCAGCAGCGGTCAGAGTGCCTCCTTATATCAGGGTGTCCCCAGTCTCTGTCGCCATTAAAAAAGACCAGCATGGAGCATGGTCACTCGCAGAGCCAGCTGCCAATAGAAATGGAGCTGCCGCCAACCCCCTGCCCCCTTTCCCACAACAGGTCATAGCAGCAGGCCAGGGGGCTGGGGGTCTGCGGCAGCTCCATTTTTCTTGTTTCTTCCCCTCAGCGAGTTCAGCTGGTCTTCTTTAAAATGGAGACATCACCAGTGCCGGCCCCAGACCTCTAGTGGCGGGCGGCTCTGGTGATTCTCCGGGAGTCCCTAAAGGCTATATTTATGAATAAAGGCTAATAATAGCCTTTACTCAAAATGTAACCAGCGCAATGGGGATTACTAATGTGTGGAGCAGCCCGTGTAACGGTTATTTTGTAACCGTGAACGATTTTATAAACTAAAAAACCGCGCTACCACAAAATGTTGTGACGTGAATACAATTGAAATAATTACAAACTGTTATAAAGTGCAAATCCTAGTGTAAAAATAAAGTGCATAATATTGAATAGTCCAATATACGGTGATCCAGTCTTCAGCCAAACCCAAGAAAATCCAAGAAAAAATAAATCCAAGAAAAATATATAAAGTCAAGAAAAATAAAATTGTAGGAATTATTGCACAATATTATTCAACTTCAGCCAAAGGTATCAAATGACATGACTTTGGTGCAAAATTGGTGCAAAAATTAGGGTGCATAATCTTGAAGTGCAAAATATATGCAAAAGTATATATTAAAGTGCAAAAATTATTAAGGTGCAAGAAATAGTCCACTAAACAGTAGTCCGGTCTTTAGCCAATGGAGATGCAAAGGTTAATACACAGAAAGGTTCAGCTTCAATATTATCATATATATTGGTGGTGAAACCGATCAATACTCCGAAGAGCTTAATCCATACAAAAATCTGTGAAACTACTCCTTCACCAGGCACCCAGTGGCACACCCTACTCACCAGATAAAATTGATTCCCATTACAGAAATCATTTGAGCTTCAGCTGGTAAGATGTGATCTCTCTCCTCCAAGATGTAATGCTTCGTACACACGGGTCGACGATCGTATACAACAGGTCGTACGAATGACCGTTGTATGCTAAATCGACCGTTAGTACGCGCGATTAGAAAAGCCTACATACGATGGTCGTACAACAGAAGTTGTATGAGCAGACTACAAAACCTTGGTAGTACGACAGACGGTAGTACAACCATTGTACCGTGTGTACAGAGAAGTTGGTCCAACAAGTTGTATTGTGCAAAACACGCATGCTCAGAAGTCAGGAATGGCCGGACGCTAATTACATGCACCTGAACTTTCTCTTTATACATTCATAACACGTCACCACATTCGGCTTGGTCGTACGATCGTTTTGTGCATGTCAGTATGCGAGATACAACAGCCAACATATGATTTGGGCTGTTCGGTCATACGATTGTTGAACCGTGTTTACGAGGCTTAAGGCAGCACGCCGTTGGTGGGCGAAAACCCACTTTAGCTCAATGGGAAGGAAAGAAAGGGGGCCAAATATTCTGAAGTACGTTCACTTTAATAGTTAAAAGGTTTAAAACAAATGAAAAGCTTTAAAACAAATTAAAACAAATTAAAATAGTTTGTAATTATTTCAATTGTATTCACGTCACAATATTTTGTGGTAGCGTTATTTTAGTTTATATAATAATAGCCTTTGCTATGCCCGAGACCCGGGGCTTTTGGGGGGCACCCCCGGGGCTGTAGCCTCGTCAGCCCCCCCCCCCGCTCCCGACGTTTCTGGCTGCTGCACACAGAAGGATTTTTATCTTAATGTACAGAATGCAAGATAAAAATCCTTCTGCCTTTACAACCACTTTAACACACTGAATGCTTCACACCTTGTTTGCCCCTCCCCCAGGACACATAACTTCATTTTAATGTATAAACCTATGGTTTACATCCAGCTGTAACATGCTAACTTTCTTTTGTTTATGTATTTTATTACCTAAGTTCATTAAAACATCATGAATAAAAAGGAAATTTTATATAATTCAAACTTTTTTTATTTTGAATAAAGTACGAAAGGGTTAGAACCTTTCTGTCAGGTATGTAATTTAAGGGAACATTCAAAAATTTGAGTTGTCACAACAACAGGTATAT
>BLSH010470985.1:117122-132477 GCA_018402905.1 Glandirana rugosa
TAAGGTACTACACGAACCAGTAGTCTTTTCTCGACTTCACCGCTCTCACCAGACAACAGCATGTATCCAGTGTTAAGGAATCGTCGTTTCCAAATCTTCTCTCTACCTTCGTTACGACTTCTCCTCTCGTCTTCTACATATGTTTCTGAGACGCACGCTTACACCACAACATCACAAACATCTTCAGCATCGACCACTATGGCGTGATCTTAAACAATACCTACTACTTAAGACTCAGTGATTACAATGTAAACATAGTGACCTAAAACGTCACCTAACTGACACCTGGACTTTATTTATCTGTAATCACCGTAATTATTGTTAGGTGTATGTTTATTACAATCCGTGTACTAAAACACTAACTTTATTTGTAATAAAGGTCAAATATAGAAGATAGGATATGTTTAATAATAAAATACTAAACTCAGGAATTGTGACCTATGTACGACAACAGACCACTCTCGCCACTTCAGCTCTTTTCTGATGACCAAGCACATCATGGAATGGCATGTAATGCCATGCAAGATCTATGTACCCCCTTTTCTGAATGTTTGTCTCCTCTTGACTGAAGCTTTCCCTCCAACCATTGTTGTATCAGACACATGGAATTGAAAACCTCCCGAAATGAAACCTCGAAGAACCGTGTTTCCTCAGTGGAACACCGGAGACTCTATCCCCTGGTGAAACCTAACAAGATATGTAATATGAGCTGCAAGACACGGTTGTAACGGAGATGATGACAGGGTCACAGAGACCATAGCAAGGACTGAAAAGACTTACAGACTGTTTTGATTCTATGTAGACACCTATGTTCATATATATAACAACATGTAGACTGAGTAACACATTTGTAACCATGTAATCAAATAAATTTGTATGGTACACATTGATTTCCTTTTGTTTTCTTCTGTGGAATATTCCACCTGCAACTAGGAGTATGTCAGTTCAATAATTAAGAGTGAAACAGACATAACCTATGTCATGCAGGCTGCAAGCAGGTAGAAAGATTTGGATTACTCTCATGAAAGGTAGTCATTGTGCTGGAAGGATGGACAATACCGGCCTTGTTCTTTGGAATCATCTTCAGATAAGCTTGATGTGGAAGCATTCCATTTCCAGTCAGCTTTTAAATGCATACCTTACATTTGTCCATTCTTATCTAAGGCTTATATTGTTTTTATGAACATCTCGATTCATCTTTGCCAGAATGCCAACAAGATGCTGATGTATTTTTTGCAATGTGTTTTTCAAGGGGATAGAACGTGCTATGTGTTTTTTGTCAAAAGATACAGAAAAAGCAATATTAGAAACAGCTAAAACCTTTTATTTGCTATGATTTGTTTTCTTTTTAAGATGCAAACTGAGCAATGGCAAACAATCAAATCAGCAATGATTTTCAGATTGAGTACAAACTGTTATCTTATTGAATGTAATGCCATCTGTTTAACTTAAAATTCAAAACATTTAAGGTAGGTGGACAAAGCCCATCCGCATTAAAACGTGTATTGCTGAAAAAGTATGGGCCTATATGAAGTGTCTGATTTACTAAGGTCATACGATTCTTCACTGGGTTGTCAACATGGATAATGGAGCAGGAATACTTTATTCTAATAATTTAATATCTAATGTGCCTATTTGTGAAACGCATATGTATACCCAAATCAGGATTATTTGCACGTTTTAATATTTGTGATGGGCCCTTCTTTATGCAATTACAAGAATATACTCCCCCAGGAGCTCAAAGCCAGCTATGCTAAAGCTTTTGTAAGCCCCAGTGCACAGCCAATGCACACATAGGGGTTGATTTACTAAAGCTGGAGAGTGCAAAAACTGGTGCAGCTGTGCATGCTAGCCAATCAGCTTCTAATCTCAGCTTGTTCAGTCAAGCTATGACAATAAAACCTTGAAGCTGATTGGTTTCTGTGTGGAGCTGCACCTAATTTTGCACTTTCAAGCTTTATTAAATCAACCCCATAGAGCCTTGTTTTGTAATGTGAAGGTGCTGGTTCCTGCAATTTGCCAACAATCAATGTCAGTAATTTCTTTGGTGAAACTGTGGAGAAGGTCAGCATACTTTTAAACAAAGCAAAAATAAAAGAATAAAATATTTTCTTGTTTGGGTATAATGTGATATTAGAATCAATCATTTCACCAATATATTTATTGTAAATACGGTAAATGGAAGGATTTATTTTTAAATCAAACTAACTGTATTTGACCTTTTTAACTGATATTGTACAAATGCTTACAGTATATTCATGTTTTCATTTTTTTAATGTTTGTGCTGGGTATAATTTCAATGTGCTTCACTTAATAGCTTGATAATTGATAACTCTTGCTAACCTGTATGCCAGAGATTGCAGTTTGAGCGTGGAAGTGTTTACCTATGCAAATACTCATACCTGTGTGCAAGAAACCACAAGCAAATGAACATAATTTTGCTACTGATAAAGAGTGAAATATTTTTATTTTTTTAAGATTTAAATTCATTCTTTAATGGGATAAAATCATTTCAATACAAATTAAATACTTTTCTCATAATGCAAACTATTTTCTTTAAAAGACTTTACGGAAAAATAGAAATATCACAACCGAGTTTAATACAAAGGAAAATGAATGTCATTAACATTTCTCTTTCAGACAGATTTCATAAAGTCTACCTATTCTCAGCTAAACTGGCCATACAGTAGACCATAAAAATTAAACACGTGTGCCCAGAAGTGCCTGTACATACTTTGTGTTCCCCTCAAAGTGCCTTCAAAATGCACTTACTCTGTTATGTAAATATCTATCTAATAAAGCTAGCACTTTAGCCTTGTTATTGGTCACTGGGTGTGATGGCCAACCTCACTGACCTATAGAATATGCAAAAGAGGTCAAGTTTATGTGTAAGTAATAGACAAACCTATGCTTTGGGACCCCTGGGGGTTGATTTACTAAGCCTGGACAGTGTAAATCCTGGTGCAGCTCTGCATAGAAACCAATCAGCGTCCAGGTTTTGTTTTTTTTGTCACAACTTAATTGAAAAAGCTGAAGTTAGAAGCTGATTGGCTACCATGTGCAGATGCATCTGATTTTGCAATCTCCAGTTTTAGTAGTTCAACCTCTTGATGTAATCTGTGTGGTTCAAAAGCTAAATTCAGGCACCTCTGTGTGCCTGCATTTCCCCCCATGGTCTTATTACTTTGATTTAGTTGAGTATTGATTTGTTTTAACAGTCCTGTCATTTTTTTTTAATGAATCTGCAAGTACCAATTAAGGCTCTGTTTACATCATCGTGCTTTCATTTGGTGAAAGCACACTTCATTTTTTACCTCAATAGGTCAGCACAATCAATTGCAAAGCAGTGCCCTCAAAGAGCTTCCTCCTGCAGTATCAACATATTATGTGAGAGAAAGAATAGTGAATTAGCTTTCTGGTGAAGCCATAAGCACCATCACACCTGTTCAGGCCATCAAGTCTTTAGACCAGGGATCTTCAAACTATGGCCCTCCAGCTATTGCGGAACTACACATCCCATGAGGCATTGTAAAACTCTGTCATTCACAGACATGACTAGGCATGATGGGAATTGTAGTTCCTGAACAACTGGAGGGCCATAGTTTGAAGACCCCTGCTTTAGACCATAGGCAAAAAGTGCCTACATTTGGCTGGAAATGGAATGCTTCTCATCATATGAATGTACTAAAGAGTGAACTATAGTAGACTCTGCTATACAACACCATGGAATGATACAAATAAAGTGTATAAAACTATGCCTTTGCTTTTCTGTGTTACAGCAAAGTACTTTTCCACCATATTTCCCAATTCCCCTGTATTTATAATCTGTGCTGTGATACAACCTTGTTGTTGAATATGACCAGTGCAGTGTCCCCCCTATACCTGCTGCCCATGGAGCATTTAAGATACAGTAGCTAGTTGTTGTCTTTAATAATGGTGTATGGCTTTAAAGATCTTGGGTGTTATGTATGTATGTAACTATATGTGCCAGATATATTGGTCTCCACTGTAATGAAATATTATGTTGTAAGTTTAATCAAATAAACCTAAAGAAATAAAAATATGTTTTTGCTCTTTTTGACTTGAAATGTTCAAAAGACAGATTTTATTTTTTATGTGTTGGAAGGTGATCTTCACATTAAGCCTATCTATAAAAAACTGGAAAGTAGGAATTGGGGAAAAAGTCTTGGTGTACATAGTGATGAATCGGTATCCTGGTTTAATTTTCACAGATAATAACAGATGAAACTTTCAGTTATTTTTGTCACAGCTTAATTGAACAAATTGAGGTTAGAAGCTGATTGACTACTATGCACAGTTGCACCAGATTTTGCCCTCTACTGTTTAAGTAAATCAACCCCGGCATGTGTTTGTGGGCAAACAAATTCACCTTATTCTCCTTCTTTTCTCCAGTTTTCCTACAAGGTGTTTGGTTTAGGTTTGACCTAAACGTGAGGTATCCCAGAAGTCAGTGCCAATGGCAAAAGTCATATCCTTCAAGTTTATGTTTTTTGATGCTTAGAAACATTATTTGTCATTGTCAATCAAAACTAGTAGAAGACAGAGTATATACAAAAGGTGCTTAAAGGGGGTAATTTACTAAAACTGGAGCAGACGGATTCTGGAACAGCAATGCATAGTAACCAATTAGTATCTAATGTTATCTTTTTAAGTTTTTGGAAATCAAAGCTAGAATCTGACTGGTTTCCATGCGCAGATTCTATCTGCTCAAGTCTTAGTAATTTCCCCTCAGATAGTATCATTCTTAAGACCTCGTTTAAACTCAGGCAGTTTTCAGGCATTTTAGTTCTAGAAATAGCCTCTGAAAAGCGCGTGAAAACTACCTCTCACTCATTGCAGTGTGTGCTTTCACACTGGGGCGGTGCGCTTGTGGAACGTTAGAAAAAGTCCTGCAAGCAGCATCTTTGGGGCAGGTTGGGAGCAAAACGCCCCTGCCCATTGAAATGAATGGGCAGCACTTCCAACGCACATTAGAAGCATTTTGAAAGCGCAGCAAAATTGGTCTTTTTTCCATTCTTTAAGGTCACATTGTTACGTGATCTTAAAAAAAACTGACCCGCTACCGCCCGAAAAGCTCTGCTAAAACGCAGCTAAAGCACCACAAAAACGACCGGCGCTTTAGCACTGTTTTAGCAGCGCTTCAGTGTGAAAGGGGTCTAAGTTAGAATATAACTGCTTGAAAAGGAAATTACATTTACATATCCATTGTTAAACTCAAACTCTTCACATACAAATATAACAGTGGGAAATGTTGGATCAGAAACAAAGAACGAAACACAATAGAAAAATATCAGATAAAGTAATGCAACTTTAAAATTAGGAGAGAAAAGTAGTAGGATATACAAAGTTTTAAAACAACTGTAATAGAATTAATAGAAACCAAAGCACATAATTCATGAAATGTGTTCTGATAATAAGAAAAATGAATATACATTAATAAATAGTATGCCACTGGCTCAAGTGAGTAATAATTTAAATTAACTGTCTGCCATAAAAACAAAGGAAAGGCTTTTAACTGTTTACAAAGTCAGTACAATATATCCATGACAACCCTACATTCTGAAGGTATTTGGTGTCACAACAAAGGAGGTGTTTTTTCCTTTAGAAATAGAAAAATAAAGTTGTGTCGGCATCTATCAGATAAATCAAAAGTAATCTTTCATCATAGTAGCAAAGACATGTCCTATCAGAGTAGAAGCAGTTGACTGTATGGAACTGGGGTACACCTAGGCTTATTACGTCATGGGCCTCATAAAGATAAAAAGTTACCAGTAAATTTAGAATTTTGGTAAGCTTCAAAACGAATATATTGTTAGATGTCTGAGAAGGGAAACACCTCATAAAATGTGGTTTACATAGTAAACTATGGTGTTAGGAACTTGTGGAGAGCCTTGGAAACTACTAATGCTACTACTAAACAGCCACCACTGATACCGATCAATAACAATAATAGATCCATTTCCTTTACCTCAACTCCTGCTTTTTCCCACATTTCCAGTTTGACTTAATTTCACTATTAATGGGTCCAAATTTCAGGCAATGTGAAGAATAAATATTGTAACACTAAGATCCCACCTATGGAGACCACCATGAAAAGTTAAGCAAGTTATAAATGACCCTTGTTTTTGGTCACAGAGATAAATGTGGTACTAATCCTAAAATTGTTATATGTTTTACGTGGTTCACTAGTTTTAAATAACCCCTACACTCACATCACCAATTAGACAGGGGAATAGTGCTGCATCCCTAACATTATTTGAACAACACAGATATGGCCCAGTGGGATTTTTACACAGCACTAAAATCCCCAAGAAGAGTATTAAACAGGTAAGTAAACAAAGTACAAAGTTTTTATTAGGTCAAGGTTAAAATATCACAAAGGGGAGTGACATCTAAAAGAGCAATAGTAACCACTCATAACAATATTAACCATATCAGTACTGGGCACGAAAACCCCCTTCCTGTCCAGGCCATTTTTCAGCTTTCAGCGCTATCACACTTTGAATGACAATTACTCAGTCATGCAACACTGTACCCATTTGAAATTTACATCCTTTTTTTCACACAAATATAGCTTTCTTTTGGTGGTATTTAATAACTAGTGGGTTATTTATTTTTTGTGCTATAAATAAAAAAACATTTTTGTAAAAAAAATGCATTTTCTTTGTTTCTGTCATAAAATTTTGTAAATTAGTAATTTTCTTCATATATTTTGGCTAAAATTTATACTGCTACATATATTTGGTAAAAATAACTCAAATAAGTGTATATTATTTGGTCCTTGTGTAAGTTATAGAGTCTACAAGCTATGGTGCCAATCATTGAAAATTGATCACACCTGATCACACCTGATATACTGATAGCCTATTTCATTCTTGAGACCCTAACAAGGTGAATTTTTTGAAGTTGTAATTTTTTCACACAATTCTTTGCAAAATGAAGATTTTTTTTCTTTTTTTTCACAAAATTGTCATATATTAACAGGCTATTTCTCACACACAGCATATGCATACCACAAATTACACCCCAAAACACATTCTGCTACTCCTCCTGAGTATGGCGATATCACGTCTGAGATTTTTTCACAGCCTGGCCACATACAGAGGCCCAACATGCAGGGAGCGCCGTCAGGTATTCTAAGGACATAAATTGAACATCATGTTATGAAGACCTATCACAATTTTGAAGGCCCTGGAGCACCAGGACAATGGAATTGCCCACAAAATGACCCCATTTTGGAAAGCAAACACCCCAACGTATAATCTATGAGGCATAGTGAGTCTTTTGAACATGTCATTTTTTTCCAGTAGTTTTTGGAAAATGTAGGAAAAAAATTAAAAACACATTTTTTTTTACACAAAGTTGTCCATTTATATGATATTTCCAACACATAGCATGTATGTAGCAAAAATGACACCCCAAAATATATTCTACTACTCCTCCTGAGTATGGCGATACCACATGTGTAAGACTTTTACACAGGATGGCCACATACAGAGGCCCAACATTGAACTAGCACCTTCAGGCATTCTACGAGCATAAATTGCACATCTCATTTTTCAACCACCTATTACACTTTTGAAGGTCCTGGAGCACAAGGACAATGGAATTGCCCACAAAATGACCCCATTTTGCAAAGCAAACACCCCAATGTATAATCTATGAGGCATAATAAGTCTTTTGAAAATGTCATTTTTTTCCAGTAGTTTTTGGAAAATGTAGGGAAAAAATGAAAACGCTTTTTTTTTAACACAAAGTTGTCCATTTATATAATATTTCCAACACATAGCATGTACTTAGCAATAATGACACCCCAAAATACATTATACTGCTCTCCCTGAGTATGGCGATACCATGTGTGAGACTTTTACACAGCCTGGCCACATACAGGGGCCCAACATTGAACTAGCACCTTCAGGCGTTCTATGAGCATAAACTACACATCTCATTTCTCAACCACCTACCTATTACACTTTTGAAGGTCCTGGAGCACCAGGACAATGGAATTGCCCACATAATGACCCCGTTTTGGAAAGCTAACACCACAACGTATAATCTATGAGGCATAATGAGTCTTTTGAACATGTCATTTTTTTCCAGTAGTTTTTGGAAAATGTGGAAAAAAAATGAAAACGCTTTTATTTTTACACAAAGTTGTCCATTTTTATGATATTTCCAACGCATAACATGTACCTAGCAAAAATGACACCCCAAAATACATTCTACTACTCCCCCTGAGTATGGCGATATCAAATGTGTGAGACTTTTACAGGTGATGTTTACTGATAGGTGATGACGGTCTCTGACAGGTGATTGGCGATGGTCACTGATGGGTGACTGGTGGAGGCCACGGATGGGTGACGGGTGACTGGCTGTGGTCACTGATGGGTGATGGGTGTCTGGCGGTGGTCACTGATGGGTGATGGGTGACTGGCGGTGGTCATTGATGGGTGATGGATGACTGGCAGTGGTCACTGATTTGTGAGGGGTGACTGGCGGTGCTCACTGATAGGTGACTGGCGGTGGTCACTGATGGGTGACGGGTGACTGGCGGTGGTCACTGATGGGTGACCAGTGTCAGTCGGTGGTCACTGATGGGTGACAGGTGTCTGGTGGTGGTCACTGATGGGTGACGGGTGACTGGTGGTGGTCACAGATGGGTGACTGGCGGTGGTCACTGATGGGTGACGGGTAACTGGCGGTGGTCACTGATGGGTGACCAGTGTCTGGTGGTGGTCACTGATGGGTGACAGGTGTCTGGTGGTGGTCACTGATGGGTGACGGGTGACTGGCGGTGGTCACTGATGGGTGACGGGTGTCTGGCGGTGGTCACTGATGGGTCATGGTGTCTGGCGGTGGTCACTGATGGGTGACGGGTGTCTGTCGGTGGTCACTAATGGGTGATGGGTTTCTGGCGGTGGTCACTGATGGGTGACAGGGGACTGGCGGTGGTCACTGATGGGTGACGGGTGATGACAGTGTTCACTGATGGGTGACTGGCAGTGGTCACTGATGGGTGACTGGTGTCTGGTGGTGGTCACTGATGGGTGACTGGTCACGGTCCCTGATGGGTGATTGGCGGTGGTCACTGATGGGTGATAGGTGACTGGCGGTGGTCACTGATGGGTGACAGGGGACAGGCCAAGGTCAGTGAGGGGTGACAGGCCATGGTCAGTGATGGGTGACAGACCACGGTCACTGATGCGTGACGGGTGACAATCCACAGTCACTGATGGGTGACGGGTGACACACCACGGTCACTGATGGGTGACAGGTGACACGCCACAGTCACTGATGGGTGACACACCACAGTTACTGATGGGTGACACGCCACGGTCACTGATGGGTGATGGCTGACACGCCATGGTCACTGATGGGTGACATGCCACGGTCAGTGATGGGTGACGGGTGACAGGCCACGATCAGTGATGGGTGACGGGTGACACGCCACGGTCACTGATGGGTGACACCCCACGGTCACTGATGGGTGACACGCCGCGGTCAGTGATGGGTGACGGGTGACAGGCCACAGTCAGTGATGGGTGACGGGTGATAGGCCACGGTCAGTGATGGGTGACGTTAGACAGGCCATGGTCACTGATGGGTGACAGGTGACACGCCACGGTCACTGATGGGTGACGGGTGACATGCCACAATCACTGATGGGTGACGGGTGACAGGTGCACTTTATGATGACAAGTGCTCTTTATGGGGGCAGATGGGGTGACTGTAGGGCGACAGGTACATTGGGGGGGGCAGGGATGAAGTGACAGGGTGTGTGTTGGTGCTTTACAGATCAGTAACTCACTGATCCTAGCTCTTCTCTCCTCACACTGGAAACTGTGTGAATAGAGAAGAGCTGGTAACAGTGAGTTACCGCTCTGTTTATATTTACATGTGATCGGCTGTGAGTAGATCACAGCCGACCACAAGGTAACAGCCGTCGGCCGGCCAGTGTCGGTGACAGGCAGTGTTCCCTGGGAACACGCCGCCACCGACGCGCACTGCACTCCTGATCGTGTATGCGCCGTGCAAATGGGGGGCAGTACCATTTGTGATCGGCCGTGACCAATGGCTGTTCACCCCCGTTGGTGACGCGGTGCGTCATATGCCGTCGTCCCAGAACGAGAGCCGTACCGCTCCGCCTTCATTTGACAGTGGGCAGATGGCAAGTGGTTAAACAGAGTTAGGACAGAAGGCCAGCCAGGCCTGTAGTATAGCCTGATAGTTGCTGGTAAACTGTAGTTCCAACATGTTTCGAAGTTTAGTTTTGGTTTGACTTCTTCCTCAGGGAAAGCAACCAACACTGTTATATAATGGTTCTGCAAAGTAACAACAAGCATGAGTACAGTATAATTGTGTATATGATATTTATGTAACAATAAGATA
The DNA here is from genome assembly GCA_018402905.1 of Glandirana rugosa. Classification (NCBI taxonomy): domain Eukaryota; kingdom Metazoa; phylum Chordata; class Amphibia; order Anura; family Ranidae; genus Glandirana; species Glandirana rugosa. The sequence continues at coordinate 127,533 of BLSH010470985.1, forward strand.
AAACAATATATGTACAGACATGTGACTATCAAATATGAGCATCCGTGGTCCCAGAGTAAGGTGATACCTACCCAAAAAATGTGAATAATTAATAAAAAGTACAGGGGTACAAGGTAGATAGCGAGTTGTTGGTATGTGTCCCCCCCTAAAGGAATGCCCAAACGGCCAGATGTATAGTCTGGGAGGCAGGAGATGGCGGCCCACACACGTTTTTTTTCAGACTCCTTTTACTCATATAACCTGTATATATGATTATGTCAAGGGTGTGTAAAGTCAAGGTTGTGGATATAGACAGCTTACTGGACAGAAGCAACAGCCACCTGAGTACCCTTTTCCAGGTTTAAGAGGCGAGCTCCTGAAACTTGTGTCCCTTTCATTTATTTAGGCAGTGGGCTGTGGAGATTTAGCTAAATTCATCTACTGCATATTGAGAATGTGAGTCTAACAAAATATACAAATGTGCAACTTTGGTGGTGCAGGGTCTTAAGGTGGATCTAAATTCCTATAAAGGTTGCTGGCAAATATGTTTTTATTGCAGAAGAGACATAGGGGTTGATTTACTAAAGCTGGAGAGTGCAAAAACTGGTGCAGCTTTGCATACTAACCTCAGCTTGTTCAATCAAGCTTTGACAATAAAACCTTGAAGCTGATTGGTTTCTGTGTGGAGCTGCACCAAATTTTGCACCTTCAAGCTCTAGTAAATCAACCCCATAGTATGTCTTCTGCAAAAGAGTGTTCTACCCGCCTGCCAGCAAAAGTGTTTCTAAATGTAATCTAAGCCGTGCATGTGAAACTTAGTCTTCAATCTTGGCATCTGCCAGGTGTCAGGATGAATTAATTCTTGTGCAAGGAGCTATATCATCTTGTTCTGGCCAGTCAAGATGGACAAGGACACAAAACCTGGAAGGAGACTTGAGGAAAGATGTCAGCAACAGCAACCAGGGATATTGTGGTCATCACAGTACTGAGGGGGTCTCTTTGGCAGATTTGTCAGGTAGAAGCCTTGAGCTCCAATATCGGACTTTAGTTCCACACTAAATGTGTACACTGTAAAGTGTATTTACTTTAATATATATATTTTTGTATACTTATATGTGCTATACATCATTTCCCTTTTCACACTGCTTTATTATGTATGGTCTGATGTACATTCCTCATTTCATATTGCCTCATTGTGTACATTCCATTGTACATTCCCTATTTCACATTTTCTGTGTTGTGCTGTATATTCCTGTTTCCACACCACTCCATCCTGCACATTGTGGTGTACATTCCCTATTCCATATTTCCTGTGCTGCACTGTATAATCCTGTTCCCATGCCACTCCATTCTGCACACTGTGAAATACATTCCCAATTCCATGTCACCTTATTCTGTACATTTTCAGGTATATTCCCTATTCCACACCACCTAATTAAATATGTTGCATTGTAAACTCCCTATTTTTCAACGCCTTATTCTCTACACTGTGCTGTACATTTCCTATTCCAAACCGCTTCATTCTTTATGCTGTACTGTATATTCCATTTTCCTAGGCTTGGCCTTCTGGAAATGGCCAGCTGGTCGCGGCTGCCTCCTGGAGGGGAGGTTCCGGCAATAAATGATCGAGGTGAGCATGGTTGTCATAGGGTACTAGCCTGACACACTGACCACCAACATGAGGGGCACTTATTCCTGATCACTTCATTCTGCCAGCTGTGCTCTGCAAGTCCTGATCCCCACATTCTGACCACTGCACTGTATGTTCTATGTCGTACATTTTAATAGTCCAGATCCTTGCATTTTATATACTGTCATATATTACATAGTCCTGATCTCTTCACCCAATAAACTATATTGTATGTCACACTGCCCTGACTGCTGGGTTCTACATTATGTTTTATGTTACGCATTGAAGAGGTCAAACTGACTCCAAAGTCCTGACTTCTACATTTCTATAAGCTGCACAGTTCTGACGGCTGCACTTAAAGCTGAACTACAACTTTCTTTTCACTAGAACTGAATGGAATTATCATACCTCTGTACCATGTTGCTCTGTTGTCTGCAGATCCCCTGATATTCTGTGTTTAGTTGTGGCTTTGTGTCATGTGACACTCTGTATATCCTGCTGATAGACTCTGTCCTTTCCACAGCCAATTCCTGCAGCAGCTAGAGTCTGTAACACTCCCCTTTGTAGTCTTTCAGACTCTGCAAATTATGTAACTTCCTTCACAGTTCTGATGATGGATCGGTTAGAATACATCCTAATTATCATTCAGTCCCACCCTGTCACATCTACAGAAAGAGTCCAAACCTCCCAAGTCCCACCTCACAGATCAAAGCGTTATTCAAGAAGGAAACACCTTCTTTTCTGAAAGCTAACTGTGCTGCTGCTGGGCAGGATTGAATGGATCACAATTTGAATTCAATCCTGCCCAGTTAAATATGCCAACAAACAGGAAGAGTCCCACCCCTCAGATCCCGCTTTCCCAGACACCTTTCACCACCCACATGAAGGCCCAGAAACACCCACAGTAACCCTAGAACCCACCCACATCAACTCCCAGAACTCCAGAAACTACAGAGGATCAAAGGGACATGTAGTATCAGGACTGACAAAGGAAGGAAACAGGAAGTCAGAGAACGTAGATCTTCAGCCAGGAGGAGGAGTCACATCACAGACACAGAAACCTGCTGTATACAGCTAAAGGTAAAGTTATACAAAAACTGACAGTGGGATTCATTTATATGCACAATGCATATGTTTACACCACAATGCAAACAGTAGCAAATATAAGTGCATATTCCTTAAAGTGCAGTTAGTGCAAATAGTATATACATAATGCAATCAGAAAAATATATAAAAAGTCCACATTGAATGGGTAAGCAGGTAGCCAGTGAAAGTCTGTGTTTAATACCTTTGCCAAACACAATTTCTTTCCAAAACTGCTTCTGTGCAAAACTATTCTAAAGTGATAAGGTGCTCCAATAATATCACACAGTGACCTGTCCTTTGTGCTCTACACACACCCTTGTGCTTTAACTCACCCGTAGGCATGCACAGGGGTGTGCCAGGTGTGTCTGGGCACACCCTAATCACTCCAAGCACATTAGCATTACTGCTCTGTGTGCTGGTGGAGAGATGGGAAATATCTCCCTCTGATCATTTCCACCATTATTGAAGAGCTACCGCACTTCTCTTTCACTGAATCAGCTCTTCTATAAGAGTGTGTGTGTCTGTGTGTATGTATGTATAGAAATATACTGTTAATGTGTGTTTAAGCTTTGGAGTGCACACCCTAATGCAATAGGCTGCGCACACCTATGAACTCACCAGATGGTATAGACCCCTTAGCAATACTGAATGTGGGTCTGTCAGGCTTAGGCTGGTGCAGGGCTCGAAACTAGGGGGGGGGGGGCAGGGGGACATCTGTCCCAGGTGCTGAATTGAGGGGGGTGCCTATGCTGCCAGGAGTAGTGACAGGGGTATCACTTCTCCTGTCAGCCAGAGGAGGAGAGAGCCAGAGAGAGCCGGCTTCTGTCCCCGCCGACTTGCCTATCAGACTTGTTCCGCGGAGCTCAGGAAGTGCTCCAATACCCCCTCAGTTCTGTGGTGTAGGCTGTGAGCGGCTAAAAGACACAAAAACTGATTAGGCGACATCAGTACAACTCCTCTGCATGTCACAGTACAGAGCAGGAAAAGCCAGAAGCTCTAAGTGCACCCCTCCCTCCTCTACTCCCTGACAGGGCAGCGCTGCGCTCCTGGGCCTGAAGGAAACAATACTGATGTTTGGTGCACTTGGTGCGTGTACAACTTCACTGCAAAGGAGGAGGGAGCTCAGCTAAGTATTCCTTCCTCCCAGCCAAGGTCGGGTCAAAGGAGGAGGGAGGGGCGCACCCGGAGCTTCTGGCTTCTCCTGCTCCATACTGTGACATGCAGAGGAGTTGTACTAATGCTGCCACAATAGTTTTTTGTGTCTTCTAGTCGCTCATAGCCTACAAGACAGGGGGTTTTGGAGCACTTCCTGAGCTCAGTGGAACAAGTCTGATAGGTGAGTGGGTGGAACAGTGGGCGGGACAGAAGCCGGCAGAAGATGCCAGGACTTGATCCAGATTGATGTCATACTGCTGAAGCACACACAGTACAGGTACAATGCAATGTTATTCTACTATACTCCGGGGGGGAGGGGTCCATTAAGAGCACCCCCCTTATCCACGGTGCTCCCCATATCCATGTGTCCAGCCCCCAAGCAGGGCGCCAGACGAATGAATTCCAATGGGGGTGTGTTTTTTTTAAGCACCTTATTAAAGCCAGAGGCTCTAATAGGCTTCAAAATAGGGTGGGCCCGGGGTGCAGAGCACTGCACTCCGAGCCCACCCAGGTGTGTTACAATAGCAAATGAGTATTCTCTATTGAAACATTGATTCTCCTCCCAGACATTCATGAAGCCGGTGTGAGACCCCTTTCCTGATTGGCCAAAAGAGAAACATTCCAATTGGCCACCGAGGAGAAGGGAGGAGACAGAAGCCGCTGTGATGGCCACAGGGGAAGATGCCCATAATGCCCGCCGCTCGTGATGCTCACGACCATTGCCTGGGTAAAGCGCTGCCCGCCATGGATGGGGTAAGTTATCCGGACCCGACCAACCGGACCGGGGGGGGTTTGTATGTGTTTGTCGCCCCCCCCCAAAAAAAATTGCCACCAACCGCCACTTCTATACTCGGTTAAAGAGGAGTTCTGCAGCCCTCCAAAAATTAAAATTCAGCAGCTACACATGCTGCAGCTGCTGACTTTTTTTTTTTTTTTTTTTTCCAAAAAAGGAGTTTATTGAGAAATTACAAAGTATGTTACATGGAAAAAAAAGAATGAACTACATGCCATACAATATTCAACAAGTAGAGTACATTCAATAGAGAACGTCCAAACAGTAAGCTAGGACAACCGTAGTTAAATTCTGTAAGGGAG
>BLSH010470985.1:159775-172208 GCA_018402905.1 Glandirana rugosa
GATATTAGTAGGTCGGTCCGGTAAAGCACACCCAGGCGATTTCATCCACATGATCTGGCACTGTCCAAAACTTAAGAGATATTGGGCAGAAGTGCTACAGCTCATATTGGATCTAACTCAGAAACCCATACCCTCTACCCCCCTGGTATGCCTGCTAGGGGCAATAGATATTGAAATGTATCAGAAGGGTATGTACATTATGATCACTTGGTTGCTATACTTGGCCATAAAACGTATAGCTAGACACTGGATGGCATCTACTATACCCACCAAGGGACAATGGATTGCATATGTCAACTCCCTTCTTCTTAGGGATCAACTAGCCTATTGCCATAGGAATGCCGCATTGAAATTTAATTGTATTTGGCAGGCCTGGCTGGATGATTATAGACTTGCTCCGCCACAGTTAGTAATGGACAGACTACTGAGACTCTAACCCATCACAAGTCAAAAAAGGTTTCTTTTCCTTTGATGAGAACTCGTTGCTCGAAAACTGGGTAGCTTTAGAAAAGATATATATGGGACAACGTGTACTGACTTATGGTTTGTTACTGTTTTATATTTGTTATGATGATGTAGGAAACAAAAGACTTCTGTTCAGCATCCTTGCAATGTCCTTCGTGACTGTTTATTACCTGTATCTGGCTCCTGATGTCTGTCATATTCCATCTGCATTGTTTTTGTATTATTATGGCTGGTTATACAGTCGCCTTGTGCAATAAATAAAAATGTTTTGATTCAAAAAAGGAAATCACTGAAATATGACCACATGGCCATATTTGAGCAACAATATTTACCAAGTGCAAGCGAGTTTATGTATGTAAGTGCTGCGCTATTCCCTAAAATAAAACTGATATAATAAAAAAATAAAAACATTACAGAAAACAAGAGCATTCCCTCTGGTAAGCCTCAGAGTGTGACATGGTGGAGGACAAGAGGTTTTGAGAGATCACGCTGCACTACTTATACATTGAAAGGCCCCTTTCACATGGGCATTCTGATCAGGTCCGCCTGTCAGTTTTTCAGGCAGAACTGATCGGATGCTCTATTCAGCCCTATGGAGCGGCAGATGTCAGTGGAGACATGTCCGCTGACATCCGCTGATATCCGATCCTGTCCGTGAAATTCAGACGGATGGAAACCCTATTTTTCATCCGTCTGGAGAATCGGATCATATAGGATCGGATGAAAACGGACAGGCGGTCAGTTTTCATCCGATCTCCACAAAGGACAGCGGGGCTCTGACAGGTCCATCAACAGGATCAACCCCTGCTGAGCAAAGGGGAGTCCGCACATGGACAAGCCCCTGTGAAAGGGGCCCAAGTCTGCTGTGAATTATGATTGTGCATGAGAGGCATTTATTGCACTGGACTAACACAGACTTTATTTTATTAATCCCATGGCGCCGGCCCTTTAAGGGGTTTGCTATGCCGAGAGGTGGAGCGGGGGCTTTGGCATGGTGGTCATATGATCAGAAAATTCCCGATCGCAAACTTTCCCGCTGGTCTGCACTGTCGGCGCTATTGCACGTGAATATTAGCGCCAGGGCCCGGTCGCCGAGAGGCCACATATTTGCATGCACTCGGCGCCAAGTGGTTAAATGTTTTGGTTTTTCGCTTCTTGGTTTCTCTTTTGTTTTTACATACAGTTCTACATTGGTGTAATATAGTGTATATCTTTTTAGAGTCCTGAAACCTTCAGAGTAGTGTCTTGTTTGTTTTTAATCTAGAGTGTAGAGATGGGATCAGACATGTCTGTTGTTTGGTAGGTTTCTTTTTTTCAACTGTTGATGACCATTATTTATTGTGATTGACGAAGGTCTTGATTGCTGGACGACATGATTGATGATATGATTGACGATGGGACATTGTGGGACATTTTTGGTGTTTTTTATATTTTTAAATAAAGGAATTGCCAAAATGTGTGTGTCTTTAATCACACTTTCCACTTTTTTTGTGAATAAGTTGGGGTAGGCATCCACAACCACCAGGCCAGGGCTGTAGGTAAGAGGCCCTTTACCTCATCAACATGGGAGCAAGGTGTTGTGTCAAGGTACTTTGCGCTGGTTTGGTTCAATGGGTGAAGCACACTATCACCCTCCCCCTTCCCCTTTTTAGGCGTGCCAGGCTGCATGCCAAGATAAATGTCTGGTATAGAACTGGGAAGGTATCATGCATGGTTTTCTTGGTTGGGTTTGTCTTGTTGGTATAGATGAAGGGAACTAGAAGTAAGCAGTCACGTACTATCATTTAACATAAAAGCAGTATTGCGCTAAAGTGTACATGTGCAGCAGCAACAGACTATGTCATAATAACACAGAACCATTAAAAGTAAATCTATCATTTAGCAACAATTTAAACAGCTTTTTTTTTTTATAAATGCCAGTTTCGCTGTAGATACCCCATTTCACAGGCAGGTTAAGGGCACCTCACAGGCATGTTATTTAACAGTTGTACTGTGGCAGGTTGGCACGGCTGCGCAAATCGCCGTCATTGTACGTCGGCCACTTTCAGAGCTATAGGGGGCACAGGCGCAAAGCTGGAGCCGATGCACATGGCCGGCGGCCGCGATGTCTGCCGGTTACCCACAATCGCTCCACATGGAGACAGAACGAAGATCTGTCAATGTAAACAGACAGATCTCCGTTCTGTCAGGGGAGTAGAGAGAGATCTGCTGTTCCAAGTAATCCAGAACAGCAATCTATCTCTACTCCCTGTCAGCCCAGTTCCCACACAGTTAGGAACACCTCCCTAGGTAAGCTTAACCCCTTGATCTCCCCCTAGTGTTAACCCCTTCCCTGTCAGTGACATTTATACAGTAATCAGTGGCTATTTTTAGCTCTGATCACTGTATAAATGTCATTGGTCCCAAAATGGTGTCAAAAGTGTGCGATCTGTCCGCCAGAATATCGCAGTCCCGCTAAAAATTGCAGATTACCATCATTATTATTAGTAGAAAAATAAATAATAAAAATGCCATAAATCTATCCCCTATTATGTAGACGCAATAACATTTGTGCAAAACAATCAATATACGCTTATTGAGATTTTTTTTTACCAAAAATATGTAGAAGAATACATATTGGCCTAAACTGAGGGAGAACAAAAAGTAGAAAAAATTGTTTTTTTTTTAATTGTTCCTCTTTTTTGTTTTGTTTAGAGCAAAAAATAAAAACCACAGAGGTGATCAAATACCACCAAAAGAAAGCTCTATTTGTGAGGAAAAAAAGGATGTCAGTTTTGTTTGGGTACAACATCGCACGACCGTGCAATTGTCTGGTCAGGAAGGGGGTAAATCCTTCCCGGGCTGAAGTGGTTAAAATGTAACTAAAGGCAGAACTTTCTTTTTCATTTTGGATAGAGTAAGGGGCGGTTATAACCTTCGTCATTTTTTTTTTCATCTGTGTCCCATGGGGGGGATCTCCCTTCACTTCCTGTGCCATAGCCAAAATATGAAGTGATAGGAAATCCTTTCAAAGCGAGGAAATCCTGTGTGTCACCAGAACTAGTGTCCCCTTTAGAAGATTTCCCCTTTATTAGTGTTGATGTCAACCCGAAATATGGGATTAACATTTACTTACACTTCTGATTATAATGGCAAACAGGACTCTCAGAATCTCCCTAACGGGGGGTACAGACAGTGATAGAAACTAATAGATGTTAGTTTTTGGGTGAGTGCAGTGTTGCCAACCTCCCGCAGTGTTTTTTACTGGCAAAACATGGCAAATTTACTGGCAGAACACTTTTTTTTACTGGCAACCTGAAAAATAACTGAACTCTTATTAAAAACTAAGACAATTGACATTTAAACACAACATGGAAACACTGACAATACCCTTATCAAGTAATTTGCCTGGTTTACACTTAAAAAGTCAGCACAGCATGACAAATCATCGGACCCATTTATAGGCCGTTGTAAAAATCACTGATTTTGACAAACTGTCATTAAATTTACTGGCGATTGGCAACCCTGGGTGAGTGTAGAAGAATGCTGCTGTGGTTGCAGCCTTCACATTACCATCCGCAGCATGGCCCCATGACCCTCTTCTCTGCTTGACATGCTAAACCCCTGAAACCTCTTGTGAAGCTTTCCTCCCTCTCACTGGAGGCCTCAGATGTTGTGGTGGATGCAGAAGGTGCATGTTGTCGAGGTGGGGATAAGCAGCAAGAGAGGAACGAGGAGGGCTTTTGCTGCTGACTTGTCACATTGAGGTGCTGTTACCATCAAGCTCTGTAGTGCTCCTCCATTCATGTAATACTTAAATTGCTGGTACTTTTACCATGGCTGATATGCTGCAGGCAGAATTCTGTTTACCAACTATAGGCATAGCAGTGGCCTGTACCTGCTGGGCAGTGCCACCAGATAGATTTTGATGGCTGCTCCCTCCAGTCCTCTGCAAGCTTCCCCTTCCCCTAGACAAAATTCTCATTAGTTGCTGTTATGCTCTTCCCTCAGAATGTTTCTGCTCTCCGATCAGTGGCACCCACAGATTGTCTGCTACATCCTAATCATCCTTGCAAAAAATCACCGCTCAAGGACTAACAAGCCCTCTGTGGATCAGGTGTGCTGGCCGTCAGACAGGTGCTGGCTGATAGAGCAAGGGAACAACTGTTAAAAGTAAAAGTTGGACAGCCGCACTCCAAATCCGATTCCAAATGCTTTATTGAAGGAAGAAATACATACAGCTCAACACACAAACTACTGGTCCCAGCTAACGCGTTTCACACCTTGGGCTGGTGCTTACTCATAGTCTATGAGTAAGCACCAGCCCAATGTGCGAAACGCGTTAGCTGGAACCAGTAGTTTGTCTGTTGAGCTGTATGTATTTCTTCATTTAATAAAACATTTGGAATCGGATTTGGAGTGCAGCTGTCCAACTTTTACTTTTAACAGCTGATCCTAATCATCCTAATCTACCCCCTCCTCATCACTGTAGCCCACTTTGCAGTAAGCTCCATTTGCTGGACATGTCCCTGACTGCTGATTACTCCTCTCTCTCTATGGTCGTGGAGTTATCTTCCTCATCCTAAATATCCGAAGGGAGAAATACTTATACATAAACCAGGACATCCTCCTGTAGCTAGTCAGTGATCATAGGATTAAATAATTACAGTGACTGATAGCCAGTTTGAAGCAGTAAGGTGAGAGAGCATTAGCAGCACTTTCAGACAAGTGGCCAATCTGCATCTGGCGGAGGACGAAGAGGATGGCTTTGTTATCCACTTAACCACCGCCTGCATGTGCTATGGTTGTATTGCATGGCTACTCTCTGATAGAAAATGCAGATGTGTCTCACCTCTAGATCAGTGGTATTTAACCTGAATGAGACCTCATTGAGACCAGGGCCCAGTAATTTTTGTCCAAAAGAATACATGCCCCAGCCGTAAGGGCCAATTTACTTATTTGTGATGTGTTAATGCACATTATGTTGAGTGCTAACATACACTATATTGTCAAAAGCATTGAGACACCTGCCTTTACACTCACATGAACTTTAATGGCATCCCAGTCTTAGTATATTGAGTTGGCCCACCCTGTGCAGCTATAACAGTTTCAACTCTCCTGGGAATGCTGTCCACCAGGTTTAGGAGTTTGGCTTGCAGTCTCCCCTCTAATTTACCCCAACGGTGTTCTATTGGGTTGAGGTCAGGACTCTGTGCAGGCCAGTCAAGTTCCTCCACACCAAACTCGCTCATCTATTGTGGACCTTGCTTTGCGCACCAGTGCACAGTCATGTTGGAACAGGAATGTTTTGGTATGCTGATGCCTTAAGAGTTCCCTTCACTGGAACTAAGGGGCCAAGCTCAACCCCTGAAAAACAACCCCACCACTCCCCCCTCCACCAAATGATTTGGACCAGTGCACAAAGCAAGGTCCATAAAGACATGGATGAGCGAGTTTGGGGTGGAGGAACTTGACTGGCCTGTACAGAGTCCTGAACTAAACTTGATAGAACACCTTTGGGATAAATTAGAGAGGAGACTGCGAGCTAGACCTTCTCGTCCAACATCAGTGCCTGACCTTACAAATGCGCTTCTGGAAGAATGGTCAAACATTCCCATAGACGCACTTCTAAACCTTGTGGACAGCCTAGCCAGAAGAGTTGAAGCTGTTATAGCTGCAAAGGGTGGGCCGACTCAATATTGATCCCTACAGACTAAGACTGGGATGCCATTAAACTTCATGTGTGTAAAGACAGGTGTTTCAATACAATTGACAATATATGTATGTATGCTGTGTTAAGACAGCCCATTCAAAATTAATGGGCAGCCAACACACTCTAAAGTGTTCCAAATCCCTTATGCCCCTAATGCAATGCACTACCATGTGTTTCCGTGCATTGCGTCAAGATACAGTGCAGCCTTCAAAGTAAATGGCACTGAAATTTATGTTATGTGCATTACCACAAGTTTAAAGTTTGTGTTCATGCAATAAAAGTTTGAGAAACCAAAATATGTATTTAAATACTGTGATTGCTTCCTAGTGGCTGCTACTAGGTATGTCTGTTGATCTGTCTTGGCATAATTGCACGGTAACTCAGTAGTGGTACATACAGTAGCAGACATTAGGTAACACCAGGTGCAGATACTTTAACAGTGCTAGGGATGTGTAGTTCCACTCACCCATGCTGCCTACAGATGCTGTATTTTTCCACAAGAGTCCATCAGAGGGGTACTCACAGGGTTCTGAAGGATTTAAGCACTAGTGTGATCATGATATCACAACACAAGCGGAGGCAAGCAGCTTCCAATCACCAGTCTCCCCTCCTAGAAGAGGCACTGTGGCATGTCATATAACAGCGGATTCAGGTGCATTTTTGTGCTTTTTTACCTTTTTTTCAGGAAAAACACATATTTACTAGGTGTAGAAATTAGGTGGAAAATGTATGTATGAAATACAGTGTATTTTACGTGTATGATCTGCTTTCAGCAATCTGAAAGTTCACAAGATTGTATTTTACTGGTTTCCGGTATATTGGAAATATCAATATGCTAGCTTTTATTTTCATTCGTTTTAACATTTTACCTCCATGTACATTATACATGCTCAATTATTTGCGTAGGCTTTTTTCAGTTAATAAACAAGCATACAACAAAACAAACAGATAAATATTCAGGCATATTCTGCTTCGCCCTTGCAATTTAATTACACAATTGGAGAGGACAGTAATACAGGGAACAATTTATTCCTAATTATGTACTTTGGAGAGAAATAAACATGAACAGTATTTGAAAGAGAATGATATAAACATTGCTATGATCAGAATGACTGAATACAAAGTAATTATTAATAAAGAAAAATATTTTTTTTATTTCTATAAGCTAAATCTATGCAATAGAATGAAAATAAGCAATAACCAACCTGTGCAATAAATAAAAGAACCCCCCCAAAAAATGTTTTCAATTGGAGCTTGCTGACATTACAAAGTGATCACCCCACCTTTACCTTAAACCTATAACCAAAAACCAGTGCAGCAGTACCCTATTATAAATCAATTCCCAACTGATATCAAACATAAATAAATAAGAGAATAACCAAATCAAAATACAGTGTTACAGTATCATACAATAACCATACAAATTATATAGTGCATCACATATCAGTGCATGCAATAAACATGCAACAGATATTCATATATACACAAACATAAAAAAACACACAAAACACTGCAATGAAATAAATAATAATAGCGAATAAGTCTTAATCCAATAATGTGACCAGTGCGATTCTTCTTTAAATTTCACACTCAGAGGTGTTTACTCTTCACCTAGTACAACTTCAAACTGCTCACCTTTACAAATTGACTTCTATATAATCATGAGGTCTGTCTGGCGTGAATACCCACTTGGGAGTAAACTGATAATCGGGTCTCCTTTACAGCAATCCAGCTCTAACAGAGCTTCACTACAATCACTTCAGCATTGTCAGACCCATGTATAAGAAATAACAACTCTCATAATTTTAGTGGTTGAGGAAGGATAGGGGGTAAAAGTGTGGAAGAGACTAGATGGTTCTTGCTCTGCAATAATTGTTATACATTTGGATGTACAAGGGTCTTGAGGTAGTCAGTGGTATAGGTGTCTTCCATCCAGTAGAAGAAATTATGCCATAAAGCCTCTTTGATTTCCTTGACTGTGAATGTAGGAGGTAGGATCTTCCAAAAGTTTTATGTAATTGAATATCACAAACCATTTTGACAAGTTAGGGGATTCCTGCCTGTGGTTAATTGTGGTCATATGACCGCTGTGCCATTAGCCCTGCTCCACCTCCCGGCATAGCAAACCCCTTAAAAGGCCAGCGTCAAGGAGTTATTAGAATATAGTCTGTGTTAGTCCAGTGCAATAAATGGTTAACGGTCAATTTATGTGTAAAGTATATTATTTTATCCAATTGTTCATGAGAGAGAATTATCCATACGGTAGATCTTTTCCCATTTGTGTAGTAAAAGAAAAGTCTCACCATGGGTGGTCAAAGTGCACTATAGTTTAGGTAGAGAATGTCTTATGGAGCCATGTTATGTGCACATGGTTACAAAGAAAGTTGGGGGTGAGACTGTAGTCCTGGAAAAGAAGGGGCAAAAAATCAGGAAGTAATGGAGCTGTAAAATTCTCCAAAAGCCCAGATGGTTCTTAGTCATAGTACTTGTGGCAGTGGTACCCTGTGCTACCTGGAAGATTGCTGGGTTACACCAGATTTTGGAGAGACAGGCATGCTGATTGCACAGCTGTGTGCTGGGTTATTTAGTTGTGACCTGACTATGGCTCGGGGTCCCACCCAACAGACAGGAAGTCTGGGTAAGGGAGTCAGGTGGACTCCCCACCTCTCCAGGAGTTAGAGAGGCTTCATGGAGAGTGTGCATGTCTGCAGGACGCAGATTTAGTCTGTGACAGAGCAGCAAGGATGCTGATTGTAAAGTAAGCTAGGAGAGCTTGGCTCTAAGGAATTCTTTTGGTCTGAGAAGCAGACCTAAGGCCTAGGCTGGAGGCCTGAAGCAGCCGTGTGGCAAGAGAATAAGCCAAGAGACTGATGTATTCTGATTGTGCAAGTCACCGTAATGGTGGAACCCCCTGCAGGGGCTACTGATGTCTTTTGTGAACTTTTCCATTATTTTAAATAAAAGTGGGCTACCATGCCCTTAAAAATATAGTTTTGGACTAACGCACTCATTGAAAACGCACCTACCGCTTGAGTCTGATAACTCCAATCTTTACATACTGTATATTGAAGATGGGGGTGTAGTCGATAGGGTAGTTAGGCCAACATCCCAAGTGAATGGAAAGAAAGAAACAACCCCCTAGTGGGACTTTAAAGGTCTACAACACACTAGCAAATCATAATAACGTGTAAATTAACAAGAGAATATTTAAAAAATCTCAAGTACAAATTTTATTAACAAAATCGTTAAAAACAGATTAAGGCTGGTGTATAATAAAGCCAACATAGCGCGAGTCACACAAATGTGTACGGCTCTACATATTCCAAAGATACAACGATGAAGACACCGTGGCAGATCAAACATGGAAAACACCCAACGCGTTTCAGAAGTTCATTCTTTCCTCGGGTGTGTACATTCGTAGAACAGATCACTTCTACAAATAAAGCAAAAGGATTATAAACATCATATTTTATCATATAGAGAATTATTCCTTTTCTTTAACCACTTGCCGCCCACCCACCGTCAAATGATGGAGGGGCGGTGCGGCTCTTGTTCTAGGACGACGTCATATGGCGTCGTCCCAGAAAGCGCACTCCCGCGCGCCCTAGGGGGCGCACAGTGCACCGATCATGGCCATGCCATTTTGCTAGGACACGGCACAATCCCAATCTGTGTAAAGAGCCGCGGTTCTTTAACCATGTGATCGGCTGTGACCAATCACAGCTGGTCACATTTAAACAAGGAAGTGTCGTAATTGGCGCTCCTCGCCTCACACTGATAGATTGTATGGCGAGGAGAGCTGATCTGCAGCATCTCCTCTCATAGAGGATGTCTAGAGATGTAATCAGGGCACTGATCATCAGTGCCCTGATTACCATTGACCACTGGTGCCAGCAACCAGCGCCCACCCCAGTGACAGCAATAAGTGCCCACCAGTGCAAGCAATAAGTGCCCACCAGTGCCAGCAATCAGTGCCCACAAGTGTCACCAATCAGTGCCCATTAGTGATGCCAATCAGTGCTAGCTATTAGTGTTGCCTGTCAGTGCTGCCCATCAATGCCACCCATCAATGCCCATCAGTGCCACCCATCAATGCCTATCAGTACCCTTCAGTGCTGCCTCTCTGTGCCGCCTAACTGTGCCCACCAGTGCCACCTATCAGTGCCCATCAGTGCCACCTATCAGTGTCCACCAGTGCCACCCATCAGTGCCCACCAGTGCCACCTATCAGTGCCCACCAGTGCCACCCATCAGAGCCACCTATAAGTGTGGCATATTAGTGCCTCCCCATCAGTGCCACCTAATCAGTGCCCATAAGAGCTGCCTCATCAGTGCTCGTAAGTGCCACCTCATCAGTGCCCATCAGTGCAGCCTATCAGTGCCCATCAGTGCCGCTTCATCAGCACATATCAGTGAAGGTGAAAAATTACTTATTTACAAAATTTACTGACTAAAACAAAGGAAAATGTTTTTTTCAAAATGTTTGGTCTTTTTTTTTTTCAGTAAAAAATAAAAAATAACAGCAGTGATTAAATACCACCAAAAGAAAGCTCTATTTGTGTGAAGAAAATGATAAAAAAATTTCACATGGTTACAGTGTAGCATGACCGCTCAATTGTCATTCAAAGTGTGACAGCGCTGAAAGTTGAAAAATGGCCTAGGCAGGAAGGGGGTGGAAGTGCCCAGTGTTGAGGTGGTTAAAGAACTAAATATTGCACTCACATGTCAGCAAATGTAACTTTCATACATCAGCCAAAGACGTTTAAAAAGACTATCAGTGATAACCATCCCATTGCCAGGGGTAAGAGGGTACAGTTTGGTCTGGTAGAAAGAAACAATATATATATAATAATAAAAAAAAGAAAATTTGATGGTAGTACAAGAAGGTCTTAAATGTTTGTTAGCACTGTTAAAATGTTACCACCAGAAAATGACTGCAAGATGATTTGCGGCAACAACCATAAAAGGGAGATATATCTCAAAGCCAAAAACTAGCTAAACTGGGGGTAAGGGCATTGAAAAAGCAAATAAGGATGAAAAATGCCAAAAAGGATAAAAGCCCAAAAATAAATATGTGTATATAGCATAGAAAGGGAAAATAGCAGACCCCAAGTGGTATGCAAAATATGACAATGTAAGAGAAGGAGGGGAATGAATAAAAAATAATAACTGAAAAAACAAAAAAACATAGGCATAGCTCTTACCATAGGAGATATAGCTGGGAAGCATATAGTACATATATATATATATATATATATATATAGGTACATGTATTGTTACAGAGTATGCTCCACTACAGAGTGCACTTCAATATTCAGGAGAAAATATGTTTTACTCAAAAAGTACACATAAAAGTAAATTCATTTTGAAAAGATAAGAAATATAATAATAAAAATGCCAGAAATGCATATTCCCTGGATGCCATTTACAAAATATCCATGTGTGGAGGGCTGAAATAGCAGATGCAGTCTGAGGGGAGGGGATGATAGCCGAGCCTGAATGCGCGCACCTGGTGGACCTTAGATAAAGGGTCAGAGTGATGGCAAGTGAGGATGAAAATATGCAAGTAGAGTTGAGCGAACACCTGGACGTTCGGGTTCTGCTGGTCCATCCGAACTTCGGGACAAAGTCCGGGTCCGGGTCCGGACGGAACCCGAACGATCGCACGGACAACGAACCCCATTGAAATCAATGGGGACCCGAACTTTTAGGCACAAAAATGGCTGTAGCAAAGTCCTGGAAAGCCCCAGAGGGCTGCAAAAGGAAGTAAAATGGGGGTAAGGGTAGGGCAAGTGTACAAAAAAAATGGGGACAGGGAAATAACTTTAAATATTTAAAAAAAAAAAAAAAAAGCAAAAATGGAGGTGAATGTGGATCATCTTCAAACTGTGTCTGAAAAGTATTAATTAATGGTAGAAACCATATAACTGTTCTAAAATCATCTTCAAACTAGGGCAAGTGCCCTACAAATAAATGGGGATAGGGAAAATAAATTAAAATCCTTGTCAATATACCAAAGATGGTAATTAATTATGAAAAGTCTGTGTCAAACTTCTACTAGGTGTAAGTGGAGGTAAAAACGAAAAAAAAAAAAAAAAATTTATAAATTTCAATAAAGGGACAGGGGTAAAAAAAACATGTGAACGGGATGGGAATGGGGGTAAAATGAAGGAAAACGTCGGGAGACCCCGAAAGGTCCTGAAACGATGTCGGTAAAAACACGGATTTTCAAGCCCAGGGGTAACTAAAGTTACCCCAAGCAACAGGCACGCTAGC
>BLSH010470985.1:188281-205125 GCA_018402905.1 Glandirana rugosa
CAGTCATCATTCATCCCGTCACATGTCTCCAGTCAGTATCATCATACATCCCGTCACATGTCTCCAGTTATCATACATTCTGTCACATGTCTCCAGTCCCTACATCCTACCGACCTTTGTACACCGATCTACATCCTACTGACCTCTGTATGCCGTTATACATCCTACCGACCTCTGTACACCGCCCTACATCTTGCCGACCTCTGTACACTGCCCTACATCCTACCGACTACTGTACACTGCCCTACATATTACTGACCTCTGTAAACTGCCCTACCTACTACTGACCTCTGTAAACTGCCCTACATCCTACTGAGCTCTGTACACTTCCCTACATACTACTACTACTGACCTCTGTACACTGTCTTACATACTATTGACCTCTGTACACTGCCCTACATACTACTATGACTGACCTCTGTACACTGCCCTACTTACTACTGACCCCTTTACACTGCCCTACATACTACTGACCTCTGTACACTGCCCTACATACTGCTTACCTCTGTACACAGCCCTACCAACTACTTACACTGGCCAGAAATCAGAGCAGGTTGCCAGGCCTGAAATTAGCCCAAATGTATTCTGCTAAATGTCTTTGGTAAAAAAATCCCAATAAGTGTATATCAATTGGTTAGCATCTACAAACTATGGTATATACAGTATACTGGAATTTACGCAGCTATAGATGCTACACTGTAATAGCGGTGATCAGCGACTTATAGTGGAATTGTGATAGGGTGGTGGGCAATCTGGCACTAAAATACACTAGCTGGGAGGATCACTAACGGACAATGATGTCGCTAGTGACACTAATACAGTGAGCAGTGATAATACTCTACACTGACACTGCACTAAAGACACTGGCAAGGGGTTAACATCTAGGGGCAATGAAATGTTAAATGTGTAACATGTGCTGCTTTTACTTTACTATCTGGCTGTTTCTTCTCTTTGCTTTTCAGGGAGAATAAACAGCCAGACTGCTGTTCCTATGCACATAGAGTCTTGTGTGTGTGTTTGTAAATACAGAACACTGAGTGTGATTGGACACATCTGATTAGCTGACTTCAGCCAAAATCATTGGCTGAAATCAGCGCCAAACCTGTGCTGTGTCCAATCACATCATGAGTCGACAGGGGGCGTGTGCATGTGCGCTGCCAAACACAGAAAAAAAGGGCTAGTGTACAGCTACATGATTATGCCTGCACCTGCCTCCCACTCACAGTATACTTACTGTGAGCGGTCGGCAAATAGTTAAATTGCTTTGCAGGCAATTTGACTTTGGAGGGTGAGGGGCTTTCAATAGAGTGCAAATTCCATTTTCATGGAAGGTCTGCTTTAAATGGAGACAACAGTGGAATATGCCTGGGTAATGTACATCAGCACAGCAGCTTATAGTTTCATTTGAGAGAGCATGAGATGGAAATTTATAGGCAAGAGAAGATGGAAGATGGGGCAGAGCATTGTCAACCCATAACACAAAATGCCCAGACAAGGACCTTTCAGTATCATTAGCTGTTGTTTTTTTTTAAAGCTAGCAATTAAAACCTAACTCCAAGAATAATATGATTTTAAATAGTTTGGTCCAAGCTGGCGCAAATTAACTATTTCCTTTAATGATTGATGCAGCAGCTGTTGGCACAATATGGGGACCTCCCATCTTGTTCCCAGAGCAAAATCAAGTCGGGCTGAGTGCTGGGCTTGGGCATTTATAGAAAGCCTTGTATTTTTATGAATGTTGCACCCTCTACATAGGTAGGTGCTAGATGTTAGGATTTTTGTGAGCACAGGCACATTTAGGCAAGCCTAGCTGGAAGCTACGCCTGTTAGTTTTGGTTTGTGAGGGCTGGGAGTGGCCTAGAGTAGCAGCTGGTGACTCACATGCAGCATTCACCCTGGGAATAATCAAAGGGATGGAGCAACTGTGCCTGCTATGTTCCGACTGCCAGATACCGACCATGGTGGTCAGTGCATGGGTCCGGTGTGGCCACTGCGGTGAACCGCTGATGTGGCTAGCATCTGCCCAGCAGGAGCCATGCTACTTCAATGTGGACCTGCTCTAAGGACTGTTGTCTGCAGCCGTGAAAGTCCTGGAAGGCCAGAGCGGGCCTCTAATCATCCCCTAAAGGCGGAGCAGAATTGTGGCCTGGTGACTTGGTTACTCCCCCGCGAAGAAAGACTACACGGGGAAGGAAAAGACTACCATGACCTGCGGCCTGGTCGGGGGCCTAGGAACTGTTAGTGCTGCCCTGTAGGAACTAGTAGCCCCTGAAATGCCGGCCGCTTCCATGTCCCTCACCACCCTGATCCCAGCAGAGCCAGTGCAGGAGGGGAGTGCGCCCTCAGGAGAGCTGGATGGGGAGTGTGAGGACAGGGTTATTGATTTGGGTTCCCCCAGACTACAGGCTGAGTTTGTATCCCTGGAGAGGGTGGCAGAGTGGTCATCTCCTGATGAAAGAGAGAAGGAAGAATGGGAGACAGGAGGTTCCCATATCTTGGAAAGCCAATCCTAACATTGGAGATGGACCAGAGTCAGTGTGGGGAACAGATGAAGCCCCAGGAATCCCTATCTACAGCAGCCAACTTTTCCTGAACAGACCCTCCACCAACCAGACCAGGGCACCTACGTACAGGCAGTGTGTGGTGAGATCTACAGACGCCTGTGAACTGTCGGGAAAGGGAAGGCCAAAGGATCTGCCCAGGTTTTCCCGATTCCAGTGGGATGGCTAGAGGAGGGTTGCTCTGGAGAGGCATCTGGATTACCGCAATGTCCCTCCCCAGGTCATGGACATAGTGGAGAGCTCCCGGAGAGAGTGGGAGGATGACATGATTTGGGACTTTGTACACGTCACTAAGCCTCAGCGGGTGCCAGAAAGTGAAGGCTAGGCCAGTTTTATGGACATTCGCCAGGAATGGAGGCTGGGACGGGCCATCTACAAGGAGCAGGTGCTCATTGCAAAGGCAGGATGGCCTACAGGAAGTGTTTTATTTTGTGTGTTTTCTCTATTCTGGGATGGGACAGCTGTCCATCCCCTCCGGCTGGACACAAGAAATTCCTGTGGACAGAGTATCCTTTTCAAGGGAGAGAGGCTCTGGTCCAAATGTGTGTATTTTTTTGTCATTGTTAGCTGCAGGGACCTGTAACTAGTAGTGTGTTACTCTTTCTGTACAGAAGTAAATACTTACCAGAAATCGTTATATATTTTTGTACATAATTTATTTGTACAGTTCCCCTTCCAAGTTGTTTTCCTTTTTTTTCCTCCTTCCATTTATCTTATGGGATGCCCTTGCTCCTGGGCCCAGGAGCCATTTTTGTAAATTTTCCCAGGGACCAGCTGGATTTTGGTGGGGGGTGAGTGTAACACCATCTACATAGGTAGGTGCTAGAGGTTAGGATTTTTGTGAACACAGGAACATTTAGGCAGGTCTAGCTGGAAGCTAGGCCTGTTTGTTTTGGTTTGTGAGGGCTGGGAGTGGCCCAGAGTGGCAGCTGGTGACTCACATGAAGCATCACTTCACTGGCACCTCCCTCTTCCTTCTAGAAGATGCTAGAATAGGAGGGGAAGAGAGGTGGAGCTGCATGGGGTGTCTCAGGGAGCTCTGACCAATCCCCAACTAGGATTGGCAGGGAGCAGGCCTCCTTGAAATACCCAGGGTCAGCCCAGCTGGGGAGGAGACTTCAGGTGGAAGAACAGGGAGATGGAGTGCTAGGCTGTCTGGCCTTTGATGGAGCCCCTCAGTCTGGGGGGAGGTGACCTTGGGCCTGGAGCTCAGGTGTGGACGGGACCCTCGTACAAACCACAGGGGTGTCCTGGCCAGGACCAGGAGAAGACAGTGGAGAGTACTGCTGGGCAAGTCTCCAGCAGGTACCCACCAGTTGTTGGTGAGTGACATGCACAGCCATGAACGTTGGGGAGGCACGTCAGAGCGGATTAGGAGGATGCAATCTGGAATGGGTGTAGAGCCAGTGAGGACTGTGATGTGAAGGGCAGTGGAGTTGGACATCTGCAACCAGGAGGGCTGGCAGGGCCTGAAGAGGACTGACTGGGATAAGTAGTCCACCAAGGACAGCTAGCAGCTGAACTTTCTTTGCTACACTATAGGGACCCCTGGTCCCTGACTGTAATAGGGCATTCCTGCTAAGGCCTGGCTGAAGCCAGTGTCAGGCCTAACCATGTGCTAACTGTGCCTGAGGAGGAGTGAAGTGCAGGAGAGAGAGAGAGTAATAGTCTGCAAGCAAGTTTGTACTGGAGGAGGCTGAGGAGGTGTGTACAAAGAGTGTACATAGTTTGTCCCAACAAAGTTGTTTCAATCTACTGGGTATTCCATAAATTCCCTACCCTATCCAAGTTCAATTCCCCAATAAAAATACAAAAAAAAAGCACATGGACTGATTCATTGCCTCTGAGAGACTGAGAAAGTGAATGCCGGGCTGGGCAGGTTGAAAGGTGGACCACAATACTCAGCAGCCCCTACGGGGTGCCACTACATGGATGAGGTGGTGAGAAGGGCGTATGACATCACAATCTCCACCTCAGCCAAACAGAGGAAGCATTGCATTCATTCATAAGAATACAAGGCTTACTATGAATGGTTGAGCCTAGCTCCTCCTGAATCAGCCCTATTCTGGGAACAGGATGCAAAGTCCACACGCGGCTGCCAGAACACAGCACTGTATACTGTATATAGCTGATGCTACATGCAGTCTATAGAGCGCTGACAGCTGCTGCATTGATTAGTAAATAAAAATAATTTGTTTGAGCCAGCTTGATCCAAATGAATTATTTAAAGTCAAAGCATTCCTGGAGTTAGGCTTTAAAAAATAAATCGTCTTTTAAGTGATATTATCCTCTAAAAGCGTATATTAGAATTTAGTGGTTGGGTTTACATGATCCATTTCAAACACCTGTATAAGAACCATGCTGTCTCTCTATTTGCTATAAAGGCTTGGATCATTCACAGTTATCTTTGAAGGTTATGACTAAGCAGACGATCGGTCTGTGAAACGCGCCAACCTATCTACCTGTCTTTGGATGTATGCCGGTGTCTGCCCATCATTGTATTGGCACTTATGATGATTTTATCACTTCAATAAACTTCAAGTATTTTTCATTCAGCCAGTGTGCGGTTGGTATCTCATTGCTGGCTTCACCTCTCTGGATCACGAAACAGGACCTGCACCTGACTGTCTGATTCCCATGTGATTTACACCTGGAGCGGCTCCACTCCTCTCTTTCTCATAGTATGAACTTTCGTGCAAGGAGCAAGCTCGGTGTATAGGAGCCCACGGCATCTTTGGATTTGCTACGTACTGAAACGATTGTTCAACTATATCACAGGTACTATTTTTGCTATTTTCTATTTTGACAATTAGGCTCCTGTATTATTTACATGGCAGACACCGGCATTGTTACCTCTGAAACCCCCATTTATAGTTGCACACTTAGAACTCTGGGGGATAATCCCTTAAGAGCAATTGCACACAATGCTTTTAGCCAGGGCCAAGGTGATACAAACGGCCAAATTAATCTAATTTTTAGAAAACTTGAAAAAAGCCTCATCAAGGAGGTCAAAGCTTATTGGGAAAAAAATATGCTCACAGAGTATTTGAGCCTAGAACGTATCCCCAGGGGACTTCGTATTAAGAAATTTCCTACAATGGACCTATTCAATGAGACCCTTAAACAGGAATGGACTACAGCTTTATCAGCATGTTCAGCAGAGCTGATGCGGATCATCATCGCATCTAGGGATCTGGAGCTTGAAAAGCTACAAGGGGAAATTGAGGTTTATCAGCAGGAAGCTCTTGCCTTAAAAGAAAACCTTCTTTTTGAAGATCTAGATCGGAAACTTAACACGATAGAAAAGGATACCATTGAAGGCAAGAAAGATAAACTTTTTCGAGATAAGCTGGATTATGGCCTGGGGAATGTTTATTATTGGAAAAAACGAATAGTGGTAATAAATTTCATTCTCGTTTTTCTAAAAAGAGAGTGAGTTTCTCTGAACCCGAATCGGATCGGATGGACGAAACGGCAGCCTATACAGCATCAGATACCTCAGCAAATTCCCCTGGTCCCTCTAATGTAGCGCATCAGACAAGTACACCAGCGGCCTCAAAAAACGAGCAATCCTCCAAAAAGAAAAAGTTTCAAAAAAAGAAACAGAGCCACACTTCAAAAAAATCAGGCGAGGAGGCAAGAAAAACAGAAGAAGCTCCACACAATCACTCTTCCCTCAGGATTCAACAGCGGAAGAAATAACCCATAGTGTTATTAACATCTCTCAAAAAATACTATCAACCAGTGACCTTTCGCTTTTGAGCAAAGGTCTTGGGTTTTGTCCAGCTGCACACTTTGACCTGTTCAGGACGGTACTAGACATTAACCGTTTTGTGAGAAATCTAACTGTTCGCAGACATTTTTATGAAACATCTGACATAGAAGATAGTGAGAGTCCTGCGGGAGCAACTGCTTTGGAAGATGTTTTACACTTCACATTTAAAGAACATTGTGCGATTGTGGACCTTGAAGAACTCGGCCAGGAGGGCCAATATCACTCTGAGCCGGAGTCTCCATCGGGTGGCACACATCATGTCTCCCTGCGAGCTTCGTCCACATTTTATCCTGTACAATCACGATGTGCAGAGATGGACAGGTTCCAAAAAGTGGTTGAACGTGATTTGTTTAGTCTAGCAACACATTCCTCTTCGGGTGTCTCTTATTTTAGGGACAATCTAAACAAGCAAGAAAGATTGTCACTCACTACAATTATGAAGGATTCCAGCATCACCATCCGCAACGCCGACAAGGGTGGAGCGGTGGTGGTCATGGACTCTACACAGTATAGAGCTGAAGCGTTGAGACAATTGGGGACAGACAGACATATTCCATTCTTAGAAAAGACCCTACCAAACAGTACAAAAGCATTTTGCAATGTTTGATCTCTAAAGATACAGGCATTGGAGCTTTCACTCCTAGGGAGGCTGAAGCTCTTATTCCTGACTGCCCGATCATGTTGATCTTCCACCATTTACCGAAGATCCACAAAGCCACTCGCCCACCTCTGGGGAGACCTATAGTATCTGGTATGGGTTCTCTCAATGAGAGGTTGGGCGAGTGGCTTGACGCACAATTACAGCCAATAGTTCACAAGCTGCCTGGCTACCTCAGGGACACTAATCACCTACTACGTGTTATGGAGAACCAAACGTGGGACCCTGACTTCATCTGGGTCTCATGTGATGTAGTGGGATTATACTCATGTATCCCACATGATCTTGCTCTAGAGGCAGTTTCATTTTGGTTAGAAAGGGCTACTGACTTTTCTTACAATGTTCGTCTGTATATAGTGGAAGTACTGCGGTATTTGTTATCACACAATTTCTTTTTATTTGATGGAGTACATTACCTTCAGAGGTGTGGGGCAGCCATGGGGGCAAAATTTTTGCTATCCTTGGTGAATTTATACATGGCCTGGTGGGAACGCTCTCATATCTTTGGGGATAATAATTGTTGGAGAACTCAGATTGTGTTGTACTATAGGTACATAGACGATCTGATTCTCATTTGCAGAAATCCATTCCCATGTGATCAGTTTTTAACTATTTGAACATCAATGATTTGAATTTACGCTTTACGGGAACTTTCAACACCACCAGCATGAATTTCCTTGATGTCTGTCTTTCCTCCAATGAGGGTCGCATGGTGTGTGGTTTGCATAGAAAGCCTTTAACAGGCAATAGTCTTTTACATGCAGAATCAGGACACCCACACAAACGATCAAGGGCATTCCGGTTGGGCAGTTTTTCTGCCTCCGTCGGATATGTAGCAGTGATGGTGCTTTCCGTACGGAGTCAGGGAGATTGTACAGACGCTTTCGTCAAAGAGGGTACCCGATATGGGTTCTGAACAGAGCATTCAACATAGCTGAACGAAAGCATAGGAGATCCCTGTTGGGCATTGAGGAGGGAGGTGACACCTGTTCATTAAGACCACTAGACATAGTTAACAATAGGAATAAAAAGAGGTTACAGATAAATGACAGGTGTAGCCAGAACTCCCATTCCTGTGTTTCTGCATCCCCTTCTCTTAGATGGAGACATAATTGTCCATCCTTAGTATTGAATTACAGTTTAGAGTTCCAGGACATTAAACGCATAGTCAACAAACATCTCCCTTTGTTGAACTCAGACCCTATTTGTTCAAAACTTTTGGACAGTGGTGTCAAGATTGTACCCAAGAGAGCAAAAACAATTGGCAATTTTTTATCTCCTAGCTTCTTCCAGCCCAATAAACATACACAATCCCCCCTCACTTGGCTACATTGTAGAGGGGCTCGTGATTGCCCTTGTTGTGTTTACATACTTCAAGGCAATTCGTTCTGCTCAGTAGTTGACAACAGACAGTACTCCATTGACAAATTCTTCAATTGTAACACTACCTTTGTTGTTTATGCCATCACGTGCACTCAGTGCCCTGCACAATATGTTGGCAGGACCACGAGAAGGCTTTGCGACAGATTTAGAGAGCATCTGGCAGACATAAGAACATTGAAGTCAACAAATGTCACACGAAATTTTAACAATGTACATGGAGGTAAGACCACCTCGATGATGGTGCAGGTCATTGACAAAGCCGTGGTGGAGATCTTTTCCAAATCTTATGCAGAAGAGAAGTCTTCTAGATTCATAGGCTCCGCACCAGAATTCCAGATGGTATGAACCATGAATGGGACGTGTCAAATTTTTATGACAACTAGTCGGACACTTCCACATATCAGTCCTATTTTTGGGTTCATTCCATTCAGTCACCATTTAGTATTATATATATATTATATAAAATGTTACATCTGGTTTTCTTCTTGGTATGAGAGTAGGACATTAATACGAGAGAGGAGGACAGTACCCGCTGTCATTCAGGGAGCTGTGTACATCTCATTTGCTCTCTTTTCTTCTTTTTTTTCCCCTCCTCCTTTGTGTACACGATAGGGGTGTTTTTAGAATTAATCATCTGTGACGCCAGATATAACTCTGGTGTTCATTCAGGGGTACAGAGAGGGGTGCGTTTTGTTATTTGTGAATTGTTGTTGGTGATGTAAGCCCACATACAAATTGATACTCAGGGGTGTCACATCTGTGGGGGCTCTATTCATTTTTAGGCCCCCTGTTGATTATTGGTTCACTTACTTATGACCTTATAAAACAAGTGTATAGGATTGCCAACAGTTTTATGCACCTCCTTCTTCTTTATACATTCATTGTCGGGGGTTGCAGTGTGGGTCACCATAGATATGTAGCGCCTGTGTGAGTATTTTCTATATATTTTCCTATGAGTATGGAAAATTTCACTTTTTTAGATTTATTATTTAATATGTTCCGCACATCCACTACCCGGAGTGTCCCCACAACACCCCTGCATTTCTTGAGAGTTTTTCTCTTTCCTTCCTCTATCCAAAGGGTCATTTTGACCTTATAAAAAAAATTTCTTTGATCTCATGCAGATCAGATCGTTTGACGGTCGCGGTGTGTGTTTGATTTTAGTCTGGTTTCTAGAGGTTTTAACTCTCTGTGTTGTTTGACAGCCTCCTGATATTCTCAGAGGCTGTTCAATCAACTTGCCAGGTAATTAATTGATGATCCATTTCAAACACCTGTATAAGAACCATGTTGTCTCTCTATTTGCTATAAAGGCTTGGATCATTCACAGTTATCTTTGAAGGTTATGACTAAGCAGACGATCGGTCTGTGAAACGCGTCAACCTATCTACCTGTCTTTGGATGTATGTCGGTGTCTGCCCATCATTGTATTGGCACTTATGATGATTGTATCACAAACTGCACTTGAGATGTATGAATTGCAGTGCTGGGTTAATTTTCTTATGCGACTTGCCTGTGTGCACAGATGTCTGCACCCAAAAATCCTTTTATTAATTGCTATCTCTTTAATTCTTAACAACTTTGCTACTTTTTTCTATTACCCATGTTTTTTCCCTTTTTATTTTTTAATTCCTAGCTTGAGCATAAGGCAGTTGTTACTGACAGTAATTTCAAGAGCTGCATTTTTTTCACAGCACCGCACTGCATCCCTATCCCAAAAGATTAAAAAAACATACACCCACGACACTGAAAATCCTTACCCCATATGCACTGCATCTCCTGCCAAATATTATAGAAAAAAAATAATGAAAAATTTGAAATAAACATGAAACGAAAAAAATAAAACACTAGTAAAAACAAGTATCACTGAAAAAAGTAAAAACAATAAAAGGAAATGGTGGCTTTGAATCTCCCACTCTGGGGCCACCCAGGCCAGGAACTTTTCCTTAGATAATTTGAATGCGGTTGCCATGCAAAGAGCCTGGACAAAGTGAGGCTTAGAGTACCACATGTGAGGTGGTTATAGTGAGGTTTTATTTTTGCCGTTCCTGATGGCCCCTTTTACACAGCACACTGGCTACAGGGCAAAATGGAAACCCCTGCACAAACTGTGAAAGTTTTGACCAGTGGTCAGTTGCACACCCAGTAGTTAGCATTTTTAGTGTCAGGTGTAGCATGTTTTTGAATATTAAGGACAATTAAACGTATATGCACTGCCTTTTTGCCATTCAAGACAAGAAAACAAGTGGTGATATTTGATCATCTGAGTTTTTATATTTTATTTGTATAAACTAAAAAAGACGGACAATTTTGAAAAAAAAAACAATATTTTTTACTTTCCAATAATTTTTTTTTAAATATCAAATTTCTTCATAAATTGGTTTGCATGAAAGTTATAGCATCTACAAATCATGGTTTACATACTGGAATTATTTTTTTTTTTATACCAGTAATGGCAGTGATCAGCGACTTATAGTGGGACTGTGATAGTACGGCAGGTAATCTGACACTAACTGACGCTGGGGGGAACTGACTAACTGACATCGCCAATGACGCTAATACAGTGATTAGTGCTAATAATATAGACTGTCACTGTACTGACACTACCTAGGAAGGGGCTAACATTTAGGGGCAAACAAAGGGTTAACTGTGTGCCTAACAATGTTTACTGTGTGCAGAATGTGCTGCTTTTACTTTACCAACACAGGGCTCTCTTCTATCATTCACTCAGCCGATCAGTGGGTCCCAGACATAAATCATTGGCCAGGACCAGTTGGTCGGCTTTTGCTGAAATGAATGACAGCTCTGGTTTTCAGGTGCGTGCGCTCATGCACAAGCTGACCAAGAAGAAAGCCCCAACGTACAGGTACGTTGCAGTGCCCGTACGAGCCACCCCACCACAGTATATTTTTTGCAGCAGGTCGGCATGTTGCCCCCATTGGCAAAGCCCAGCTCCCCCTGTGTTTTTTTAAATTCAGCCTTGAAAATGGGCAGAATTTAGTATCACCCTGATACTTGATGTCACCCTTTAAGATTCACCCCCTATAGACTTAACTAGGGTTTGCTGCTAGATTCGGGTTGCATTCAGGAACCCCTAGTAAATTGAACCTTTGTAGATTTGCTATTGCTATGGAGAAATCAGTGATACAGAGAACAATTTGTTCCTAATTATGTGCCTGAGAGAGAAATAAACAGGAACAGCATTTAATAGAAGAATTGTGATGATGAGAATTACCGAGTAAACTACCTCAGTAAATACAGTACAGCACCAACCAGCCAGTGTTGAGTGGTATTTTATACTTCAATGCTTTTATTGAGAAATCTGGTAATGACAGAAATAGCATTTATTAAACAAAAGCCAATTCTCGTATTGTCACTATGACAAAAACACAATACATAAAGCATGAACAAACAAAAATAACATGGTCCATGAATAAAAAGGGACATACAGTAGTCATGGGATGTTCTCAGATAAACATTCTGAGATTAGAAACTCTGTCAGACAATATCAGGGAACAGCAAACTTATACCTGATCTACTAAAGATCAGGAGCTGTCATTGACCATAATCCAGTTAAGTTTACTCTTAACGTAATCCAGAGGAATAACCAATTGTTTCCAATGCCTAGCAATAGTGATCCTAGCCACCAACAGTATATACGCGATTAACTTCACTGACTTCCTGGGCACTTTATCAGGTAATTTATGAAACAGAGCAACCTCTGTGTATTTATGGATATTCACCCCCGTCACTTAATTAATTAACTTAAACAGCCAAATCCAAAACCTAGTCAAAAGGAGGCACTGCCACCAGATATGCTGCATTGTCCCCAACTGACCACAACGTCGAAAACAGTTAGACAATGGTTGCTGGGTATTTTAATGAGTAATGCTGCTATCCTGTTGAAGTGATTGCAGTGATGTGTCCTATATTCTGGCACAGTTACATGCTCTGCACATAATAAAAATCTACAAATAGAGTAAAGGTTTTAGAACATCATGCCATTTCAATGAAACTGTTACATTTATATATTAGGGTTATATACGCCCTTAACCGAAGACAGCATAAAAAAACTTGTGAGCAGAATGCAATGTCTCTTCTGCAATAAAATACATCTACCTGCCTGCTTGTTTCTTGCGGCATGTGAGCTGAGCTGCACATGTGCTGCTTAGTTTATATTGCTGACATGGTCCTGTGTACCAGGATGACTGACTCCTGCACATACTCAGAAGTTACATCATCCCACACTGCCCAATGAAGATGGCCAGGTAGGAGCCAGGGGCAAGATGCCAGTACTAGCGAAGGACCCCTTGCAGACTTTGGATTGTTAGAGAAGAGGTAAGTATGATGTGTTCAGTACCATTTTTAAACTCTTGAATACTTCCCTCAGCTCCAGCAGCTCGACGCCCAAGAGGTCCCTTTCTGGGCACAGCTTCTTCTTACTGGCTTCTTCTGGATGCCCATCTTTGGCCATCTTTTGGCTTGCACAGGATGATGTAACTGCATGCACAGGGATTCAGTCATCCTGGCACAAAACACAGTGCTGGAAAGTACATTCTTAGGAAGACTGCAAGCAGGCAGGTAGGTTTATTTTTATGTAGAATAGATGATGCATGTAAACAGCTTGCCTGCTCACATTTTTTTTTAAATTACTTTAGTTCAACTTTAACTGATAACACGCAATACTAAGGCTTAGTTCACAAAGCTATCATACTAGGTAACATACTAGGTAACATATACTTTCATTTAAAAAAAAGTAACAATTATTTTCAGTTGAGTCCAATGAGATTTGAAATTTACAGTTACATGGCAAAAATAAAGACACTTGGGCTAAAGCTTTGTGAATTGTGCCTAATGAGGTTGATTTACTAAACCGGGAGAGCGCAAAATGAGGTGCAGCTGTACATGGTATCCAATCAGCTTCTAACGTCACCTTGTTCAAATAAGCTATGAGCATGGAGCTAGTTGTTTTTTTTTTATGCAGAGCTGCACCAGATTTTGTACTCTCCAGTTTTAGTAAATCATCCCCATGTATTCAATGTACTTCTTCCATATAACATGTTGAATGAATGCTCTTTAGACGCAGGTCTCACATTTGGCCCAGTCACAGTGAGGAAGCAGCTGGGAACACTGTGAATGGAAACGTTCCTGCTAAAAAGAATAAAGATTTCATTCCTACAAAGCTTTAAGAGATTTAGAGGCCCTTCACATAAGAATTTACCTTTCCACAACTGCAGAATGAACAATGTAGTTACCTTTCCCCAGCTGTGAAGTAACATTCTCCAAACACATAAAGTTGCTAGATTACATTACAACTGCTAATTTTCTGAGATGGAAGACAGGGACACCTTTTAGCACAAAGTATTTAAGATGTACATGTCCCAGTCTTGCACTACAGTTACATGGATCATTAAGTATCAATACATAAAAATGATTACTCAAGCCCACAAGTATTTTTTACCATCTGCTTTTCAGTACTTTACATTAGACTATAAGAGGAACAACTAAGAAGGAAAGAGGAACAGAGGGATTAGATCCAAACAGAACAGTTCCTTCAAATTGAAAGACCATTGGGAACTATAAAATATCTTTATAGTCATGGGGGTTGATTTACTAAAGTGGTACAGACTGTTAAAGGCAGTGCATTTAAAGTGAATATTGGCAAAGTTATTTGGAAAGTTTATTATCACCAAGCACCAATGTAAAGCTGTGTTATCTTTGGCTACCCAATATTCATCAAAGAAAATTAAAAACAGGATTTTTCCTTGCAGTTCTTGAAGATTTTTGAAGCAGTTGAATGACAAACACCATCTGAGTTTGACTTTCTGTGTATTGATTTTTGTACCAATGTTATTAAAATTTTTGTCACCTGAATTGCCCTTTTTAAAAAGTATTTTTTCAATCATGTTACTGGAATCTGTATGCTTACAGAACTTCTTGCAATCTAAATAGATATACTGTATGTATAACACGTTTTCCTGCACTGAGAGAGAGCTCTGCCCTCTCAACATCATCCTAAAAAGAATCTTCCATTTGACTCACAGTGTTCCATAGGAAAGGGTATTGCAAGATGCCTAGCACAGAGACATTTAGAGAAAATCCTAACTAAAATCATTGAATGTTTGGCAGAAAAATGTTCAATATCCTGCTGTTAACACATTCCTAAATACCAAAGTATGTTTCAAATGAGAAATCCTGAAAACATGACATGCAAATCATTAAAGGAAAGTGTGAGAAACACTTATAAGCTAGAAGACAATGGAACATATTTAGGAACTGAGGAAAAGATAGGTACCAACGGGAGATGAAATCTCCAGCTACCTAGAAATGCAGACTATAGGGGCACAGGAGACAAAGGTAAATTAGAATAAAATATAATCATTATTGTACAATAGTAAAAAAGATAAAAGCATCAGTATTGTACCTTATACTTACAGTGCATTCAGAAAGAATTCACAGTGCTTCACTTTTCCACATTTTGTTATATTAAAGCCTTATTCCAAAATGGATTAAATTCATTATTTTCCTCAAAATTCTACAAACAATACCCCGTAATGACAACGTGAAAGAAGTTTGTTTGAAATCTTTGCAAATTTATTAAAAATGAAAAACGAAAAAAAATCACATGTACATAAGTATTCATAGCCTTTAATCAATACTTTGTTGATGCACCTTTGGCACCAATTACAGCCTCAAGTCTTTATAAGTATGATGCTACAAGCTTGGCACACCTATTTTTGGGCAGTTGCTCCCATTTTTCTTTGCAGGACCTCTCAAGCTCATCAGGTTGGATGGGGAGCGTCAGTGCACCGCTATTCTCAGATTGGAGATGTTCAACCAGGTTAAAGTCTGGGCTCTGGCTGGGCCATTCAAGGACATTCACAGAGTTGTCCCATAGCCACTCCTTTTTTACCTTGGCTATGCGCTTAGGGTCATTGTCCTGTTGGAAAATTAACCTTAGCCCCAGTTTGAGGTCCAGAGCGGTCTGGAGCGGGTTTTCATCAAGGATGTCTCTGTACATTGCTGCATTCATATTTCCCTCAATCCTGACTAGTCTCCCAGTTCCTGCCACTAAAAAACATCCCACATCATGATGCTGCCACCACCATGCTTAACTGAAGGGATGGTATTGGTCAGGTGATGAGCTGTGCCTACTTTCCTCCAGACATGACGCTTGCCATTCAGGACAAAAGAGTTCAATCTTTGTTTCATCAGACCAGAGAATTTTGTTTCTCATGGTCTGAGAGTCCTTTGGGTGCCTTTTGGAAAACTGCAGGCAGGCTTTGATGTGCCTTTTACTGAGGAGTGGTTTCCGTCTGGCATTCTACCATACAGACCTGATTGGTGGAGTACTGCAGAGATGTTGTTCTTCTGGAAGGTTCTCCGTTCTCCACAGAGAAATGCTGGAGCTGTGTCAGAGTGACCATCAGGTTCTTTGTCACCTCCCTGATAAAGGCCCATCTCCCCTGATCACTTAGTTCTGCTGGTTCCAAACTTCTTCCATTTACGGATGATGGAGGCCACTGTGCTCATTGGGACCTTCAATGCTGCATACATTTTTCTGTACTCTTCCCCAGATCTGTTCCTTGATACAATCCTGTCTCACAGGTCTACAGACAATTCCTTGGACTTCATGGCTTGGTTTGTGCTCTGACATGCTTTACTTTAGTTCAACTTTAAATGATAACATGCAATACTAAGGCTTATTTCACAAAGCTATCATACTAGGTAACATACTAGGTAACATATACTTTCATTTAAAAAAAAGTGACAATTGTTTTCAGTTGAGTCCAATGAGATTTGAAATTTACAGTTACATGGCAAAAATAAAGACACTTGGGCTAAAGCTTTGTGAATTGTGCCTAATGAGGTTGATTTACTAAACCTGGAGAGCGCAAAATGAGGTGCAGCTGTACATGGTATCCAATCAGCTTCTAACGTCGCCTTGTTCAAATAAGCTATGAGCATGGAGCTAGTTGGTTTTTTTTATGCAGAGCTGCACCAGATTTTGTACTCTCCAGTTTTAGTAAATCATCCCCATGTATTCAATGTACTTCTTCCATATAACATGTTGAATGAATGCTCTTTAGACGCAGGTCTCACATTTGGCCCAGTCACAGTGAGGAAGCAGCTGGGAACACTGTGAATGGAAACGTTCCTGCTAAAAAGAATAAAGATTTCATTCCTACATAGCTTTAAGAGATTTAGAGGCCCTTCACATAAGAATTTACCTTTCCACAACTGCAGAATGAACAATGTAGTTACCTTTCCCCAGCTGTGAAGTAACATTCTCCAAAAACATAAAGTTGCTAGATTACATTACAACTGCTCATTTTCTGAGATGGAAGACAGGGACACCTTTTAGCACAAAGTATTTAAGATGTACATGTCCCAGTCTTGCACTACAGTTACATGGATCATTAAGTATCAATACATAAAAATGATTACTCAAGCCCACGAGTATTTT
>BLSH010470985.1:211064-223794 GCA_018402905.1 Glandirana rugosa
CTTACTATATATGACATATAGATCTCCTATAATAGGAGGGATATGTCAAATAGGTCTTTCATAAGTGTCGTGAAGTGAAGAAGGTGTAAAAATGTACAATGTCGGAATAAGGATTTACCTAATTTAAGTAATAAAAGGAGTTTTAAGCTAGTTGTTATGGGATATTACTGTAACACTTTTTTCAAACAAACTTTAGAAACGTTTAAATAAATTTAATAAGTGTCGGAAACGATGCTGTGAGGTTTAACTCGAGTCCACGTACGAGAAAAGTGACTAGTAGGAACGCTACAAAGATCAGGTGTGTGCCTTTCCAAATTAACTGAATTTACCACAGGTGGACTCCAATCAAGTTGTAGAAACATCGCAAGGATGATCAGTGAAAAGAGCATGCACCTGAGCTCAATTTGGAGTGTCGTAGCAAAGGCTGTGAATAATTTAAATAAATTTGCAAAGATTTCAAACAAACTTTTTTCACAATGTCATTATAGGGTATTGTTGATCGAATTTTGAGGAAAATAATGAATTTAATCCATTTAGGAATAAGGCTGTAACATGTAAAAATGTGGAAGAAGTGAAGTGCTGTGAATACTTTCTGGATAAACTGTATAGGGAGGATAATATCCTCTAGATATACAGTATATATCATTCGCTCTTAATGTTAAGTACAACCACATATACAGACTAAGATGATATCAGTCCAGTATAGATGAGGTGAGCTTTTCCTAGTGCCTGTAAGATCAACATGTTTCACCAGATATTTGGCTTTTTCAGGACCCAGACAAACGAAGAGGGCAAACAATATAGAACAACTCATATGCTAATACATGATGTAACAAGACAATCTTCAATGGTACATAATATAAAAATGTATTGAATTTTCAGGGCAGGACAAGAATCTAAATCTGCAAAATAGATGGTATAAGACCATTACGAGCTATATAATAATTTACAACATAATGCTAGAGCTATGTGGTCCAAATATGCAACTTACTTTAATGGAATGAACCATATAGGTTGGATGGAGAAGGCACGATAAAATCACTGCCCAGCAGTAGATGCATTATGTTCAAAAAATAGGACTGATGGTATTCTCCAGATTATGCGGTATGATGCATTAAGAATAAAAATAATAATATATATATGTATAAAATACTGAATAGCCCCCATTATTTGGATACATGTTATAATTCTCTACTCACATGAAGGTAAATCACCAGAGCATATAGGGGATCTCAGAAGAAGCAGTGTGGGATAGGAGCACTACAGCTGACAGTACACCCAAAAATGGAGCTATGATTTTCCCTTTAGGACTAGGCAGGACAACCATCTATGGGAGAGTTATACAAAAGACTAGACAGACTAGTTAGACTAAACAAAAGCCAGGCTGTAATAGACTGCACATGGACTGAATGCCCATGAGCTAGCACAATACAAAATAGTAAAGCAGGAGGGCCTTCCCAATGAAGAGTAATACAAAGGCACTCACCATGCCAAAAAAGATCTTTCATAACCTGGCCACCATCAAAAGACAAATGCCACATGCGCCAGGAGACAGGGCCCAATATACCCCTGCCGCGTGAGCACGCCAAGCACTGCCACAAGGAATCATATGCCCACCCAATATCACCAAAATGGTGGACAGACCCGCTCAAGGTCACCCATACGAGCATGCAAACGAACACATAACCACAATTAACAAAGAGAACATTATCACATGTTTAATTTGTAATTGATATTGATAATATACCCCCAGAATAATAAAGATAATATATGTGTAGAAAATACAATGGGGCAATAAAAACACAGAGAAAAAAAAAGAAAACCAAACAAAGGCTGAATTAAATGGTCAGAGAGAGAAGGAGGTCTCCACATCACTGTATCCTAAAGAAAGGGCTTGAATCTAAGAGAATAATAGAGGCCAGGTGGATTCATGGCCTTGAGGTTGAATATCCACCTCGCCTCACATTGCTAAATCATTTTATCCCAGTGACCCCCCTGGGGCTTTTTAGCAGCAAAATTCATAACACTAGAGTCATGTTTATGCATTAGGGCAATGTGTGTACCTATAGGTGTAGATAGTTTGTTATTCCTGACGTAATACACATGATCTTCGATTCTGCATCAGAATTGGTGTTTGGTTTTGCTAACGTATAATGCTCCACATTCACAAAGCATGATGTGCACTATACCTGTCGTAAGGCAGTCTAAATTATGTTTAATTTGATGGGGGCAACCATTAAGGAGATAGAATGATTGGTTTTCAAAATCTGACCTACAGAAATTGCATGTTCCACATCACCACGTACCATTAGGTGACGATTCAGTAAAATTAGATGAGATCTCTGCAAAATGATTCACGGTGACCCTATCTCTAATGGATCTGGCTGTATTAAAGGTAATTTCTGGTGAGCCCCTAAGATATTTCCTCAGAATAGAGTAATTTGTGAGCAGGTACCAATGCTTTTGGAGAATTTGGCAAAGTTGCAGGTGTTGTTATGTATATGTAGTGATGATTCTAAAATTTGTTCTCAATTAGCGCAACCTAAGTCTAATAAATGAATACAAATCAAAAATATACCAGTTGCTGCTAACACCACAAAGAGTTTTCACCACACTCAACACAATTAACTTCAATCCAAAAATAGTGTAGCACTACTTTCATTGATTAATTTATTACTGTGTACCATAAAAAAAAGAAAAAAAAAATAGAATAAAGTGCAACAGTGCATGAGTGAAAAATATGCAATTAGTGATATTATCCCTGTGCTAAACTAAAGAAATAGAATATACTTAATCTACAGATAATCAAAAAATAAATATAAAGTGCAAAATGTCCATAAACTCATTCAATATTTTAAAAGTAGTCCATTAGGGGTAGTATTCCACCACAGTGTTGGTAAAACAAATCTACAAAGCGCCCATGCTATCCTTCACCTGTGCACACAAGCCGCTCACAACACGTTATGACCCCTGAATTACCAGTAAGTCATAACCAGCTGTTTTCCCCAGGGAATATTAGGAGATCTGTGCGGCGTGCTATCCCTCCATGTCTCCTGTATCAGCTCCCAGGGCCTCGGGTGTGCTTAAGGGATGATGGGGTATAGAAAAGGAACAGAACACACAATCTACTGTTCTCCATTTGACATAATTTAATTTGTAGGTAAAAAATGAATACATTCACATAAAAAGCACTTTATAAGTGCTAGCTGTTATACACATGAATTGGCTTTAGAGCCAAATGGCCACGGGATGACGAGCCCCGACATGCCCCAGCTCTATAAATATGAAAAGCGGCTGGTAACCTCACAGGAGGAAAACTCTAGATCTCCTCTGCTGCCACTTCCAGCAATGTCTCTTCTCGCTTGCTGGAAGTGGCAGCAGACAAGATCTAGAGTTTTCCTCGCCACCCACCCGAGAGACGCCCCTCTCATGAGGGCCTCAACTGGGGCAGCAGGATGTCCCATAGGACCCCTACGTGGGGTCTGGGGGGTAAGATTGGTAACTCGTGGCCCGAATGTGTACCGAGGCGCCCCTCCACAGTACCACCACGGCTCTCTGCTGAGTCAAAAACTCTGGGGGACAGAGGGGAGAAGGCAGGGATAAGTCCCCAAGGGGGGTAAGTTCCGGCAGGTGGGGGTAGGGGGCTCCACCGACACTGCATCCCGCAGCCACCTGTGCAGTGTCGTGTAGTAAGAGTTAATCTTCCGAGGTCGCCGGCGTCCGCCAGGGTGGATCCTCACTCTGACGACGGGACCTGGCCCGCCGGGATCTCTGCGGGCGAGGAGGCGGGAGTCCTGGAATGGCTTTCTGCAGTAGGGACTCCAGCCAATCCGGAACTTCGATGGCTGGTCTATCCAAGAACAGGAATGCCTAGGGGAGCTGGGCAGGAGAGCGCAGGTAAAAGGTAGAACCCTGCTTCTGAATAATGATGTGAAAGGGATGGCCCCAGCGGTAGGTCGCCCCAGCTTCTCTTATTGCCTCCAGCAGCGGGCGTACCATACCCCTCATCCTCCTTGTCTGGCGAGAGATATCTGGATATACATGTACTGAAGCTCCGTCAAAATCGATAGGACCATGAGCCCAGGCCCGCTGTAGGATTTCCTCCTTTAGGCAGAAAAAATGTACCCTACACAGCACATCCCGGGGCGGCGGCCTGTCTGCAGCTCCCTGTGACAAGGGACGTGGACACTGTATCCTGTGCACTCGGTCCAGCTTTATGTCCGAGTGGGGGCCCGCTCCAGGAGGGAATTGAGGATAGCAACCACCATGGTACGCAAGTCACCTCCCATTGTCGCCTCCGGAATACCCCTTAGATGGAGGTTATTCCTCCTGTTACGATTTTCCCCATCGTCGATTTGTAGGCAAATGTCTATGAGCTGTTGCTTGTTGGTAGCCTTGTGTGCCTCCAGTGCCTCTAAACGAGCATTCACAGATGCTGAGCCACTCTCCAGGGATTCCACTCTCTCCTCCACCCCATCCACCTGCTGCTTCAGGATGTTGAGCTCTTTTGACAGCGCCGTCACTATGGAGGCAGCCATAGCCTGGATGTCCTGGCATGTAGGGAGGTCTGCCAGCATGTCCCTGATGTCTCCCCCTAATTGTGACCCAGGGTCCCGGGAGCTGCTTGCCAACGTTGGTGAATCTGGCCGGGGGAGCTCCGGAGAAAGTATGGGGGATAGAGGGCGGGGGGTCCCCGAGGAGAGCTCACCTGCCCCACTTACAGCCGCGCTTTTCTTCGTTCCCTGTACCGCTCCGGCCTGTGCGACTCGTGGCGGCGCCATCTTGGGATTCCCTTCCGCCGCTTGTGCTCGCGCTGGTGTGGGATGTTGGCGGAGGAAATATCTGGTTATCTCAGCGGTCCGCAGTGTCCCCGGGTTTAGTGGGTGTTTCTGCACCCCAGGCATGAGCTGTGTGTGCAGGCTGTCCTGGTGAATAGCGAGGAATGTCCCGGTCCGTGCAGAGCTCCAAAGAAAGCGTCTTTACGCTGCTATGTCTAGACCACGCCCCCTTTTAATTGGGTCTTAACACCAGAAGGTGTAATGGACTTCCTGATCACATGATCACAGTGATTGCCTGGCACAGTGGTCACATGACCAGGAACCCATACTGCCTTCTACTGACAAACAGATGCCAGGAGCTGTCTAAGAGTTTGCAGTGTGTGCGCATTTATGACAGCAATCTCACCCACCATGGACACATACAGTATGTGTAGTGTGTTAGCGTTAAGGCTCACCTGTCCTACCACTGTATGTATGCATTACATGGTTGGCAAGAATGTTTGACCCAAGGAGGAAGAAGAAGAAAGGTTTCTGGATGGTCCCACTCTTGATGAACACCGTTTATTAGGAATAAAATCCAAAAAATGACACAAAACGACACAAACAGATCCCAGGTCAGGACATAGCTGCTAATGCGTTTCACATCACTATGGGACGCTTAATCATACCTCATGTTTGACCCAAGCAATCTTTGGGAAAAAAACACACAAACTGTTTAAAACATATAAAAAATGCACTAAAAATATAATAACACTAGTGTACCCTATGTTTCTCAATAAACAATATGCACAATATATTGCTGGGTGCTTGAAATTCAATGAGGATGCTCTACAGCACTGCGCAAGAGCAAGTTCTTGGGGGATTTTGAGTAACCTGCTTTCCTGGGAGGCAATGGTGAGGCACAAGGATGTCACTGGTGCCTTCAGAACTTGGGTGAAAGCCAGGTTTGAAGGTATTTTTTTTTTTTTAACTCAGCTTTTATACATTTTTTTTTATTTGGGGGGGTGGAGGTTATCAACAAAGTAGACCTTGTATTTGCATGCTAGGTCCACTCTTAACTTTTCACCCCTCTAGCAGTACCTCCAATATTTTCCTGCATGTGAATGTGCAGTTGGATCCGAGAACAGTGAATGCTTGATCGCTTGTATGTGAGATGTATATCTTTGGGAAAGATAATTCATAAATAGAGCTAGAAGTTCAGAAGCAATAAAAATAATTGGCTCCTTGTAGGTAATTCATCTTTTATCAGCTTTATTTACATGTACATAACAATGTGACACAACAGTATTGTTTGAAAGCAATATGATATAAAGTCATATTGCCCTTTATGGATGAAACTACACACAGGGATTTTCCTGATGTTGTTCCCATGCATGTTACATTGTATATAACATAGAAACCATTTTCACATGATCTGGGTGTTATCTATCAATCTGCAAAGCTTCATTTTCATTCCTCTCCGTTCAATAATTTCCCTCCCTGGCTAAATCTTTCAGTGACTCCATTGTAGCTGGAACAATTGTAAATCTCTCTCTTTTCTGCTTCCAGAAACCTCTGTAATTGGATCCAACCCTACTTCTATTACACACCCTTCCCATGCCATAGTCTATTCATCTTCATGATGTTTTTTTTTTTTTTATAAAAGACATGACTAAAGTGCCAGCTGATATGTATGTAGGTGACAGCACTCTACAATGTGTTTTAAAAGTATCTGACCTCAAATTCTATGTGCTAAACTCTAACTAGCCAAGTATTTCAAGAAACTTCCTGCCAGTGCTTATGCAAATTCATTATCCCCGATTGCATGTTGTTTCCTCCTTCCTCATTTCACTCTTACTCAGAATTAAATGTTATCAAATCATATCCAAAGAAAAGGTAAGTATTTGCAATGGATTTATGAAATGAAGTTCCAGTTATATATTGTAGATATAAAAGGTTGTGAGGTCCCCATCCAAGGATAAGCTGCCACAGAATGTTTAGAGAAATTTACATGGTACACTGATGGTGGGGTTTGTCCTATGGGATAATTAAAGTAGAAGTAGGAAAAGATTGAGACCATATGGTTAGGATCCGCCCACATGCCTGAACCAGTACCATACCTTCCAACTTTTTGAGATGGGAGAGACACCTATTAGCAAAATTATGTAGGCATAGGACACCCCCTGCCACACCCCCTTAAAGGAAAATTATACAACAAAAGGGATTAGTTAAACCCACAAGTGCTTCTTTTTACATCTACTATTCCTTTATATTGGCTTTTGAAATTTACTGATGCAGCAA
This sequence comes from Glandirana rugosa, assembly GCA_018402905.1. Classification (NCBI taxonomy): domain Eukaryota; kingdom Metazoa; phylum Chordata; class Amphibia; order Anura; family Ranidae; genus Glandirana; species Glandirana rugosa. The sequence continues at coordinate 218,123 of BLSH010470985.1, forward strand.
TTTAGAAACCGGATGAAAGGTTTAGCACTGGAAAACACTTTTTGAAACATTAATAGTACATTTTATATACAACTATATAGATCAGACCAAAATGAGGGACAATGAGGAGGAAAGAGGGACAGAGCGATATTGTTTCAAATCAGGGATAGTTCCTCGAAATCATGGACAGTTGGGAGCTATGCGGCACCTGGCTCAGCCTCTCAGTAGGCCTCTGAGGGTCTAAGCCAGCTGTACCCATCCCCTCCACAGCCCAGCACTCCAAAGCAGAGAACCAGCTCTATGCTCAGGGAACTCTGAGAACCGAGCGATCGGCGGTGTTTGATCACAAATCCGATACCTCTCTTTGAAGAGTTGAAGACCTATTTTACAGAGGTGTCTTGATGTGGCAGTGTGGTTAGACATGTTTATGCAACTGAATGCAACAAAAACTTTTTTATTAACTTAAATAGTGAAACAGTTAAATAGGTATTTTTGGGGTTGACTAGCTTACTAGTGCCAGGAAACAATTGTATTGTCCTGTGTTCTGTCCTGTCCTTGCACACCTTTCCTGTGCTAGTTATATACTAATTTTAGAAACCTGGGTGTGAGGGTGTGTTAATGACATGGGATGGATGACTGCCATGTTGGCTGTGCTGGCTCAGTGAGGGATAGTAGTCAGTACCTGGCAAGCATGTTTCAGGCAGGGTGTATATCACCAGAGAATGTGTGAGGGGAAAGGCTTTTAAGTGGAAGCTCCGCTCTTCTTGAAGAACAAGACAAGGGGTGTATTCTTGGGTCACATCACATGGTATTTGGATATTATCAGCAAGCTGAGGTTAGTGCCTTTTGTGAGGGTTGAGGATAGGGAAAACCCTATTCAGAATACAAAAACTGAAGTTGCTCCAAGTCATGTCCCAGTCAGTGGCAGAAATTGCTCTGAGAGGTCAGTGCAAGTGCAGGTAGAGAAACTCAGCTATTTCAGTGATTTGAAGACTGACATACATTGCATTGTGTGTAGTGTACAAGGGTGGGTTAGTCTATTCCAGGTGGAGAAGGGACCTGCGGAGGCTGCCATTTTGCTGTACAGCTTTATAGGTGTGCACCTATGCAAGCTGGAATTCCAAACTCCTGACTGCCTGGTGAAAACTGGGGTGAAAAGGCTGATATACAGTATATTGTTATTTGAGTACCACTAGCTTTTGTCAAGGTTAGTTCGCTTTCCACCATTTAGGTAAAGCTATTGCTTCTGGCATAGAAGCAATGGTGGGGAGGGATGGCTGTCTGCAGAAAATGTTGACCTCTCAATCTCCCTCTGTTCCATTCAAACTGCAGTGTGCACTTTCTTCCTCTAGCTGCAGTGGCTGAGAAGGACAGAGGGGGATTGAGGGGCCAGCAGTCTATGCAGTGTGACATCCCCTCTCAGCTGCATATATTATCTGCCATCAGCAGAATCCCCTCATTACTTCATAAGCATATGTATTCTGTCGTCAGCAGAATCCCCTCGTTATTTCATAAATACCAGTGCTCATAAATTAGCACATAAGCAAATAAAAAGAATAAAGACTTTTCAGACCAATTAAGATGGTAGTTGGAGAGTAATCATGCTGGCGTGCACTAGGGTACCGTCCTGGCACTTTTCCCTGCAGTCAGGGTGCTGCAGGACACTCTGAAAAAGAACTGTTGTATTCCAGCCCTGGTTTTGTAGAACAGCAAACAGCCCGGAGTCTAAGGACAAAATGTTACATTATTCTACCTTTATTGAGGAATTACCTGATCAGAGGACAGTGCTGTGCAACCCACTCTGTACCACTAAGTTGAGGACAAGAAGAGGAACATGTTTAGTGAGCTGGATAAGCTATACTCGGAGAATCACTGTTTCAGGATCAGTTAGTGGAAGTCAAATGGCAAGAGAATTGGGGCTTCTCTTTCCACTTGTCATTGTTTAACATGGGGTTGCATTTTGCAGATCAGTTAACCCCTTGGGGGTGCAGATCACCAGTTTTCTTCAGTACAGGGCATTCTGAGATCTGCCTCCTGAATGTCAGATTCTATCTATGACCACACAGGTCATTGGGGGAGTTCAAACCCCAGGACCTCCCAGCAGCTTTAATCTGGGGCTGCCATGTTGCACAACAGAAGGAGCTACTGTCCCAAATCACTTGGGGCAGCACCAGTGCTTGTGCAGAATAACACACCCACCATCGCTTCCTCCAAAACATTGGGCAGCAGCCAGTATGGTAGAGCCAGAGTAACCAGCACCTCTACAGAGCCCATAAATTAATTAAGGCTGGGTTCACATATGAACCGCATGCAGCTCACAGCAGGGGTCTGGTGCGTCCTGATTCACCGTTTCAGGTCCGATTTCAGCCCAAATTTTGGGCTGAATTCGGACCTGAACAGACCAAAAGTCGCACAGCGTTTTTGTGAAAAACGTACCGGACCTGCTTCGGAGATATGTGAACCGGCTCCATAGAGAGCCGGTCAAAATCACCTGCTATTGCGAATTGGATGCGGGGAACCCGCAACCAATTTGCAATGGTGTGAACCCAGCCTCAAGTGTAAGTTTACCTTTAGCAACATTTTATAAAAAGCCACCTATGCAATTCCAGACCCCCTGAATAGTATATAACAGCACTCCTCATTTTCAAATGCTACGCCTGCTTTCCATTACACATATTTATCCATGGTCCATTCAAACTGCAGTGTGCACTTCCTTCCTCTAGCTGCAGTGGCTGAGAAGGACAGAGGGGTATTGAGGGGCCAGCAGTCTACACAGTAAGACATCCCCCCTCAGCTGCATGTGTAATGGGAAGCAGGTGCAGTCGTCTCCTCTGGTGCACAGTGCTGCTGTCCCGGTTGCAGGGACTGGGTTACCATTACTGCTGCTGCCCTGCATGTCCTCTCCTCCTTTAAAACTGATAAGGACTGTATGCACCCACCAAGAGCGATAGAGCACTGACCATCTGCAGGACTGTGTGCAGCCACAGAGAGAGCTGGAAGAAAGACCTTACCACCACCCAGGATCACAGAGAGGAAGAAGAAACTGAACTGCTACGGATTGTGGGAAAAACAGAGCCTGCTGGGTGCAATTATGACTTCATAGTAATCAGTAGACAGACTGAGCCTGAATTACAGATTGGCAATAGAACTACACATACCTGCACAACTGGGACTATGTGGAGAGAAAAAGGAAGGTCTGTTCCCAGACTCCAGGCAGATGTGGTGAGGACATTGTGGGAGATAGACAGTGCTGAAAGCTGTTGCAGAACATTTCCCAATTGCATCAGGGACACAGAGAGGTGGAGTAGTGGACTTCTCCTGGTTCAAGAGAATGCCACTGCCGCTGACTGGTGCTGCCCTCTGATCAGTGGGGAGAACGCCACTGTCACTGACCAGCGCTGTCTGATCATTAGGGGAGAACACAACTGCCAATTACTTTGCTGAGCCAAAGGAGAAAAGAGGAAGCCCCCCCTCCCCCAGCAGTTGGTGAGAAGCCACTGGTTAAACCCAGATCCGGGCCCCAACGTGCCGGCTAGCAGAGAAATTGTTTAATACAGTCTGACAGGCTGTTATTGTAAAATTTCCCCTTAGGCTGGAGAGTTTAGAAATCATTCTCCGGACCATTGTCCTATTACCAACTGTATACTGTGATTGCTACTGAATACAGCGCATGTATATTTGTTTACCATTTGTATACCCTGTTTGCTGATGTTTTATGTATTTATCTGGGGGATTGTTGCAATTTTTACTTATCTGGTTGTTGCATATATATCTTGTCACAATAAATATGCACTCTTCAATCTTGGTGTGTCAGAGAGCTTGATGCTACTTACAGAGGCGTGGTCTCTGGGAACAGGGAACCCAAGAAAATAGAAGCTCATTTGGGGGTACTTGTTACACAGCATTTGATAATGAGGAGTGACAGTGTGTACTATTCAGGGGATCTGGATTTGCATAGGGGGCTTTCTTTTTTGTTTGTTGCTAAAGGTGAACTTACACTTTAACAATATATTTCCTCCATATACAAGTTCTCCCATCAAGAGAGCTTCACAAACCAATAAAAAAATTGTCCAGACAGGGTTGCTGATTCTTTTAATGGAAGATTCTCTCTTTATTTGTAATAAAAAATTAACAGTACAAGGTTCCATCGACAGTCAAAGGAAGGGGTTTCTTCACAGACAACACTTTATATTTACTCCAACAATGCAGCTCCAAATAGAGAGACTCAATCTTTACACAGTTTCACAAAATAAGTCCCAGTAGTATTTTCCCAGTAAAAGGGTGATGATCTCCCACTTTTTCATCTCCACCAGAGTGCAGTCTCGACGCTCCCCTCAAGAAGAGTGCAAGCCCAGGACTTGGTATTCACAAAGAAAGTGGAGTTTTTTCTTACCTCCATTCTATGCAGCGCAATCCCAACTGAACTATCCTATTCAACCCATCAAACTTTAAATAACCCTGACACAACAAGGCATGGTGCCCAGCAATCACTTAGGCAGGACCACAGATTCATGATTCCTACATACAAAAACAACATTTTGCCCTTGGGGATTTAAATGAGGTGTGACACTGCTGTTGATGAAATATAAAAGCAAGTTTATTTACACATATAGGATCAACAGTGGCCACAGGCAATGCCATATTGTTAAAACAGATCTCTGATGTTGTACATGGTATATTACAGTCGAATACAGTTTTCCATTAAGTAATCCATAGTAGGTATAAGTCTTCAATGTAGAAGCCCGACGTGTTTTGTGAACATTGTTCACTTCCTCAGGGGTTGATGCAAACTTAATATCTATGAAATAAAACAGTGTAAACATACACAATAAAGAAAGTAAATACAATGTACTAGCATGAAATATTAAAGGGCCGCTATATTATGCCCATACTCACAAAACTATTAAAAGAGAAATTGCATGTTCATATTCACTTGACTGCTGGTAAAAATGCCTATCCCAGGAGCTTTGGGCAGGGGTTTCAAGGAAGTCCCGGCAAGACAAAACAGAGAGGACCAAACCAACATAGATGTGGCATCCATGGTAATAGCTGTAGAAAGAATACGGTATAAGTATAAGGCTCACTACAATAAAGTGTATTAGTATAGGTACAATGGGTCTAATGCTATACAAAAAATCAAAAATTGTTTTTGGTAAATTGGTGTCACTAAGAGTATGCTCAAAGTACTGGCTGGAGGAAAGAGAAAATAAATACATAAATAAATGTAAAAAAATGAAAACATAAAATTTAGATATGTGTAAAGGTGAGTGAATGATATGGAAAAAAAATCCCTAGTGAATAATGAGTGAAATGACGAAAGACAAAACGAAAAATGGACCTCCCCCGGTGTAAGCGCCCCAGGAGGGAGGAAAAATGTATAGGAATGTCCCACATGGACAACAAAATATAACAACAGAGTGCTATGTGAAACTGAATGTGTAATCATGGTATATAAGCTGTATCCAATATATGGGGGTCAAGGAGTGAAGGGGATATGTTATGACATTCCTAGAATAGAAAACAAAGAAAAGGACTAACAAGTGACTAAGCAAAAAGAAAAAAAAAGGGGGGGTAGGGTGTAAATAGCCTACCATGATGGAGCAAGTGCTCTGGCACAGAGAGATGTTGCTGTAGTGATCACTTTGGAGCCACTGAAGTGCACAGCTGCAACCTCTATATAAATCCCCACCGGG
>BLSH010470985.1:223804-233842 GCA_018402905.1 Glandirana rugosa
CCCCCCCCCCCCCCCGTGGGTCTTTCGTCACTTCACCCATTTTTCACTAGGTTTTTTTTCCATATCATTCACTCAATTTTACACATATCTAATTGTTATTTTTTTATTTTTTTAACTTTTTTAAATGTATTTATTTATTCATTTATTGTTTTTTTTTTTTGTTTTTGTTTTGTTTTTTTTTCTCTTTCCTCCAGCCAGTATTTTGAGCAATAGACATACTCCATATAACCAGGCTCACTCTTAGTGACACCAATTTACAAAAAACAATTTCTGATTTTTTGTATAGCATTAGACCCATTGCACCTATACTCATACACATTATAGTAGTGAGCCTTATACTTAGGTATATTCTTTCTACACCTATTACCATGGATGCCACAATTATGTTGGTTTGGGCTCACGTCCTCTCTGTTTTGTCTTGCCGGGTTTTCCTTGGACACCCTGCCCACAGCTCCCGGGATAGGCATTCTTACCAGCAGCCAAGTGAATATGAACATGCGACTTATCTTTTATTAGTTTTGTGAGTATGGGCACAATATAGCGGCCCTATAATGTTTCATGCTAGTACATTGTATTTACTTTATTTACTATGTATTTTTACACTGATAGATATTATGTTTGCATCAACCCCTGAGGAAGTGAACAATGTTCACGAAACACGTCAGGCTACTACATTGCAAACGAATGCCTACTATGGATTACTTTACTTTAATGGAAAACTGTATTCGACTGTAATATACCATGTACAACATCACAGATCTGTTTTAACAATATGGCATTGCCTGTGGCCACTGTTGGTTCAATATGTATCAATAAACTTGTTTTTATATTTTATCTACAGTAGTGTCGCACCTCATTTAAAGTCCCAAGGGCAAAATGTTGTTTTCGTATGTCTGAAATAGGGATGGAGGTGCATCGCTGGTGCAACAGATCACATTTCTTTATTCAAGATTCCTACACTTCCCTACAACTGCAAAAATGGTTCAATGCCTTCTTGGAAAACCACTACTTGTTCAGAAGGAAGAATATGTCCTGGTCTGCATAATATGTTATCTTTGCTGTCAGAATCTTTATGTATCTCACAGCTATATTTTGTCAAAACTTCTTCTTTTACACAACTGCTGCTTGACCTTTGAATTTTTTATATATTGTAGCCAGTTATGTGGCAGTAAAACATGTCATTTAGCTGCATTTTTCCATGAACATGTTCACTACAGTATATATGGTTAATATTCCAATGTTTTTAAATGACATGGAGTCTAGTTAGTTGGTGGGAAGTGTTAATTCTTGGGTAATTATGCGATTATTCAATGTCCTATATGATAAAAGGTAACAGAAGCTTGGAACATTCATAAAAATATTGCTGTTTATCTCTTATTACCACCTGTATAATGTTAACTACTCCAATATCACAAGAGATCTCTGTAACCTATTGTCTGCAGACACAGCACTATTGTGTCTGCAGCACCTTTAGAAAGTAACAGAAATTCTAACCAAAGCTGAGAGGTTAGTTCCCCTCCCAGCATTCTATAGAATGTACTGAACACAACCAAAGAAGTATTATGCCAGCTGAAGTATGGACTCCATTGACTTTAGGCAGACAATTCTAGACAACATGTATTTCATTGTTAATCGTCTTGTTCTATTAAGAGCTTAATAAAAGAATAAAAGTTGTTGCTTATGGATCTTGAACCACTGAATACAATTACCATATACACTACAAAGAGTGAAAGTTTCTGGCAATGAAATTGGCACATTTTAGATAACTTGTATTCTTGGCAATTGTACCTTCACCAAAAAGTTACTGTCCAAAGAAAGGAATTACTAAAGTCAACACATATTTGCATGCCACTGAGCATAGAACTGTGTTTGAACTAAATTCCAAGGAATTAGATTGTCAAACTATCTGCAGCATCTCTTAGGATATACAAATTCAGGATTCCGCTTTAATTTTGGAAAAATATTAGACAAAAAAATGCTTACTGATCAACATGGGCATTATCTCCAATTTATTTTCTTTTTGCCATTTTTATAAACTGCTTGTGTTTACGGTGGCTGTGATGTAAATTTGCGACATTTGAAGGGCTTATATTATTTTACATAAACGTTTTAATTATTCTATGAAAAACACCTATACCATGAAGAGCCCTACATTATACCTGTCCTTGTAAGCAAGTCAATTCAAAATGGGTTAAAGATTATACATACCAAATGATACACTATTGAATTATACAGTGTAGTATGGAGCCATGTACAAGAGTACCTAAGTGTATAGTATGTATAGCCAGTTTTGCAAAAAGTACAGAAGAATGGGAACCCTGTGAGGTTTTTATTGCCATCTGCATCTTCACTGGAAAGATTTGGCCTCTCTGTATGTTTTAGCAACCATTGTCACTGACATAGAAAGTGAGAGAAATTCAATATTTTAGCTATCACAAAAATAAAAAAAAAATCAGTGTTCTGGTGACAGCTGTCTAAACCTGGCCAATGATGGAAAAAAACAAACAAATGAATGTCCCCATCCCCATAATCGAGTTGGATAGAGGAATCACCACTCCTCCTCTGATACATTGTATTCTGACAGCAGGGACTGTTAGATCGATTTCTGTTGAACGATAATGTGCACACATTGATTGAAATTTGGCTGCTCCCTGCTGAACCTACCAAATTTCGATCCATTTATGGCCAGCTTAAGATTGGCATTCCCTTCACTTTGTAGAGATTTCTTCTCGCTTCCTGTTTCAACTCTGGGTTGGGAAGTGGAACACACAGCAACAATGAACCCTTCACAAGAGCACATATCTGAATTTACACTATTTCCCCCTTGACTACCAGAGACTGTTAATATAGATTTTCCACTGGAGTTAAAGTGGTTGTCAACTTGTGACAATCACTTTAACCTACAGGTAAGCCCAGAGCTGGACTGGGACAAAACTTTGGCCCTGGACTTCATCCAGACCGGCCCACTTTAATTTTGCAAACGCACAAATTCAGTATCCTGTGGACTTGCGCAAGAGTGACGTCATCACAGCCCAGCTATCCACACAGCAGGAGCATGCAAACCTAGAAAGAAGATCAAATGAAGGGGGAAGCCCCCGGCAGCAGTGACAGTGCGCTGCTGGAGGGCTTTGCTTCAAAGGTAAGTTTGTCATGTGACAATAAAATCGTGCCCACACTGCATGGGCTTGTTTAGGTCCAGGCAGCATGAAAAAGGAAGATTTCCTTACTTGATCCTCCATCCTGCTAGACCGGTCCTCAGAGAGTCTTCTCCCCAATGCTCCAGCGGTCTAAGTTCTTCTGATGTCATCAAGACTGACGGAGAAACCATAGCCCTACACTGGACGTGATGATAAGTCTTCCTCCACATGATGTGTTCTCCTTCCCTATGCTCCAGTGGTCCAAGGTCCTCTGATATAATCAAGAACAGAGCAGGGTCCATAGCCCTACACTGGAGGGATTAAGCCTTTATGACATCAGAAGACCTTAGACTGCTGGAGCATGGGGGAAAAGACTCTCTGAAAACCGGTCTAGCAGGATGGAGGATCAAGTAAGCAAATCTTTTTCATGCTGCCGGAGCATGGGGGAGAAGAACACATCATGTGGAGGAAGACTTACAGGAGCAGACCAGAGGCGTGTCACAGTTGTGATTGGTCGGATAAAGTTTGTTTTACTTGGAGGGAACCCTCACCATCGTTTTGGAGTATCCTGTAATCCCAGATCCCTCCCCACCCGACATTGCAAAACCTCCAGCCTACATGCTGGTTGTTGGGTTGGTAAGCTGTAGGGCAGAAACAATTCATCCCCTTTTTCAGGGTGACTGCTGCATAGGAAAGGAACGTGGTGTGGCAGCAAGCTATTGGGGAGCCGAGGTGGGGGATGCTCCCCAGGAATGTCACCCCGATAATGGAGCGGAGGATGAAGAACAATTACCTGAGCTGAGTATGAATATGGAGAGGAGGGGCAATTAATGGCTTCTCCCAATTATTTAGCTCATGTGTTATGGGCCCCATCTTCCCATCCTATACCTCCCTTTATCCCATAGGTCACCTTCTTCCTATAGAGCTCCCTTCATCCTATAGGGCCCCCTTCATTCCATAGGGTCCTTCTTCCCACAGGAGCCTCTTCATTCCCTGGGCCCCCTGATTGCCTTGTATCTCCCTGCCCCCTCCAGTCATGTATCCAGCTCCCCTCTCCCCCTTGGTGTCCCACTGCCCCCTAGGACTAGGCCTGAAGCCTGGCTCTGCATTATATATATAGTAAAATAAACAACTAAAAAACTGCAAAATATGCAATCAAAGCAGTAAGAGTAAAGAGTCACTGTACAAGATAAAAACTCTGGGTAGTGTGATCCCACTTGTGAAAGATGGAAGCAAGTGGGATCACACTACCCAGAGTTTTTATCTTGCACAGTGACACTTTACTCTTATTGCTGTGATTGCATATTTTGCAGTTTTTTTCTCTGCAAAAAATGTGTATGACTGTGCCAGGCCGGCCGGTTACCTGGACAGGTTCCTGCAGCACCGTCATCCTCCGGCCTCCCTCGTCCGCTCCGGGGACCTCTCTGCCTGTCGGCTGCACTCAGGACGTCACACAGGTCATTTAAACCCACAGCAATCGCTGTCGCGGAGGCCGCCGTAGATACGCCGGATGAAGCCAAAGAGTTGTCGGAGAGAAGGGGGCAGGGAAGTCGAGCGGTGACGGAAAAGGAATAGCAAGGGTCGGAGAGGTGGCCGAAAATGTGTGGAAAGAGCCGAGCAGGGGCCGGAAAGAGCCGAAGTGCGCTGCATCCAGAAGTTCCATACCTAGCGATGAGCAGGACAGTTGTGCTCAAATTAATGGCTGTGCGAGTCACGCAGCCGTTAATTTGACAGACTGTCACTGAAACCGGCCCACTGAGCCATCGGCCCACCGGGAAACTCCCGGTAGTCCCGATGGCCAGTACATGCCTGGGTAAGCCTATGATAAGGCTTACCTGTAGGTGCATTGCATATCTCCTAAACCTGTACGGTTCAGAAGATATGCAGTGTTGAAGCTGTGCTGACATCATGTCAGCACATGTGCAGTGAAGGAGCGGCCTGTGTGCCATTCCTCCACTGAGACCGTGCCGTGACTGGCTGCTCCCGCGCGCATGTGCGGGAGTGACGTCACGCGTCTCTGGCCAGTCACAGCGCCGGAGTCACAGCCCTGGAAGGAAGAGGGGCTGAAGATGGATGCCACCAGGAGAGGGGACAGCGCTGGACGCCGCAGGCTTCGTTTGCAGGTAAGTGGCACATAATGGGTTACTATGCAATGCATAGTAGCCCATTATGTTTCTACTTTACAGGGGGCCATAGAAGAAGTAAACCCAATCTGGGTTTACTTCCTCTTTAATCAACTATAGTTTCTCAAATGGAAACATCCTAGATTTCCCACTAGAGTACTGGTGATTGGCCATAAAAAAATCACTGTACTACAAAAGAACAATCTTTATAAAGTAAGCACCAAGAGTTTCTAAAGTCTGCTGGCAATGGCAAAATATTAGTTGAACCACTATACCAGGCTTCAGTTGTAGTAGTTCAGGTGTAGTCAAGCAGATGGTACATTTGGTACATTGCTACTAGTGCAGGCCACTTTTGATTTCAGTTTTTATTACAAGACTCTTTCCAGTCTCAACCTACAGGGACAAAGCTGGAGCAATTCCAAAGGTAGCTGGGTCTTTCCCAATGATTCGCATAGGTCAATCCTAAACATAAAAGAATGCATTAAACTCAAGATAGAATGATTTCATCTATTCATTTACTGATTAACTATTATGATGTAGGTGAGAACGTATTTAAAATACCCAACAGATGTTATTCAGCTTTTTACAGAAATCCTCTTGTCTTCTCAGGCTAGGTGTTCAGATCAACAATACTAACTGTAATAATATACCTGTATATCAAGTTGCTTTCTCCAGCAACTCTTACACATAATTAAATGTATCTTTGTTTTCTAAAGAAACAGTAGCGCACCTTAAATTTTCTCTGTTTAGGTTGAACAGTTCCCGACTTTCATGACCTTTTTCTCTACTTTCACATGCTACCATGTATACGGATGAATGCATATCAAGTAACCTGAGTGGTAACTGGCTTGGCACAGTTTACTTGATAGTGCACTGAGCTAAGTGAGATTATAGTAATACAACTGTATTGTGGAATCATGGGTGTTTCCTTCTGATGTTTGGTGCAAACTGTTGAACAAAAAAATCTAAATGTGATTCAGTAATATGCATCGGTAACAATCTCCTTTTTGTTTTTTTGCCATTCATCCTCTCTGTTTTTTGTGTCTTCAAACACACTGTCTATTTCACTTGTGGTCTGTTATTGAATGAAACTTTATTATTAAATGTGCACTTGGTACTGAGTGAAGTATCTATGTGTACTGAGACCTGCACACAGTAAAAACAACCTATTCACACCTTGTGCCAGGAAATGCTCTATCCAGGGCCGGTCCAAGACATTGTGCTGCCTGGGTCCAAGAATGAAATGCTGCCCCCCCCCCAAAAAAAAAAAATTACACCCACCAAAAGGCCCCCACATCCATTATTTTATATCATGATAATTAAAACTAAATTTATCAGAAAGTCAGATTTACATGCAACAGCACCTTGTCTACATGCAAACATATATGACATACCATTATGTTCAATTCCAAGGGACGGTATAGCGGCAGGCTATGGCAGTATATACACAGGCTATGGTAGTATATGGGAATGCTAGGGTAGTATATGGACAGGCTAGGGCAGTAAAGGAGAGGGCTAGGGTAGTTTAGGGGCGGGCTAGGGTAGTATAGAAGGGAAGGAGAGGCGACTGTGGTTCACTTTGCTGCCTCTCTTAAAGTGCTGCCTGGGTCCAATGGACCCACTAGGACCCATGGTGGGGCCGGCCCTGGCTCTATCATACCCCCAACCACTAATATGAAGAACCCATGGTTATAAACCCTTAGTTGGAGTTGAATTATAGGTATATCTTCATGGTCACCTTGCTCTTATCCTCTACTCACAATAACCTAACCATTATCAGGAAGAGGGTTTTTTTGTTGTTTAACTGTACCAGTTACACCTACAGAACATGTTTGCATAAACCAGAATATACAGTATCTGACAAAAGTGAGTACACCCCTCACATTTTTGTAAATATTTTATTATATCTTTTCATGTGACAACACTGAAAACATGACACTTTGCTACAATGTAAAGTAGTGAGTGTATAGCTTGTATAACAGTGTAAATTTGCTGTCCCCTCAAAATAACTCAACACACAGCCATTAACGTCTAAACAGCTGGCAACAAAAGTGAGTACACCCCTAAGAGAAAATGTCCAAATTGGGCCCAATTAGCTATTTTCCCTCTCCGGTGTCATGTGACTCGTTAGTGTTACAAGGTCTCAAGTGTGAAAGGGGAGCAGGTGTGTTAAATCTGGTGTTATCGTTCTCACTCTCTCATACTGGCCACTGGAAGAACATGGCACCACATGACAGAGAACTCTCGGAGGATCTGAAAAAAAGAATTGCTGCTCTACATAAAGATGGCCTAGGCTATAAGAAGATTGCTTTGACCCTGAAATTGAGCTGCAGCACAGGTGGCCAAGACCATACAGCGGTTTAACAGGACAGGTTCCACTCGAGAACAGGCCTCGCTATGGTCGATCAAAGGAGTTGAGTGCACGTGCTCAGCGTCATATCCAGACGTTGTCTTAGGGAAATAGACATATGAGTGCTCTCAGCATTGTTGCAGAGGTTGAAGGGGTGGGGATTCAGCCTGTCAGTGCTCAGACCATATGCCAAACACTGCATCAAATTGGTCTGCATGGTTGTGGTTCCAGAAAGAAACCTCTTCTAAAGATGATGCATAAGAAAGCCCGCAAACAGTTTGCTGAAGACAAGCAGACTAAGGACATGGATTACTGGAACCATGTCCTGTGGTCTGATGAGACCAAGAAAAGGTATTTTGTTCAGATGATGTCAAGCATGTGTGACGGCAACCAGGTGAGGAGTACAAAGACAAGTGTGTCTTGGCTACAGTCAAACATGGTGGTGAGAGTGTCATGGTCTGGGGCTGCATGAGTGCTGCCGGCACTGGGGAGCTACAGTTCATTGAAGGAACCATGAATGCCAACATATACTGTGACATACTGAAGCAGAGCATGATCCCCTCCCTTTGGAGACTGGCCCGCAGGGCAGTATTCCAAGATGATAACGACCCCAAACACACCTCCACAATGACCACTGCCTTGCTAAAGAAGCTGAAGGTAAAGGTGATGGACTGGCCAAGCATGTCTCCAAACCTAAACCCTATTGAGCATCTGTGGGGCATCCTCAAATGGAAGGTGGAGGAGTGCAAGGTCTCTAACAACCACCAGCTCCGTTGTGTTGTCATGGAGGAGTGGAAGAGGACTCCAGTGGCAACCTGTGAAGCTCTGGTGAACTCCATGCCCAAGAGGATTAAGACAGTGCTGGAAAATAATGGCGGCCACACAAAATATTGACTCTTTGGCCCAATTTGGACATTTTCAATTAGGGGTGTACTCACTTTTGTTGCCAGCGGTTTAGACATTAATGGCTGTGTGTTGAGTTATTTTGAGGGGACAGCAAATTTACTCTGTTATTCAAGCTGTACACTCACTACTTTACATTGTAGCAAAGTGTCATTTCTTCAGTGTTGTCACATGAAAAGATATAATAAAATATTTACAAAAATGTGAGGGGTGTACTCACTTTTGTGAGATACTGTAATTTGTTCCTTTGAGTATACTTTGGTTCCTCTTTACCCAGGTGCTGTCTTATATCTATGCTTGGCAGATTTGGTAGAGTTAACTTTCTGAATAACTGTTTATTAGATGTGCAAATATTATAGAAGAGGAAGTCAAGAACATGCATCATTGCCTTTTATGATTTCAGAAACCACCTAACAGGAAACAGTTGTATTTTCTAGTAGATTTATGGTATAAACATTAAATCAATTATGAGATCAGTATGCAGCCATTTGTATCAATGTTGCAGATATCAGCTCCATATGACCCCATTCTCTGGTAACTGAGGTCTGTCATGGTATGATATGAAGAAAATAGTCAGAGTGTCTTAACACATGGACGTTATCTTCTTAATCGCCAGTATTTTAAAATACTTTACAGTCATAATCCCATCATTATATATTCACTAAACTGAATTTTCTATGTAATTTATTTAGTTTTATGTACAGTATACGGTCATTAACGCCAACAATATATCTGTACTCTGCACACTACCTTGCACATTGTACAGTCAGAGCAACTTTAGGTCTCTAACTTGATATTTGTGACGTTTCCAAACCTAACTTCTGACTTATGTTTCAGACTTAACCACTTAAAGCGGTAGTAAAACCATCCATTTAACAATTTAAAAACCAGTTCCATTTCCGGCACGTGCCGGAAATGTAACACTCCCATTGGTTGTAAACCAAACTGTCAAACCATCCAATGGCTGGTGTCATAGCTGGTCACATGTGCAGCATCAGGGCAGTTGTAGATTAAACAGAGGCCAAGATGGCAGCTTCCTTGGCTGAAAATGAGAGGAGGGTTTACTACCACTTTAACCACTTCAATACTGGGCACTTAAACCCCCTTCCTTCCCGGACCAATTTTCAGCTTTCAGCGCTGTTGCAGTTTGAATGACGATTGCGCGGTCATGCGACACTGCACCCATATGAAATTTTTATCATTTTTTTCACACAAATAGAGCTTTCTTTTGGTGGTATTTAATCACCCCTGGTTTTTTTATTTTTTGCGCTATAAATTAAAAAAAGACAAAAAATGTTCAAAAACAATGCATTTTTCTGCGTTTCTGTTATAAAATTTTGCAAATAAGTAATTTCTCTTGATAAATTTTGACCAAAAATGATACTGCTACATTCTTTGGTAAAAATAACCCAAATTGGAGTTTATTTGGTGTTAGCGGACAGACAGATGTGACGGGGACTGTGACAGATGTGACGGTGACATACAGATGTTTTGTGTATGGTGACAGATGTTTGAGGACTGTGAC
>BLSH010470985.1:233907-246162 GCA_018402905.1 Glandirana rugosa
TCTAGCGGGGGGTGTGTCACGTGGTTCGTGTGACTATGGGGACAGTGTGCTTGGTGCACTGTGTGGGGGGCGATCTGTGACAGCTTTCTGCCTGAAATCATCATCAGGCAGAAAGCTGTCACAGAGCTGCAGCTCCCCCCCTCCCCCCCCCCCTGCACTGAGCTCTCACTGAGCTCGGCGGGGGGAGAACTGTCAGAGACGCTCGTCTCTGTTGACAATGTGACGGCTGTGATTGGACACAGCCGTCACATGATCGGGAGGGCCAGTCACTGCGCCCGTATCCCGATCTCCGCTCAGCTGGATCCTGTGATCATAATGATCACAGGATCCAGCAGCAGCGCGGCGCGTGCCCGCGCTGCGAGTACCCGTTCTGCATGACGTATATATACGTCATGTCAGAACGGGGAAGCTCCCACCCGGCCGTATATATACAGTGGCCGGGTGGGAGGTGGTTAAGGACCGGAAGTATTTCCCACCTTTGGACCAAAGCACTTTTTGCGATTCGGCACTGTGTCGCTTTAACTGACAATTGCGCGGTTGTGCGACGTTGTAACCAAACTAAATTTGCGTCCTTTTTTCCCCACAAATAGAGCTTTCTTTTGGTGGTATTTGATCACCGTTATAAACAAAAAAATAGCGACAGTTTTGAAAAAAAACTATATTTCTTACTTTTTGCTAAAATACAAATCCAAAAAAATATATAAAAAAACGAATTTATTCATCAGTTTTGGCCGATATATATTCTTTCTCATATTTTTGGTAAAAAAAAAATTGCCGTTTATTGATTGGTTTGCGCAAAAGTTGCTGCCTTTACAATCCATGAGAATTAATTTCTGGCGTTTTTACATTTTTTTTTTGTACTAGTAATGGCGGCAATCTGCAATTTTTATCGGGGACTGTGATATTGGGGCGGACATGTTGAACATTTTTGACACTTTTTTGGGACCAATAACAGCGATCAGAAATTTAAATATCCACTGATTACTGTATAAATGTCATTGGCAGGGCAGGGGTTAACCTGCAGGGGGCAGTGAAGGGGTTAATTGTGTTCCCTGTGTGTGTTCTAACTGTATGGGGGCTGGACTGACAGGGGCACCAGAGATCTAACTGATCGCGAGTACAGGGATCAGTAGATCTCTGACATGCCGCCTGTCAGAATGTCAGAATGGGGAACCACTGTGTTTACATTGATGGTTCCCCGTTCTGGCTCTGTCACAGGCAGGGAGCGTGCGGTGGGCCCCTAGCCATTGTGCACGCGAGTGACAACTATAAGCGGTGATTCGCGGGACACAGCCACACTGTCGCCGCTTATAGTCGCGAGGCGGTCGGCAAGTGGATGACTTCAGACTTATATTTAACTTCAGACTGGTATTTGTGAAGTTTTCAAAACTACTGCTCAAACTTTACTTCACAATCTTAAACTGTCACTAAACCCACATCATAAAATGGTAAGTAAATGGTATATTACATGCTGTTCATACTCAGTCACTATGAGATTTGTTTTCTGTATTCTGCAAAAATTCTGGTTGATCCTGCTGCTCTCTATCTCCCCTTCTGTCCATGTCCCCAATGCAGCTAAGGATTTTGCAGAGCAGTGTTAGCAGCTATGCACATGCTCAGTTTTCAGTTAATTTCTATGCTGAGCATTTCCTCCCTATCACATCTGAGCAGCCCATGTGAGTATAAAGTCACACATGGGTATGTGCGTATACACAGTGGTAAATGACAGCCCACTCCCTCCCTCCTTTCCCATACCCACTAACCATCTAAACACAATGGGAAGGGATATTAAATGTAGATCGATGGAGGCTTCACCTCCCTGTTATTCTAAGACACAGGCTGGAGGGGTGTGACACAGCCTGTGACTGGCAGAAATTCGCCATGTGGATGTTATTGCCAAAAAATAAAAAAATATTTGATTTCAAATATATATTTGTATGACAATTGAAAACCGTTTATTGCTATTAATCATTTATTTTTTCTCTGTATTCTAAAAAGCTGTTATTTTTTATTTAGATCATGTGACCATCAGTAGAGGACTAAAAGCTCCTCCTGCTTCCCTACAGACAGACTGGGAAAGATCTGGGTCATATGACAGCTGTCTATCGATTAGGAAAAAGGTACCTTGTTTTTATTTTATTAAAATAATTACTGTACAGTGCCATCATCGATATACAGAAATATAAAGGATGAAGTAAATCGAACAATGTGTGTTTAGCATCACTTTAACTTAACTTGAGGGCCAACGATTAATTACTAAATTAGTTTTTCCCTTCAGTTGTCTTAAAGCAGAACTCCAGCCAAAAATAGGAAGATACAATGAATAGCCCATTAAAAGAGCAAATAACAAAACTCACCTTTGCTGCAGTATTCACTTTCATTCCAGAAATGTACCTGTAGTACTTTCTTTCTGCCAATAGATGTACCCATCATATCCAGCATCATTCAAATTACTTCCTCTGAGCCCAGATTGTCCTGAACCCATTCCAAGTTGTGGAAGAGGGACACACCCGCTCCAAGCCTCACCTGGCCTGTTAGATCCTCAATCCACTTCTGTAGGGTGCTGGCTAAGCCACGGTACAAATAGAAAGAACAGAAAGTTCAGACAGCCGCACTCCAGTCGATGCTGTTTATTGTTGCATGTATGTACAATGCAGGTACAATCAAATGCCAGCAGAGATGAACATCAGGCAGCAGCTAACGCGTTTCACGTCCAAAATTGACGCTTACTCATAGCTGACAAGCTGTGATTGGACAGTAAAAGGAGAAGTAGTTAAGTAATGAGCTTATCTCAATCTGCATTTTCCTCCTATCAGCATGCTTCTTGTTAGCACATAAACTGATTGGTTCCTTGCATTGTCTATTCCTCCCACACTCCAGCCCTGCTGTACAGGGGCTGTAGGAGGTTGATACCAGGTTAAATGTTAGTATTTACATTGTTTGAATTTAACAAAAACATTTGTCCTCCAGGGCCATTCTGGATGCGTTTCTGCATGTGCATTTTTAACAAATTTTTATTTGTTTTACCGCATTCCAGTACAGTTCTGTACAGGAAAAAAAGCAGCATATTATACTTTTTTTCTGGAACTGAAAAGCACTGGAACGCGCTGCACTGGTGTGAACTATGCCATTGGAACCCACATAACTTACTTTCCATGCTTTTTTGATGCAGTAAAGAAGCGCTGCACTGCATGTGAACGGCCCTTAATAATGTACTAATGCTTACAGAGCTGCATTAATGTTTGTCTTTTGTATCTGCCTAGAGTTCAGCTTTAACTGCTTCCTCCCTTCATCATTGTAAAATGACGGACAATCAGAACCCTATTGTTCTCCCGAGAAAGCGCCTCGTGGGGGCCACGCTCCAGCGCAATCTGTCACCCGCTGCATCCACTGGATACAGCAGATGACTGATCACTATACCGGCCCGCTGCCAGTGTCATGTGATCACTGTGATCAATCACAGCTAACCGCAACAATAGACAGTGTCTACACACTGTCATTCAGTAAAAATATTTGCTTACAGCAGTGAAATTCACTGCTATAAACAAGTACAGTGGAGTAGTGGGTAGCACTTTCACCTAGCAGCAAAAGGGTCGCTGGTTCAAATCCCAACCATGACACTACCTACCTGGAGTTTGCATGTTCTCCCTGTGCCTGAGTGGGTTTCCTCTGGGTACTCCAGTTTCCTCCCACACTCCAAAGACATGCTGGTAGGTAAATTAGATCCTCTCTAAATTGGCCCTAGTATGTGAATGTGAGTTAGGGACCTTAGATTGTAAGCTCCTTGAGGGCAGGGACTGATGTGAATGTACAATGTATATGTAAAGCGCTGTGTAAATTGACAGCGCTATATAAGTACCTGAAATAAATAAATAAGTATCGTATGTAAAAAAAAAAAAAAAATCCTGATCAACTCCCTAGAGTGTTACTATGGTAACACTGTATTGCTCTGTCACAGTATGTAAAAAAAATAAAATCTAAAAAATAAGAAAATTATTTTTTTTTCTTTACATACTGTCACCGGTCAGGGTCCCTGGTCACTGCTACACCCTCTTCTTATATGATGGCACTGTACTGCGCTGGTGACAGTATGTACAAAATAAAAAAATGTGACAACAAATTACAAAAAAAATGCCATGCCTCTTACTAAATACCTCAAACTGTCTACTTTCCAAAAAGGTCATTTGGCGGGGTATATCTACTGTCCTGGTGTTTTCAGGCCTCAAAAAATGAGATAGACCGTCAGTACATCAGGATTGATCAATTTTCAGGTATATACAGTATATGCCATAATTGTAGACACAATAACTTTCCTACAGATTAAATAATATACACTGATTTTGGTTATTTTCACCAAAGAAATGTAGCAGAATACAATTTGGCCTAAATTTATGAAGAAAGATTACTTGCATTACTTATAATATAAACAAAGAAAAACACGTTTTTTGTTTATTTAGCAAAAAAATTTAATAACCACCAAAAATAACTCCAAAAGAAAGCTCTATTTGTGTGGAAAGCTCTATTGTGTGGAAAAAAATTATAAAAATTTCATATGGGTACAGTGTTGCATGACTGCGCAAATTGTCATTCAAAATGCCACAGCGCTGAAACCTGAAAATTGGCCTGGGCAGGAAAAAGAGGTTAAAGTGCCTGGTATTGAAGTGGTTAAAGTATAACTACAGGCAGAATGTCCTACATTTTAGGTTGACACCAGAGCATGATTTTAATAATGCTTAACTGCTTGCCGCCCACCCATCAAATGACGGGGGGACGGTTCTCGTCTGGGACGACGTCATATGACGTTATCCCAGAAAGCGCACCCTTGCGCACCCTAGGGGTAGAGCAGCATGCCAATCGCGGTCACGCCATGTTGCCAGGACACGGCGCGACCCCAATCTGTGTAAAGAGCCGTGGCTCTTTTACCATGTGATCGGCTGTGACCAATCACAGCCGGTAACATGTAAACAAGGCAGTGCCAGTAATCGGCGCTCCTTGCCTCACACTGACAGAGTGTGTGGCGAGGAGAGCCGATCAGCGGCATCTCCTCGCTGGGGACATCTAGGGATGTAATCAGGGCATGATCATTAATGCCCTGATTACCATTGGTGCCACCAGTGCCAACAGCCAGTGCCAGCAATCAGTGCCCCCAAGTGCCCATCAGTACCAGCAATCAGTGGCCACAAGTGCCATCAATAAGTGCCCACAAGTGCCAGCAATCAGTGCCCACAAATGCCAGCAATCAGTGCCCATTAGTTGATGCCAGTCAGTGCTGGCTATGAGTGCTGCCCATCAATGCCCATCACTGCTGCCCATTAATGCCGCCCATCAATGTCCATCAGTGCCACCCATCAATGCCCATGAGTGCCCATCAGTGCTGCCTATCTGTGCTGCCTATCTGTGCCCACCAGTGCCGCCTATCAGTGCCCATCAGTGCCACCTATCAGTGCCACCCGTGCCACCCATCAGTGTCACCTATCAGTGACACCCATCAGTGCCCATAAGTGTGGCATATTAGTGCCTCCTCATCAGTGCCACCTAATCAGTGCCCATAAGTGCCGCCTCATGAGTGCCTATAAGTGCCACCTCATCAGTGCCCATCAGTGCAGCTTTTCAGTGCCCATCAGTGCTGCCTCATCAGCACACATCAATGAAGGAGAAAAATTACTTATTTACAAAATTTACTGACAAAACTAACAAAATTTTAGGTCTCTTTTTTTTTTAGTAAAAAATAAAAATCCCAGCAGTGATTAAATACCACAAAAAGAAAGCTCTTTTTGTGTGAAGAAAAGGATAAAAATTTCACTTGGGTACAGTGTTGTATGACCGCGCAATTGTCATTCAAAGTGTGACAGCGCTGAAAGCTTAAAAATGGCCTGGGCAGGAAGGGGGGGGGGTGAAAGTGCCCAGTATTGAAGTGGTTACAGTGAAACATTACAATTGCAAAATTCCTTTTAAAATGTAATTAAAGGCATCTTTTTTTAGTTTTGTATAGAATGGAGAGGGATTAGAACATCTGTTTTTTTTAACTTGTTTTATTGAAAGAAACAGAAGGGGCCTGCAGATTGTACACAATGAAAAGCATAAGAATACATCTCAGCAATCCATCTTCTACATAATATTCATAGGCGTGCGCCCAGGCACACCTTAATCACCCTGTGCAGCAAAGATTCCCCCTACTGCCTTGGCTCCCCCCTTCCCCCACAGAACTGCCGGCTTCCCTCCTCTCCTCTTCCGCCAGCTGTTGCTGCTTGGATGTTTATATGTAATTTACCGGCCCCTTCCCTTTCTGAATGAACATTGTGAGTGATCGGTAGTGTGGGTTTGAGCTTTGGGGTGAAAACCCTAATGCAATAGGCTGCGTACACCTATGATAATATTATGCACCAAAATTCTAGTATATTAGTATTGTGAGAAGAAAACATACTGAAATATGCCTCTTAATCACTCAGATCTGTTTGTCTCATTACTAAAGAACAGTAAACAAACCAGAGAAAAACAGAGTAAATCTATAATCTTACTTCCCATGTAGGGAAAGTGAGTACAAGCAACACAGTTGCCTATTATTAAGGTCCACATATCATGAAAAAGCCTCTTTTGTCACCATTATAAATACTCCAGAGAGGGGCCGAGATTCCCCTCTGCTGGCTGGCTGACGTCAGGGGAATCTCGCTTCTCTTCATAGATCAAGGCCGACCAGCACAGGGGAATCACGGGACCACACCGATGTGGTGTCAAAAACAGTATTTCACCTTTTCATTCTAAACAAACACTTACAAGTTTGTTATAGGCAACATATCTGCATGGCATACATTGATATGTGCTGCATTATGCAGCTGATTACAGGGTAGAGGGGTGGGGAGGAAAGCGCTCTCATGCTGACAGGAAGTGAGGGGGAAAGACCGTCAAAGGAGAGATGAGAGCTGCAGATGACAAGGCGCATAGACTGACCACGGTAATCATGGATCAGCAGCCATGATTATCACGGTCAGCAAAGGCAGGGGGACACAAGACCTGGCAGGATCAACCAGGTTTATTACAAGTTAGGAATTGCACAGCAGAAGCACTGTGCTGTTATTCATGCCTTAAAGCAGGCGCCTCCAAACTGTGGCCCTTTGCTAGCATTTATCTGGCCCTTGGGTCACTATTCCTCCAACTGACAACAGCAAGGGGGCACTATTTCTTTCACTTATACCAATGATAGGATACTATTTCTCCTACTAATAGTGGCACTACTCCTCCTACTGACCACCAACCCTGAGGCCATATTTATTCTCACTGATGCAGGGCACAGGACATTTTCCCCCGCTGAGCACAATCCGGCCCTTCTAAAGTCTGAAGGACAATAAATTGGCAGTTTTTTTTTAAAAGTTTGGAAACCCCTGCTTTAAAGGAACAGGATCTTAGTTTTTTTTAGGGTTACAAACACTTTAATTTGTATAATGGCAGGTGCTGGTTTATAACTCGCTTCCACAGACCAATATGTAAGGATTCAGACCGAATCCAATACAATACCACAGTTTTTCTGGCTTAATAACGTAGTAGCCACAAAAACAATCTGGTTTTAGTAGGAAACTCAACGTCCATTTGGCACAGGAAAAAAAAAAAAATTAAAAATAAATAAATTAATAAAAAGGGGCAGACTACTCAGTCTTTTTCTGCCGTCACTTTTCTATGTTTCTATGTTTCTAGTTGGCGCAAGATCTCACCAGAATGTAAGTATATAATGGCATAAATAACAGGCTCTAAGCAAGAGTCCAATAAATTTCTCAGGTGTAGTCCAATAGGGATGAATTCACAAATAGCAGCTGGTGGCAAGAGGACCTCTGCAGTGGACAAGAGGTGGATCCACTGGCCTGAAGAAGGAGCGCAGACCCCAACAGTGCGTCGCCAACACACCAGCACGCAACCGGAAGTGACAACACCCCTGCCTGCATCACAGCTCCTGGAACCAGGAAGCGCTGGGACCCATCAACGTAACCTGACCCAGAAATGCTGCTGACAACACGGCCTCCCCATTCATCACCATCCAGATAAGCGTGACAGTTGGAACCACATACAGTGCGCAGTGACTGACACTGCAAAGCTTGCATTACTCATCTGTTTGTGAGTATTTTTAATATTGTGCTTAATAAATTTTACCTTATGGCTACACTTAGAGGTGCTGTGTCTATCTTTCTCTCTCTTGTCAACTTCTACTTGGGGCTGCAGATATTGGGGAATTTGAAGGTATCTCGGATAAACACAGTGACTGCTGACCAAAACGGTCTGACCCTATTACAGGACCATGTCTCGCATTTATGACAAGTGTGAGATGGGCACTTATGCATCATCAATATGTTTGGTGAAGATACCTTAACTGTATTAGCTTATCCATAGCAGAAATACCAGTATCTAGGAGCTACAGACTTCTTTCCAGTCATCAAGTGTAAGATCAGATATGTCTGCCGCCCATCTGGCTTGAGCCTTTTCTAATTGGGGTGATGGTTTGTCTAATAGCAGGGCATAAAAAGTGGAAATAAGTTTGGAATGTTCAGGTGAGAGAAGTACACACTCTATCCTAGAATTACATAGCTGCGCTTCTCTAAATCCTATCTGAGCCTCTGCCACATGGCATAGCTGTTGGTATCGAAAGTGCCATGTATGAGGTACCTGAAAATCTCATTGCAGAACATGTTTTCATTGCTTTCTGTGCCCCCAATAGGGAGATTCACTCTCTGTCTTGCTTACCTTTATCACTGAAGGTGAAAGTAAAAGATAATCTCAAATTTTGGGTTGACCACTAATATGGCGGAAATCTTCCAATGGGGTCACTAGTTCTGGTGACCTTGGTGACACTCTGGAATTCCCTCACTTTGGAGGAATTTCCTCTCACTTTCTGTTTTGACCACGGAGTATGAAGTGAAAGGAAATCTCCCCTATAGGACATAGATAGAAAAAAAAACTGAAGGGTTATAGCCCGTACGTATCCAAAATGAAAAAAGAAAGTTTTGCCTTTTAGTTACACTTTTATATTCAGGCTGAATCGAACTGGTATGGTTTGCAAATCAGCATTCTCATCTCTGCTCAAAACTATATTTTTGCTTTTATGAAATGTGTTTATAATAGACATTGACCTGCTATCTTCAGAATATTTCTATTCCTCTTTTTTACATACTGAACCTTTGGTAAATCATTTTAGTCAAAATAGCAGTTGCTTTGCATGAATTTTAAACCATACTAACAGACTAATCAGTTAAAAGTGCAGGTGAGTCGAGAGATAGCAAGTAATTAAACCACAGAGGAAATGAGAGAGGAAGCAGACTGGATGGATTGGGCTGGAAGGAGGCAACTAATAGCCACCACATTTAGAAAAGATAAGATCTGAACAGATTCAATTTTGTGTGAAGAGTTAAACATTTTTAGTCAGTAGTGAATATGTTTTCCATTTGATAATAGTACTATGTTTATGGTAGGGGGCAGCTAGCAGACCCTGGGGGGCGATTTTTATTTATCAAAGGAAAGCTGTATAGCCAATGGCCCCCTTAAGGGTGGCTGGTTGTTGTAATTCACCTGATCACACTGCCCTCAATTACACTTTTCTGCACACCGGAGACACAGAACAGGCTGGTACTTTGTTTTCTCTTTTTATTAGGGGATTTGAACTTGGATGGGATAGGGATGATTATGGGATGTCCAAGAATTGAACAGTTCTTTAATGGGACCACTATATACACCTCCGTATATACACTTCTCCATCTTCCTCCAGCACAACACTTGCTGCACACTATATACAACTCCGTATATACACTCCTCTTTCTTCACTCCAGCACTGACTCTTGCTGCACGTTCCTCTCCTTGTTCGTCACTCCTGTACAATACTTGCTCAGCACAGGTGAGACCTGAAAGGATATTTATCAGGCCTCCATGTGTCTTCTTCCTAGCTAGCACATGGTGAGACCTACTGTAGTTGAAGCAAGGCCTCCGGATCGCCCATTACAGGCAGAGGAGCCTCCAAAGTGTAGCAAAGTACTCTGTACTAGCTATAGTGATAGACTACTACTCCCAGCCCATCTTCTTCCAGGCCCCGCCAGCTCCTCCAGCTGCAACAGCCTTCTCTACTACCACAGGAACATAGAAATACCATACTGGCTTCTGCATTCTTCCCAGACTGTCTCTCACCCCAATCCGCTCCAGAATGCCTCTGACAGTATCCCAGGGTATGTTGCTCACCGACTCCTGACACTCATAGTGCCACACTGAAGATCTCTCCCGAATTGTGCTCTCTCCTGCTGTCCTTTCCGCTATCCTTCCTTTTATATCTTATTAGAACACCAACTATTAGACCCCTTGAAGAACGTGGCTATTAAATCTATTACTCTGTCTGGCCACACACCTGTAGTGGTTCAGATAGAAGTGTCGTTGGTGACACCTAGGAATTCCACTTGGAAATTGAATTAATCACTCATTCAAAATCATAGAGTTATTGAAAGGATAGAACATGAGCTGGAATAAAAAAAAAAAAAGTGCAGGTGAGTCTAGAGATCGCAAGCAATCAAACCACAAAGAAAGCAGACCGGATCGATTTTGGCTGTGAGGCGGCAACTGGTAGCCACCACATTTAGAAAAGATAAGGTCTGAACTGAACAGTTAGATTGGATTTAGTGTGAAGAGTCAACCATTTTTAGTCAGTAGTGAATATTTTTAAGTAGTCAGTCTGTCTAAAGCCTAGTACACATGGGCTGAATGTCCATCAGCTGGTTCAATAGAAACCGTCATTAGGCCTGTGTGTAGTGTAATCGGTCATGACCGAAAAAGGTCTGCCTATAGCAGTGGTTCTCAACTCCAGTCCTCGGGACCCACCAACAGGCCAGATTTTAAGTATTACCTTGGGGAGATGCAGACTAGAATACTGCAATCACTGAGCAGAAAATTCTATCACCTGTGATGCATGTCAGTTATCCTGCAAACCTGACCTGTTAGTGGGTCCCGAGGACTGGAGTTGAGAACCACTGGCCTATAGGCTCCCGCACTCTCAGCCAATTGCTGAGAGCACTGACCAAAATGTTTTGGCGGGGGGGGGGGCATTCCCCTGTCAGAACACAAAAGAACAGCAGGGGAGATTGCTGTACTAATGTTGGATAGTTAGTACAGGGGCTCCTCCTGAGTTCGACCCTGCTTGGTTGAACGAAAAAAAATAATAGTGTGTACTAGGCTTTAGGCTGGGTTCGCACATATGCAATGCGGGAACCAGTGCGATTCTTGTGCGGGTTCCCGCATTGCATGTCACTCGCAGGCAGTTCACACTACCCTCTGTGAACCACTGCGGGTGCCAATAGAAAGTTAATGACACCCCCAGATCGGTTCACAGATCGCAGTACGAACTGTTAAATGGTACAGGAATCAGATCGCATAGGTGTAAACACCCATGTGATCCAATTCCAGTGCAGACCAAAAAAAGGGTCCTGCACCATTTTGGTGTGAAATGCGATTTCAGCCATTGCACAGACATTGTATGTGATCTGCACAGAAATGCGGTGCAAATCACATGCGATGTCTGCATTCGCACCAGAGTGAACCTAGCCTAAGGACCACCATACACATTACACTGTGCAGGGGCGTAACGATAGGGGTTGCAATTGCAACCGGGCCCCATGCTCCAGGGGGCCCATGTGCCTCCCTTGTACACCTGAATAGGAGGGATGGCAGGGGTGGCATTTAGAGGGCCCAATCTCCTTAATTTTCCTCTATCAAGTTTACTTGTCTTCTGCTGCACCCATGGTCCCTGTGTGCTTCCCTGCCCCCCCCCCCCCCACAGAGCTGCTGTCTTCCCCCCTCCTCTCTCTTCTTGCTAGCTGCTGTCATGAGGGAGAGATGGGAATGGGTTGGTAAATTTGTAATCTCCCAGCTCCTTCCTTTTCTGAATGAACAGAGTCAGTGATTGGTACCAATTGGTTCATTCATAACTGAAGCATAGTAAACTGTTTTTACTATACTTCCGTTTCTGAATGGATGGGAGGCTTGGTGCATGGCTATTCCCGTCTTATCGGTACGTGGTTCGGAGGGTAGGTAAGTCTTTGCCTTCATATCATTTTTGTCAAATGATACGAAGTCAATACTTACTTGGTTAACCATGGTTAGTGACTGAGACAAGTAAGTCTTTTCCTTCCTCGACCCTCTAATGTTTAAATGGTTGGGTAAGGGTAGAGAGGGAGTACTGTCGTCGATCGTTCTTCTCTCTCCTCCCCCCTTCTGTCGTCGAGACACCCCCCCCCCCCC
>BLSH010470985.1:258247-274178 GCA_018402905.1 Glandirana rugosa
ATAAGCAAAGTAGAAAATTCAACGTAATGACTTTATTTACTTGAAAACGTGCTATAAGATTAAAAAGCTCATAGTGGACATATACACATCTTACTTTCCCTTAAGCCATAGATGTGAGTCCCGACGAGAGTTTATCCTCCTTCGGTTTAGGCGTGGACATCTGTTTTTTTGTTTCCCCTCCTCGGAGATTCACATTTTGTAAATTTTGCAAATAATTTTCCGTATTCGGTTAACCGATGAGTGTATCTTAATTTTTCAGTCTGTGTTCTATGGCCCTCTCATGACCTGGTCACACCATAAGTCACGTGGGCTTATTCTGTGGAGTAAGTGCGAAAATTGGGGCAGGCTTGAAGGGGCCCCGGTGCATTACTTTGCCCAGGGGCCCATAATCCTATTAAGATGGCCCTGCTTACATCGCGGTCTGGACGGCTGTTCTCCGGGTCTCGGGAATTGATGCTGAATACCACACTGGTCCAGTACTCTCCCGGTATCTTGTGTCTGACTTTTTAATTCTATGTGAGTAGCCAATTGGCTTATGCCTTTTAATAAACGTTTTAAATGTTTTACACTTAGAGGCTCCTCCCCTTTGTTTTTTTGTCTACAGGTGCGGATTTGGCTTCCTCCTATTTGAGAGCAGCCCTGAGTGTAGATACCGAATTCCCTTTCATTCTACACATATACAGGTGATACTCGAAAAATTAGAATATCGTGCAAAAGTTCATTTATTTCAGTAATGCAACTTAAAAGATGAAACGAATATATGAGATAGACTCATTACATGCAAAACAAGATAGTTCAAGCCGTGATTTGTCATAATTGTGATGATTATGGCTTACAGCTCATGAAAACCCCAAATGCACAATCTCAGATAATTAGAATATTACATGCAACCAATAAAACAAGGATTGTACATAGAACAATATCAGACCTCTGAAAATTATAAGCATGCATATGTACTCAGTACTTGGTTTGAGCATCTTTTGCAGCAATTACTGCCTCAATGTGGCGTGGCATGCAAGCGATCAGCCTGTGGCACTGCTGAGGTGTTATGGAAGACCAGGATGCTTCAATAACGGCCTTCAGCTCTTCTGCATTGTTGGGTCTCATGTCTCTCATCTTTCTCTTGGCAATGCCCCATAGATTCTCTATGGGGTTCAGGTCAGGCGAGTTTGCTGGCCAATCAAGCACAGTAATCCCATGGTTCCCATGGAACCAGGTTTTGGTGCTTTTTACTAGTGTAGGCAGGTGCCAAGTCCTGCTGGAAAATGAAGTCAGCATCCGCATAGAGCTCCAAAATCTCCTGGTAGACGGCTGCGTTGACCCTGGACTTAATGAAGCATAGTGGACCAACACCAACAGATGACATGGCTCCCCAAATCAACACAGACTGTGGAAACGTCACACTGGACTTCAAGCATCTTGCAGTGTGTGCCTCTCCATCCTTCCTCCATACTCTGGGTCCTTGGTTTCCAAATGAGATGCAACATTTGCTCTCATCAGAAAAGAGGACTTTGGACCACTGAGTTACAGACCAGGTCTGTTTTTCTTTAGCCCAGGTAAGACGCTTCTGACGTTGTTTGTTGTTCAGGAGCAGCTTGACAAGAGGAATACGACATTTGAAGCCCATGTCCAGGATCCGTCTGTGTGTGGTGGCTCTTGATGCACTGACTCCAGCCTCAGTCCACTCCTTGTGAAAGTCCCCAACACCTTTGAATGGCCTTTTCCTGACAATCCTCTGCAGGCTGCGGTCATCCCTGCTGCTTGTGCACCTTTTCCTTCCACACTTTTCCCTTCCACATAACTTTCTATTAATGTGCTTTGATACAGCACTTTGGAACATCCAACTTCTTTTGCAATTACCTTTTGAGGCTTTCCCTCCTTATGGAGGGTGTCAATTATGGTTTTCTGCACAACTGTCAGGTCAGCAGTCTTTCCCATGTTTGTGATTCCTACTGAACCAGACTGAGAGACCATTTAAAGGCTCAGGAACCCTTTGCAGGTGTTATGGCTTAATTAAATGATTAGAGTGGGACACTTTGAGCCTAGAATATTGCACCTTTTCACAATATTCTAATTTTCTGAGATTGTGGATTGGGGTTTTCATGAGCTGTAAGCCATAATCATCACAATTATGACAAATCACGGCTTGAACTATCTTGCTTTGCATGTAATGAGTCTATCTCATATATTAGTTTCGCCTTTTAAGTTGCATTACTGAAATAAATGAACATTTGCACGATAATCTAATTTTTCGAGTATCACCTGTATTTCCTTGGACAAATTTATGGATTTCTGTGGACTTTATTACTTTATATTTTGGATGTGTACTCCATGCAACTGTTGATGCGCCTGTTACTTGTCTTAAGCCAACTTACTCAAGCCTGCCTCCACACCAGCCAATTTGCTCCGGTCTGCCTCCACACCAGCCAATCTGTTCCAGTCTGCCTCTACATCAGCCGATCTGTTGCAGTCTGCCTCTACACCAGCCAATCTGTTCCAGTCTGCCTCCACAACAGCCGATCTGTTCCAGTCTGCTTCTACACCAGCCGATCTGTCCCAGTCTACTTCTACACCAGCCGATCTGTTCCAGTCTGCTTCTACACCAGCCGATTTATTCCACTCTGCCTCCACACCAGCCAATCTATTCCAGTATGCCTCCACTCCAGCCAATCTACTCAAGCCTGCCTCCACACCAGCCAATTTGCTCCGGTCTGCCTCCACACCGGCCGACCTGCTCCAGTCTACCTCCATGATTGCCAATAGGGTTTGGCCTGCTTCTGACAGACCTGAACATGCTACCCAGCCTGCTGATCCGGTGCCCACTATCCAGCTTGCTGATCCTGTGCCCACTGTCCAGCCTGCTGATCCTGTGCCCTGTGCTCAACCTGCTGATCCTGTGCCCTCTGCTCAACCCGCTGATCCTGTGCCCTCTGTCCAGCCTGCTGATCCTGTGCCCACTGTCCAGCCTGCTGATCCAGTGCCCGCTGCCCAGCCTGATGATCCGGTTCCTGATGCCCAGCCTACTGTTATGGTGCCCGCTGTCAATCCTGCTATTATGGTGTCTGCTGTCCAGCCTGCTGATCCTGTGCCCACTGTCCAGCCTGCTGATCCTGTGCCCACTGTCCAGCCTGCTGATCCTGTGCCCTCTGTCCAGCCTGCTGATGCTGTGCCCACTGTCCAGCCTGCTGATCCAGTGCCCGCTGCCCAGCCTGATGATCCGGTTCCTGATGCCCAGCCTACTGTTATGGTGCCCGCTGTCAATCCTGCTGTTATGGTGTCTGCTGTCCAGCCTGCTGATCCTGTGCCCACTGTCCAGCCTGCTGATCCTGTGCCCACTGTCCAGCCTGCTGATCCTGTGCCCGCTGTCCAGCCTGATGATCCGGTGCCCACAGCTCAGCCTGATGATCCGGTTCCTGATTCCCAGCCTGTTTTTCTGGTGCCTACTGTTCCGGTGCCCGCTGTGGAGCCTGCTGTTCCAGTGCCCACTGTCGAGCCTGCTGTTCCAGTGCCTGCTGTCCAGCCTGATGATCCGGTGCCCACTGTCCAGCCTGTTGTTCCAGTCCCCGTTGTCCAGCCGGATGTTCCGGTGCCCACTGTCCAGTCTGATGATCTGGTGCCTGCTGTCCAGTCTGATGATCCTGTGCCCACTGTCCAGTCTGATGATCCAGTGCCTGCTGTCCAGTTTGATGATCCGGTGCCTGTTGTCCAGCCTGATGCGCCTCTGCCTGCTGCCCAGCCTGATGTGCCTCTGCCCGCTGCCCAGCCTCATGTTCCTCTGCCCGTTGCCCAGCTTAATGTGCTTCTGCCCACTGCCCAGCTTGATGTGCCTGTGCCCACTGCCCAGCTTGATGTGCCTGTGCCCGCTGCCCAGCTTGATGTGCCTCTGCTCACTGCCCAGCCTGATGTGCCTCTGCCCGCTGACCAGCCTGATGTGCCTCTGCCCGCTGACCAGCCTGATGTGCCTCTGCCTGCTGCCCAGCCTGATGTGCCTCTGCCCGCTACCCAGCCTGATGTACCTCTGCCCACTGCCCAGCCGGATGTCCCTCTGCCCGCTGCCCAGCCAGACGTGCCTCTGCCCGCTGTCCAGCTGGATGTGCCTTGCCCGCTGCCCAGACTGATGTGCATAAGGTTCTTTTCTCAGTTGCCTCGATTGGGTCCCTCCTACAATACTTTGCTCCAATGGCACCAAAGCCTGGTGGTCCGGACATACCCTTTGCAATTGGTAGTCACGTTTACCTTCACAACCTTGGTAGTGGTGAGCTCCAGGGGAATGGTAGAGCATCATCTGTGCCTTGCCACAACCCGGATGCGGTTGCCATGACACCAGGTGCATTAAGGGACCCGTGTCAGGTAACCAGTGCCTTGGGGAAACCTAGATGACCGTTGAAGTGTGCAACAAGTCCTGGAGATCAGGCAAGCTACGTAATTGTAACAGGCATTCCGGTGTCAGTGGTTTGGTGTTGTCACATGGCCCCAGGGCTAAGTTTGCAAATGACCCATGGTACCCCAGCATTGGGGTACCTAACCAGTTACCAGACCCAAGTGGTGGAATACCTGGCTTCTTTCTGGATCCCGGCAGCAGGACCGGATTTGAAACCGGGCACCCCTTGGGCTTTGAGACTTTTTCTTGTGGACTTTTTTTCCTCAGCTATGGTCGGTTGGAACATCTGGAGGTTGCTCCTTCAAGGGGGGGTACTGTCAGGAAATGTTCTCACCTGCTGGGCTAGTGGCACTGTTTTCTCCCAGACCTATAGGCTGCAGTTCCGGTGTCCACCAGCATGCGTCTTTTGGCAGTAATGACCGACATCATCCCCTGCAATTAGGCATCACCTGAGACTGATTGCAGGAAGTGTATTTAAACCTGGGGAATGCTGTTGTAATTTGCCTTGATATTCTCTTGTGCCCCTGATCTGCGATCCTGTGTTCTAGGAGCCTGTCTCCCATTCCTGGACTCTGACCCTGATCCTGCAGCCTGATCCCTTCTTACCTGCCCAGTCCATCTCCTGTTTCCCTTTTCCTGTCCTGCCTTGTTCCCAGCTCCCTTCTGCTTGATCTCACGTGTATGATCCTGGCTCTGGTACGATTATGATTTGGATATCCCATGCTCTGTAAATATTGTATTTAGTCTGTCTTTGGTTTGTGTTCACTGGTTGTTGTTCACTGGTTGGGTTACACTATTCACTGCATTGGAGGTGAGTTATCTTTGTTATTTACTTATCTTTTAAAAAAAGCATTATTATTCACATTACCTGCGTTTCATGTGGTCTGTTGCAGTCCACACATTTCTGGTCACACCGGTCCCTGACAGAACCACTATGATGGCAGGCTGATATCTGTTGTCTGGTTCTGACTGGGCATGGGACACTTGGATTGGATACAACATCATGCCCATGATATAAAGTGGTTTACTTCAAAGTGTCTTATACTCAAGTCTGTATGCTATAATCTTTACACCATTGAAATTCTATATTTACTGCACCACTAAACCACTCAAAAGTCTTATTAACACTGCATATGGTACTGCCATCTCCAAGCTATACTTTTAAAGTGATGCACCATTTTTTCCATGATAAGGAGGTCCTGAGGAAGCTGATAGTTGAAATGCGTCAACCTCTTGGATCATTTTTCAAAGTCTATTAGCGACGTTATTAATGTGGCCAACATCACATAGCAATTTGTATTTTGATGTTTTTACAAATATTTTACATTTTTTGTAATAAAATTGATATTTTTTATAGTTTTGTGTGGTTGTCCCTCTCTGGTACCAGTACAGTCCAATATATTCAAGTTCTTTGTAGATAATAGTTAAGATGGTTGAGGTACCTTTTTAGAATAGCCAAATACTCCTACTTTGTTACATATTATAGAATGTAGTATGCTTGCAAAACAGGACTGTAATAAAATTTACCAAAATGATTGCCTAGTCCATGAGATATACAACTGTACTGGCAACAAAACAAACCTTTTCACCAGTTATTTGCTTCTCTAAAAATAAGGATTGAGATGTATGAGTGCAAAACTGAGCGGAAAGAACAGCATAGCAGCAAGCAGATAATATGAGAATATCTACATTTGAATTAGAGATATTGTAACCAGATTCTCATGTTGTCCATGCATAATACAGCAGTCACCATCTCTATAACAACTGGCTCTGCTGATAAATGTCAGACTGTGTTTCTTAGCACAGCTTACGCAGCACCCAACTGTTGACCTGTCCTGTAAATCAATTACAGTTTACTACAGATCATCAGGTCTTGGATATGGTGGTTTCAAGGCAAATAAATAAGCCTGCCCAACATGGATGTGAAAGGAAATTCTTCAGCTTTATTATTGCAAGTTCTTCTAAATGTTTGATTTGGGATCCTGCATCTTAAATATCTAGGATGAAATGGAAAGACCACATATTCAATTTTATAACACTCCATATTTTAGAATTAGCTATGCAGATGGTCAGCTGCCTCTGGCTAAGGGTAACCATAAGTCTCTACCCTCTGTATGTATTGAAGGGAGAGCAATGGCAGCCTCCATATTGCTCTTAATACATGCCCTTTAAATGACATTACTTTTGTACCTATAAAAAGAAAGTAAGGACATGGTGCATCTGGGTACCTACTTTTAATTTTACATATGAGCTTTAGTACCTGTCCATTATGACAGAATTACTTTAACCACTTGCTGACCACCTGCCTGCATTGTATTGGGTGGGCAGTACAGGCACTGCGATGTACTGCTATGTCACTGCCTGTTTCTGGGTTTAGGGCAGGTGCATACAGTGTATAGCACTATCACTGATCATTGTATTAGTGTGTCAATATTTTGTGTGGCCACCCTTATTTTCCAGCACTGCCTAAACCCTCTTGGGCATGGAGTTCACCAGAGCGTCACGGGTTGCCATTGGAGTCCTCTTCCACTCCTCCATGATGACATCACAGAGCTGGTGGATGTTAGAGACCTTGTGCTCCTCCACCTTTTTTTTGAGGATGCCCCACAGATGCTCAATAGGGTTTAGGTCTGGAGACATGCTTGGCCAGTCCATCACCTTTACCCTCAGCTTCTTTAGCGAGGCAGTGGTCATCTTGGAGGTGTGTTTTGGGCTATTATCATGTTGGAATACTGCCCTGCGGTCCAGTCTCCGAAGGGGGGGGGGATCATGCTCTGCTTCAGTATGTCACAGTACATGTTGGCATTCATGGTTCCCCAATGAACTGTAGCTCCCCAGTGCCGGCAGCACTCATGCATCCCCAGACCATAACACTCCCACCACCATGCTTGCTTGCAGGCAAGACACACTTGTCTTTGTACTCCTCACTTGGTTGCCACCACACACGCTTGACATCATCTGAACCAAATAAGTTTATCTTGGTCTCATCAGACCACTTGACATGGTTCCAGTAATCCATGTCCTCAGTCGGCTTGTCTTCAGCAAACCGTTTGCGGGCTTTCTTGTGCATCATCCTTAGAAGAGGCTTCCTTCTGGGACGACAGCTATGCAGATCAATTTGATGCAATGTGCGGCATATGGTCTGGGCACTGACAGGCTGACCCCCCCCTTTCAACCTTTGTAGCAATGCTGGTAGCACTCATATGTCCATTTCCCAAAGATAACCTCTGGATATGAAGCTGAGCATGTGCACTCAGCTTCTTTGCTCGACCATGGCAAGGTCTGTTCTGAGTGGAATCTGTCCTGTTACACAGCTGTATGGTCTTGGCCACCATGCTGCAACTCAGTTTCAGGGTCTTGGCAATCTTCTTATAGCATAGGCCATCTTTATGTAGAGCAAAAATTATTTTTTTCAGATCCTCAGAGAGCTGTTTGCCATGAAGTGCCATGTGACCAGTATGAGAGAGTGAGAGCGATAACACCAAATTTAATACACTGAGACCTTGTAACACTAACAAGTCACACGACACCGGGGAGGGAACATGGCTAATTGGGCCCAATTTGGACATTTTCACTTAGGGGTGTACTCACTTTTGTTGCCAGCGGTTTAGACATTAATGGCTGTGTGTTGAGTTATTTTGAGGGGACAGCAAATGTACACTGTTATACAAGCTGTGCACTCACTACTTTACATTGTAGCAAAGTGTCATTTCTTCAGTGTTGTCACATGAAAAGATCTAATAAAATATTTACAAAAATGTGAGGGGTGTACTCACTTTTGTGAGATACTGTATATACCATATTTTGTAGATGCTATAACTTTCACGCAAAGCAATCAATATACACTTATTGGGATTTTTTTTACCAAAGACATGCAGTAGAATATATTTTGGCCTAAATTTTTGAAGAAATTCGATTTTTATTTTATTGGACATGTTTTATAGCAGAAAGTAATAAATATTGTTTTCGTTTTCAAAATTTTCGGGCTTTTTTCATTATATAATAAAAAATGAAAAAAACCCAGTGGTGATCAAATACCGCAAAAAGAAAGCTCTATTTGTGTGAAAAAAAATATTTAAATTTTGTTTAGCTACAGCGTTGCATGACTGTGCAATTATCATTTAAAAGAGCGCAGTGCTGAATAGCAAAAAATGGTCTGGTCATGAAGGGGGTAAAACCTTCCAGAACTGAGGTGGGTAAATTATAATGCCTGAAAGGCTTCTAGGCTTAGAATGCTGGTCTTTGAATTCCATGCATTTGCATTTAATATGGAAGAAATTATAGTACGCAAAAGTTAGTTATATAGGACTTCTGTTCTTCACAAGGATTCTAATATATAATTGTAGCACCCTGGTTCTAAACAGGGCTGCTAACAAATTTAGTTGTGCTAGGTGGTAACTAGCCTGGCTAATTGGTAGTGGATCTACTGATTTTTTTCCCTAAGCATGAGTCTGGTGTGTAGTCCCTCTCTTCTGTCATAAGGTGCCACAGCTGCTTCTGACATTAGAATGATAGAGCACAGTTAACACAGGTTATGAATAGATATGTTGTTTCAGCCAATCAGCAGGGAACTTCTTCTGGCCGCCAAGCATGCAGGGATACACTATTTATTCGGGAGGAGTCAGGTAATCGGGGTTCTTTGCCACCCGAGCGGCTGCCTGGGTGGACGTGTGTTGCATGGCTTCAGGTTGCTAGGCCAGAAGCCTGAAGCCTATCCCGGGAACACCTGGCTGCTAGGCATGACAGAGGCTTATCCAGGTATCCAAGCAGCAGCAGTGAGTTAGGCTTCGAGTCGGAGGTTTAACCAAGTTGAAGAGGTTCTGCCTGAGGGAGAACCGGATCGGTGCCAGCTGTAAAGGAGAAGCATTTGCCACAAAGGGATGACCACTCCTGTTAGCAGAGGCAGGTGTAGAGAGGATGGAGGTCTGAAGAAGTAACAAAGCAGCCCTTTCACTAGCTGGATGGTGAAGAGGTGGGAAAGCTTCAGTAGTCTCATGCGGGAATCCAGCAGGTGGCGTGGGTGCACCTTGAAGATAAGTACAGTGGGTAGCTGTGAGTCAAGTCAGGGACCCAGTGGGATAGCGTGGGTGAAGTTTGATTGAACTACAGTGGGATACTGTGAGATGTGAGAGAAGATCTACAGGGGGATACTGTGAGTTACATGTGCAGATCTACAGTGAAGTATTGAAAGTGAAGTGTTGCTATTGGAGACAGCAGTTGCTATGAAAATATAGATTGCTGCATTCAGCTTAAAGGCCCTTTTTCTGTATTTCTGTCAGCGTATTTCTATTTTTGTCTGCGGAGACCTCAACCCGATAGAACACCTTTGGGATGAATTAGAGCGGAGACCGCAAGCCAGGCCTTCTCGTCCACATCAGAGCCTGACCTCACAAATGCGATTCTGGAAGAATGGTCAATCATTCCCATAGGCACACTCCTAAACCTTGTGGACAGCCTTCCCAGAAGAGTTGAAGCTGTTATACAGTTGTGCTCATAAGTTTACATACTCTGGCAGAATTTATGATTTCTTGGCCATTTTTCAAAGAATATGAATGAGAACACAAAAACATTTCTTTCACTCATGATTAGTGTTTGGCTGAAGCCATTTATTATCAATCAACTGTGTTTACGCTTTTTAAATCATACATCATGATAACAGAAACTACCCAAATTGCCCTGATCAAAAGTTTATATACCCCAGTTCTTAATACCGCATATTGCCCCCTTTAACATCAATGACATCTTGAAGTCATTTTTGATATTTGTGGATGAGGCTCTTTATCTTCTCAGATGGTAAAGCTGCCCATTCCTCTTGGCAAAAAGCCTCCTGTTCCTGGAAATTCTTGGGCTGTCTTGCATGAACTGCACTGAGATCTCCCCAGTGTGGCTCAATGATATTGAGGTCAGGAGACTGAGATGGCCACTCCAGAACCTTCACTTTATTCTGCTGTAGTCAATGACCAGTCGACTTGGCCTTGTGTTTTGGATCATTGTCATGTTGGAATGTCCAAGTACGTCCCATGCGCAGCTTCCTGGCTGATGAATGCAAATGTTCCACCAGTATTTTTTGATAACACACTGCATTCATCTTGCCATTAATTTTGATCAAATTTCCTCCGCTTTTGTAGCTCACACATCTCCAAAACATCAGCGATCTACCTCCGTGTTTCACAGGCCTTGTTGACTCCTCTCCAAATGTAGGTTTATGGTTGTGGCCAATAAGCTAAATTTTGGTCTCACCACTCCAAATGACTTTGTGCCAAAAGGTTTGAGGATTGTCTCTGTGCTGTTTGGCGTATTGTAAGTGGGATACTTTGTGGCATTTGCTTAGTAATGGCTTTCTTCTGGCGACTCGACCATGCAGCCCATATTTTTTCAAGTGCCTCCTTATTGTGCATCTTGAAACAGCCATACCACATGTTTTCAGAGAGTCCTGAGGTTATTTGTGGGTTTTTCTTTGCATCCCGAACAA
Source organism: Glandirana rugosa (assembly GCA_018402905.1). Classification (NCBI taxonomy): domain Eukaryota; kingdom Metazoa; phylum Chordata; class Amphibia; order Anura; family Ranidae; genus Glandirana; species Glandirana rugosa. The sequence goes on from BLSH010470985.1 coordinate 269,101, forward strand.
TTTTCCTGGCAGTTGTGGCTGAAATTTTAGCTGGTCTACCTGATTTGGTTTCAACAGAACCCCTCATTTTCCACTTCTTGATTAGAGATTGAACACTGCTGATTGGCATTCTCAATTCCTTGGATATCTTTTTATTTCCCTTTCCTGTTTTATACAGTTCAACTACCTTTTCCCGCAGATCCTTTGACAATTCTTTTGCTTTCCCCATGACTCAGAATCCAAAAACGTCAGTGCAGCACTGGATGAAAGATGCAAGGGTCTGTCAGCAGTCCAGAAACTCATTGACCCTTTATACACACACACTAATTACAAGCAAACAGATCACAGTTGAGGATGGTTACCTTTAATAGCCATTCAAATTCCTTTGTGTCAACTTGTGTACATGTTCTCAGGCCAAAAACGCCAGGGTATATAAGCTTTTGATCAGGGTCATTTGGGTAGTTTCTGTTGTCATTATGATTAGAGTTGAGCAGACACCTGGATGTTCGGGTTCGTTGAGTTCGGCACCGAACTTGACCCGAACTTAACCACGGACCCCGAACCCCATTGAAGTCAATGGTGACCCGAACTTTTGGGCACAAAAATGGCTGTAAAAAAGTCCTGGAAAGGGCTAGAGGGCTGCAAAAGGAAGCAAAATGGGGGTAAGAGTAGGACAAGTGCCCTGCAAACAAATGTTGATAGGGAAATAACTTAAAATCACATAAAAAAATAAAAATTGGAGGAGGAGGTGGATGTTGAATAGGAGCCTAGAGGTTGAGGAGGCAGTGACCGTGGCGGTGTAGGTGGAAGTGGTGGTGGAGGAGGAGGAGGTAGCCAACACTGTTTTTTGTTTGTTTTTTTTTTCTAATTGGGGTAGCCCCCAAAATATTGAGACATATTAAAAAAAAAAAAAAGTATACCAATGGCTGTGTGAGGCCGGTCTAAATGTCTATTCTGCACAAGGTACAGACAAGTCTTGTGGGATCCATGCCTGGTTCATTTTAATAAACTTTAGCTTGTCCACATTGGCTGTGGACAGGCGGCTGCGCTTGTCTGTGATAACGCCCCCTGCCGTGCTAAACGCACGTTCAGACAATATACTGGCTGCAGGGCAGGCCAGCACCTCCAAGGCATAAAGGGCAAGCTCAGGCCATGTGCCCAATTTGGAGACCCAGAAGTTGAATGGGGCAGACCCATCAGTCAGTATGTGTAGGCGTGTGCACACATACTGTTCCACCATGTTGCTGAAATGCTGCCTCCTGCTAAGACGTTGCCTATCAGCTGGTGGTGCTGTTTGTTGTGGCGTGCTGCTGACAAAGCTTTTCCACATTTCGGCCATGCTAACCCTGCCTTCTGAGGTGCTGGCGGTGCCACAGCTGCGTTGGTGACCTCTTCCTCCTCCTCTGCCTTTGCCTTGTGCTTCCACCGAGCCCCTGGTGTCATTTGGGAATGCCCTCAGCAGCGCATCTACCAGCGTGCTCTTGTAGTCGCGCATCTTCCGATCATGCTCCGGTGAGGGAATTAAGGACGGCACGTTGTCCTTGTAATGGGGATCCAGCAGGGTGGCCACCCAGTAATCAGCACAAGTTAAAATGTGGGCAACTTGGCTGTTGTTGAGCAGGCACTGCAGCATGTAGTCGCTCATGTGTGCCAGGCTGCCCAGAGGCAAAGACAAGCTGTCCTCTGTGGGAGGTGTATCATCTGTGTCCACCGTATCCCCCCAGCCACGCTCCAGTGATGCCCACGAGCTGCTTTGGGTGCCACCCTGCTGTGAACACGGTTCCTCCTCCTCCTCATCATCATCCTCGTCCTCCTCATCCTCCAGAACTGTGCCCTGACTTGAAATGTTTTTACCTGGCCTATGGTGGTGCAGGAACCCACCCTCCGAGCCACTTGTGAATGACTGGCCTGATAACCGTGGAAATGGTGCCACATCCTCTTCCATCATCGCCCAAAGTGTTTTTTCAAGGAGACATAGAAGTGGGATAGTAACGCTGAGAACATCGTCATCGGCACTGGCCATGTTGGTGGAGTACTCGAAACACAGCAATATGGTATACAGGTCTCGCATGGAGGCCCACTCGTTGGTGATGAAGTGGTGCAGTTCGACTGACCCGTGCGTGTTGCAGTTGAAACTCTACTATTGCCTGCTGCTACTCGCACAGTCTCTCCAGCATGTGCAAGGTGGAGTTCCACCTTGTGGGCACATAGGAGGCGGTGAGCGGGAAGGCCGAAGTTCTGCTGCAGCACAGACAGGCGAGCAGCAGCAGGGTGAGAACGCCGAAAGCGCACACAGACGGCTCGCACTTTCTGCAGCAACTCAGACATATCCGGGTAGTTTTTTAGAAATTTCTGCACCACCAAATTCACATGCGCCAGGCAAGGGATGTGCGTCAAACCAGCTAGGCCCAGAGCTGCAACCAGATTTCGCCCATTATTGCACACCACCAGGCTGGGCTTGAGGCTCAGTGGCAACAACCACTCATCGGTCTGTTGTTCAATGCCCATCCACAGCTGCTGCGCAGTGTGGGGTTTATCCCCAAAACATATCAGTTTTAAAACAGCCTGTTGTCGTTTCCCCCTGGATGTGCTGAAGTTGGTGGTGAAAGTGTTAAGCTGACCGGATGAGGAGGTGGTAGAGGAGGAGGAAGCGGAGTAGGAGGAGGAGGCAACAGGAGGCAAAGAGAAATGCCCTGCAATCCTCGGTGGCGGAAGGACATGCGCCAAATGGCTAGCTGCCTCAGGCCCACCCGCCACTACATTTCTCCAGTGTGCAGTTAGCGAGATATAGCGTCCCTGCCCGTGCTTACTGGTCCACGTATCAGTGGTTATGTGGACCTTGCCACAGATGGCGTTGCGCAGTGCACACTTGATCTTGTCCCCGACTTGTTTGTGCAGGGAAGGGATGGCTCGCCTGGAAAAGTAGTGGCGGCTGGGAACCACGTACTGTGGGACAGACATCGCCATCAGGTTTTTAAAACTGTCCATGTCCACCAGACGGAATGACAGTATTTCAAAGGCCAGGAATTTTGAAATGCTGGCATTCAGGGCCAGGGATCGCAAGTGGGTAGGGGGGTACTTCCTCTTTCTCTCCAGTGTTTGGGAGATGGAGAACTGTAAGCTTCCATGGGACCTTGTGGAAATGCTTGGGGATGGTGGCAGACATGGTGGCGTTGCTGTCACATCGTCTGTTTGCTGGGTGGCAGGTGACACTGGCACTGTAGAGGTGGTCATGCAGGTTGTGCTCAGGTTTAGAACATTAATGCCTCGCTTCAGACTCTGATTTCACAGCGTGCAAACCACTCGTGTCTTGTCGTCAGCACATTGTCTGAAGAACTGCCACGCCGGGGAACTCCTTTGGTGTGCTAGGTCCCTGGGTGCGGTGGGTAGTAGCAGGCGTACTGTCTAGGGGATGGTCGCTCCGCTTTTGCTGTGCTGGTGCCTCTGTGCGACCACCACCTCTTCCTCCAAACTGCACATGTCACTCGCATGACCTTCTTTCCATGTGGGGTCTAGGACCTCGTCATCCTCCACATCATCTTCCACCCAGCCTTCACCACTGCCCTCCTTGTCAGTCTGCACACTGTGGAAAGCCGCAGCAGTTGGCACCTGTGTTTCGTCATCATCAGAGACGTGCTGCGGTGGTGTTTCCATGTCCTCAACCTGAAAAAGAAGTGGTTGGGCATCGGTGCACTCAATGTCTTCCGCTTGTGGGGCAGGGCTATGTGGATGGCCCACGGAAAGCACACCAGCAGAGTCATCAAAAAGCATAAGAGACTGCTGAATGACTTGGGGCTCAGACTGCTTGGCTGATTTACAAGGGCCTGAGGTGAAAGACAGATGGCCATTGGGTTCAGGTGAGCTTTCAGTAAGGGACCGGGTCGGAGACAATATGAAGAAACTGAAGGCATTGTCAGCCACCCAATCTACTATCGCATGTACTTGTTCTGGCCTCATCATTCATTGAGTGGCATTCGGGCCTACCATATAACGTTGAAGGCTCTGTCAGCTACTCGCACCTGCGGAAGGTGTTTCACTTGTGCGTGAAGCTGGCACAAATCGACCACGTCCTCTCCTTGCAACAGGAACTTCACCAACACCAGCAGCACCACGACCACAACCACATCCCTTATTTGAAGCTCTCCTCATTCTGGACGCAAATGTACTATGTAGCACTATTTATTAATAATAAAAAAAATTATTATTATTATACAGGATTTATATTATTATACAGGATTTATATAGCGCCAGCAGTTTGCACAGCGCTTTACAAAAATGAAGGCAGACAGTACAGTTACATCAGAAGTTGGTACAAGAGGAATCAGAGGGCCCTGCTCCTTAGAGCTTACAATCTAAGAGGGAGGGTCAATTGATACAAAAGATAAAAGCTGTGGGGGATGAGCTCATGTAGAAAGAAAGAGAGTATTAGGTAGAAGCAGGATAGGCTTCTTTAAAGAGAAAGGTAGAGAGAGTAACAATAAGTAATAATAATAAATTATTATTCTTTTTTTTAAAACCAGCAATGTAGATGCACTTTTTATTTTTGTGCAAGAAATGCACCGCTGGCCGCAAATGTGGTATTTAGAATATATTTTTTTTTAACCACTTGCCGACCGCCGATCGGCAATTGACGGCGGCAAAGTGGCTCGTTCCCGCAACGAGTAGTATAGTGAGTATAGTATAGTGAGCGCGCGCGCGCCGCCGGAGGCGCGCCCGCGCGCTCACTGTGTCCAGGGGGGGCCAGGGAGCGGGTGCGGCGGCTTCGATTGCCGCCGGCCACCCGCGATGTTCGGCGGCGTGGGCGAGGGACCGGGGGGGACCTGTGTCACTCGCGCGCCCGCGCGGAGGCCGCCGCGCGCGCGCGAGTGATATGATATGAGTGATATGATGAGCAACGCCCTTGCTCGGTGAAACGGCGGCAGTTAACGGCTAGCCGCCAGCCGTTCACCAATTTTTTTTTATATAAGATTTATGGTGTAAACGCCGGTCGCCACGTAAAGAACGTGTTTTTATTTTTCACGTAGATGTAACGACCAAAATTTTTTTTCTTATTATTAAATAATAATAATGAATAACAATGAGAGAGATGGAAAGAGAAA
>BLSH010470985.1:293341-304052 GCA_018402905.1 Glandirana rugosa
TCATCCCTGTCCAAGGACAGCCACGACACTCCCTGTCTAATAGCAAGATTTTAGTAGAGTATGACGTCCCTCACAGTACCGACAGGAACCTGTCCCTAATGCAGTATAAGATGATGTTAGAACACTAATCTTTCCCTCACAATCACCAGGAACCTGTCCCTAATGCAGTATGAGATGATATTAGAATGCTAATCTTTCCCTCACAACACCAGTAACCTGTACCTAATGCAGTATGAGCTGATATTAGAACGCTAATCTTTCCCTTACAGTGCCAGGAACCTGTCCCTACTGCAGTATGAGCTGATATTAGAACGCTAATCTTTCCCTCACAGCACCAGGAACCTGTCCCTAATGCAGTATGAGCTGGTATTAGAACACTAATCTTTCCCTCACTGTGCCAGGAACCTGTACCTAATGCAGTATGAGCTGATATTAGAACGCTAATATTTCCCTCACAGTGCCAGGAACCTGTACCTAATGCAGTATGAGCTGATATTAGAACACTAATCTTTCCCTCCCAGCACCAGGAACTTGTACCTAAAGCAGTATGAGCTGATATTAGAACGCTAATCTTTCCCTCACAGCACCAGGAACCTGTCCCTACTCAAGTATCAGATGATTTTTGAACGCTAATCTTTCCCTCACAGCACCACCAGGAATCTGTCTCTAATGCAGGATGAGATGATATTAGAACGCTAATCTTTCTCTCACAGCACCAGGAACCTGTCCCTACTCCAGTATCAGATGATTTTAGAATGCTAAACTTTCCCTCACAGGACTGCCAGGATGCCAGTCCCTAATGCAGGATGAGATGATATTAGAATGCTAATCTCTCCCTCACAGCAGCGCCATGAACCTCTCCCTACTCCAGTATAAGACGATGTGAACACGCGGCACTATGTGACTCCAGCTCATATAGAGGCTGGGTCACATGATGCACTGGCCAGTCACAGCCATGCCATTAGTAGGCATGGCTGTGATGGCTTCTAAGGGCAAACGAGTGAAACTCTTGTTGATTGGCTGCCCTGCAGCTGTTCAACAGGCGCCAAAAATAGTCTGGGTCACATGATGCACTGGCCAATCACAGCCATGCCATTAGTAGGCATGGCTGTGATGGCTTCTAAGGGCAAACGGGTGAAACGCTTGTTGATTGGCTGCCCTGCAGCTATTCAACAGGCGCCAAAAAATACCCGAATACATTTAAAAAAAAGTCCGGGATCGGGTTCGGGGCACGGACACCCTAAAGTCCGGTACAGACCCAAACTGTACCATCCGGGTTCACTAAACTCCATTCATAAGCTTTGACCGATGTTTATTCTTCCTCATATATTTGGTAAAAAAAAATCACAATCAGCGTATATTGACTGGTTTGCGCAAAAGTTGCCGTGTTTACGTACAATGAGAATTCATTTATGGGTTTTTATTTATTTTTTACTAGTAATGGAGGGGATCTATGATTTTTATGGGGACTGTGACATTGCAGCGGACATGTCGGACACTTTTGACACTTTTTTGGGACCATTGGCAATTATACAGCAATCAGTGCTATGAAAATGCACTGATTACTGTGTAAATGTCACGGGCAGGGAAGGGGGTTAACACTAGGGGGCGCTCAAAGGGTTAACTGTGTTCCATTGGATGTGTTACTAACTGTGTGGGGGCTGGGCTGAGTGGAGGAGGAGAGTGATCCCCACTCCCATATGCAGGGAGCATGCGATCACACTCCTTCTCCACTGTCAGAACGGAGATCCATGTGTTTACACACACAGATTCCCGTTCTGTCACTGCAGGGGAGCGATCGCGGGTAACCGGTGGACATCGAGTCCGCCCTACCTGCTCCCTGGCTTCCCCACTACACAGTGGGCACACGTGTGCCCACAATCCGCGATCTCGCAACCACCGCCAGGTGGCGGCGATATGCGATATTGAGCCATGTTGCCGCCGTCAATCCACGGTGGGTGGTCGGCTAATGCATGTGAATTTTGGAGGTGTCCTCGTAAACTAGCACTTTACAATAAATGTTGCACTTTATTTGTTAAAAAAAAGAGTATGTATGTTATATATATATATATATATATATATATATATATATATATATATATATATATATATACAGTATCTCACAAAAGTGAGTACAACCCTCACATTTTTGTAAATATTTCATTATCTCTTTTCATGTGACAACACAGAAGAAACGACACTTTGCGAAAATGTAAAGTAGTGAGTGTACAGCTTGTATAACAGTGTAAATTTGCTGTCCCCTCAAAATAACTCAACACACAATCCGCGATCTCGCAACCACCGCCAGGTGGCGGCGATATGCGATATTGAGCCATGTTGCCGCCGTCAATCCACGGCGGGTGGTCGGCTAATGCATGTGAATTTTGGAGGTGTCCTCGTAAACTAGCACTTTACAATAAATGTTGCACTTTATTTGTTAAAAAAAAGAGTATGTATGTTATATATATATATATATATATATATATATATATACAGTATCTCACAAAAGTGAGTACAACCCTCACATTTTTGTAAATATTTCATTATCTCTTTTCATGTGACAACACTGAAGAAACGGCACTTTGTGAAAATGTAAAGTAGTGAGTGTACAGCTTGTATAACAGTGTAAATTTGCTGTCCCCTCAAAATAACTCAACACACAGCCATTAATATCTAAACCGCTGTCAACAAAAGTGAGTACACCCTTAAGTGAAAATGTCAAAATTGGGCCCAATTAGCCATTTTCCCTCCCCGGTGTCATGTGACCTGTTAGTGTTACACAGTCTCGGGTGTGAATGGGGAACAGGTGTGTTAAATTTGGTGTTATAACTCTTACTCTCTCATACTGTTTACTGTAAGTTCAAGATGACACCTCATGGCAAAGAACTCTCTGAGGATCTGAAAAAAAGAATTGTTGCTCTACATAAAGATGGCCTAGGCTATAAGAAGATTGCCAAGAGCCTGGAACTGAGCTTCAGCACGGTAGCCAAGACCATACAGCTGTTTAACAGGACAGGTTCCACTCAGAACAGGCCTCGCCATGGTCGACCAAGGAAGTTGAGTGCACATGCTCAGCTTCACATCCAGAGATTGTCTTTGGGAAATAGACGTACGAGTGCTGCCAGCATTGCTGCAGAGGGTGAAGGGGTGGGGGGTCAGCCTGTCAGTGCTTAGACCATTCGCCGTAAACTGCATCAAATTGGTCTCCATGGCTGTCATCCCAGAAGGAAGCCTCTACTAAAGATGATGCACAAGAAAGCCCACAACAGTTTGCTGCAGACAAGCAGACTAAGGACATGGATTACTGAAACCATATCCTGTGGTCTGATGAGACCAAGATAAACTTATTTGGTTCAGATGGTGTCAAGCGTGTGTGGTGGCAACCAGGTGAGGAGTACAAAGACAAAGGTGTCTTCCCTAAAGTCAAGCATAGCGGTTGGAGGGTCATGGTCTGGGGCTGCATGAGTGCTGAAGCAGTGCATGATCCCCTCCCTTTGGAGACTGAGCCTCAGGGCAGTATTCCAACATAATAACGACCCCAAACACACCCCCAAAAGGACCACTGGCTTGCTGAGGGTAAAGGTGATGGACTAGCAAAGCATGTCCCCAGACCTAAACCCTATTGAGCATCTGTGGGGCATCATCAAACGGACGGTGGAGGAGCTCAAGGTCTCTAACCTCCACCAGCTCCGTGATGTCGTCATGCAGGAGTGGAAGAGGACTCCAGTGGCAACCTGTGACGTTCTGGTGAACTCCATGCCCAAGAGGGTTAAGGCAGTGCTGGAAAATAATGGTATCCACAAAATATTGACACTTTGGGCACAATTTGGACATTTTCACTTAGGGGTGTACTCACTTATGTTGCCAGCGGTTTAGACATTAATGGCTGTGTACTGAGGTATTTTGGGGGGCCAGCAAATTTACACTGTTATACAAGTTGTACACTCACTACTTTACATTGTAGCAAACTGTAATTTCTTCAGTGTTGTCACATGAAAAGATATGATAAAATATTTTCAAAAATGTGAGAAGTGTACTCACTTTTGTGAGATACTGTGCGTATATGTGTATATATATATATATGTGTGTGTGTGTATGTGTATATATATATATATATATATATATATATATATATATATACACAGTATCTCATAAAGGTGAGTACAACCCTCACATTTTTGTAAATGTTTAATATTTTATTATATTTTTTCATGTGAAAACACTGAAGAAATGACACTTTGCTACAATGTAAAGTAGTGAGTGTACACTTGTACCCTCCCCGGTGTCATGTGACTCGTTAGTGTTACAAGGTCTCAGGTGTGACTAGGGAGCAGGTGTGTTAAATTTGGTGTTATCACTCTCTCATACTGGTCAATGGAAGTTCAACATGGCACCTCATGGCAAAGAACTCCCTAAGGATATGAAAAAAAGAATTGTTGCTCTACATAGAGATGGCCTAGGCTAAAAGAAGATTGCCAAGACCCGGAAACTGAGCTGCAGCATGGTGGCCAAGACCATACAGAGGTTTAACAGGACAGGTTCCACTCAGAACATGCCTCGCCATGGTCAACCAAAGAAGATGAGTGCACATGCTCAGCGCCATATCCAGAGGTTGTCTTTGGGAAATAGATGTATGAGTGCTGCCAGCATTGCTGCAGAGGTTGAAGGGGTGGGGATCAGCCTGTCAGTGCCCTAGACCCGCATCACTGTACAAAAGCAAACCTTCAGCCTCCTGGCTCATTAATGTTCAGTAGCTCTCCTGGCTTGTATGACATCCTAGTAGAGTTGAGCGGACACCTGGATGTTTGGGTTCGGCGGGTTTGGCGGGTCCGGCCGAACTTCGCGAAAAAGTTCGGGTTCGGTACCAAACTTGACCCGAACTTTACCCCGAACCCCATTGAAGTCAATGGGGACCCAAACTTTTCGGTACAAAAATGGCTGTAAAAAAGTCCTGGCAAGTGCTAGAGGGCTGCAAAAGGAAGTAAAATGAGGGTAAGAGTAGGACAAGTGCCCTACAAAAAAATGGGGATAGGGAAAATAACTTAAAATCAAATAAAAAAAATAAAAATGGGAAGGGGGTGGATGTGGAGTAGGAGCCTAGAGGATGACTAGGCCGTGACCGTGGCAGTGTAGGTGATGATTTTAGAACAATAATCTGTCCTCTACAGCAACAGCAGGAACCTGACCCTGTAGGAGTAGGTGATAATTTTAGAACAATAATCTGTCCCTTACAGCAACATCAGGAACCTGACCCTATAGGAGTAGGTGATGATTTTAGAACAATAATCTGTCCCTTACAGCAACAGCAGGAACCTGACCCTATAGGAGTAGGCAATGATTTTAGAACAATAATCTGTCCCTTACAGCAACAGCAGGAACCTGACCCTATAGGAGTAGGCGATGATTTTAGAACAATAATCTGTCCCTTACAACAACAGCAGGAACCTGACCCTATAGGAGTAGGTGATGATTTTAGAACAATAATCTGTCCCTTACAGCAACAGCAGGAACCTATCCCTATAGGAGTAGGCGATGATTTTAGAACAATAATCTGTCCCTTACAGCAACAGCAGGAAACTGGCTCTATAGAACTAGGAGATGATTTTAGAACAATAGCATAAAAACAGTAAAATCCCGCGCTCACCAATATATAATACACTTATTAAAAAATATTGACCGTAAGTGTTTAAAAGTCCAATAGTTATTTTAAAGGGGCAGCACGCATAAACAACAGATCTAGATTGTTCAAATAATGCAAAAACTCATATGCAGCGCCTGGATTTTAGAACAATAATCTGTCCCTCAAAGCAGTAGACTCTACCTAGTCCAGAATCAGATTGTTCTGTAATGCAGGGTGAGATCTGCAATCTGTCCCTCAAAGCAGTAGTAGTAATCTCTACCTAGTCCAGAATCAGATCGTTCTGTAATGCAGGATGAGATGTTATTAATATCTGCAATCTGTCCCTCACAGCGCCGGCAGCATCCTCTCCCTAGACTAGCCAGAGAGCATGTGACATGCAGCACTACGTGACTCCAGCTTATACAGAGGCTGGGTCACATGATGCACTGGCCAATCACAGCCATGCCATTAGTAGACATGGCTGTGATGGCTTCTAAGGGCAAACCAGTGAAACGCTTGTTGATTGGCTGCCCTGCAGCTATTCAACATGCGTGATCAAATACCCGAACCCAGAACCCGAACCCAAACTTTTTTTCAAATGTCTGGGTTCGGGTCCGGGTCACGGACAGCCCAAAGCTCGGTACGGACCCGAACTTTACAGTTCGGGTTCGCTCAACTCTACATCCTAGCTCTCCTGGCTAAAGGGTTCAATAGCTCTCCTGGCAATATGGTTCAGTAGCCCTCCTTGGCCACTGAGCAATTGTGGGTCACCTCTGCCTCCTTGCAGGTGTGGACGACCAGACTGCATCCTGCAGCCTTTAGACCCCTGGAGACCCCTGTCTCTATCTGTCTGGAGCCGTCTCCTAATGTGTGACACTGAAGACTGATCCTGACTGCTCCTTTCAGGCCCCCACCCAGCTGAGCAATCAGTGTCCTGGGTAAAGCAAAATCCTGGACCCAGGACTAGGGATCTCATCCCACCCAGATCTCTAAGAGATCCTCAGGATTCAGATCCCGAAGTGGACTTTAGGAAATGAGGAAACTGAAAAGCCAGTTTCCTCTTAACTGTGAAACGCCTCTGGAGCCCCTCAACCCCCCCTGCCAGGTTGAGAATCCTAGGCCATCCCCTCTCACTAAGCCCTGCCAGAGCAACGCTCTGCCAATATATATTTGGATAACCAAATCTTTTGAGGATGCCTGATGATATTTGTATTTGTATTATGACAAAACAAGACAAGCAGTACTAGTCAGGTAAGCACAAGCAAGATCATTATCTAAGGTCAATACAAAATACAAAGTTGCAATCACAAACTAAGGCTTTATTCAGACGGGTGTACTTAAAGAGGTTGTAACCGTAAAAAGAAAGAGAGGGATCCTATTCCCTTATAGCAGGTTAAACAGCATAGTGTTTGTGCTGTTTAATCTGTCCCTTTATATGCTGTAAAAAACCTGATTGATTCTGCCTGTTCCTGTGCCCCCCTTAGTGTGCTGACCACGGTAATCATGGCTGCTAATCCATAATACCATGGTCATGCTACATGCCTCCATCATCCCGCTGCTCTCCTCTCCTCCCCTCACCCTGCCTGTCAGCTCCTGTGTGTGTGAGCCATCTTCTCTGTCCCACCTCCCCTCCTGCCGCTATTAGTAGCTGGCAGTGAAGTTAAAGAAAGATTATGTCAGCCCCTCTGTTCTAACAAGCCATACTACACATTGTACATGTTTGTATATAATGATGCCTCTAAATACATTATTTCAGTTTGTTTTCTGGACTCTCCTCCCCCGATCTAAGGGCTACAGTGGGAGGGGCTGAGCAGACAGAACAGCATTCATGTGACCTTCCAGCTGACATCAGAGGGGCATTTCGACCTTTCCCTCTGTGGCCCTTAAATAGGGGAGGAGAGCAGCTGGAGGTCACGTGCCAATCCAGAAATGAACTGAAATAAGGTATTTAGAGGCATCGTTTTATACAAACATGTACACAGTGTAGCATGGATTGATAGAACAGAGGGACTGGCAGTAATATTTCTTTGAGTTTACAACCACTTTAAGAGTATACCCATGTGAGGGCCGTGTTCAGGGACACGTACCCACATCGATGTCAAATTGAGAACAGGAGCTGTATGTCTGTAGCCACTACATCTCAGTTGACATGAATGGAACACTTGTGCATCCCTGTTTTGGCAAAACACAGCCCTTACACAGATGTATGCTTTAGTACATGTGAGCCAGGCCTAAAAAACTCTATGATGGGCAACTTTTAGTAAATAAAATCTTGTGCACACTTTAAAAATGAGATGCGAGCATGAAGAGAAAATCTCATGTGCGAAAAAACACTAAACTACTGCATAAAATACATGTTGTACAAATATAATATAGCATAAATCAATAAACGTGAAAAGTAATTGTGAAGAGGAAAGGACGTGTAGGAGAGAGCTCTGGCTCCCATGCAACACAATCCGCCACCATCATCCTGCATCTGGGGCCATCCTGAGAGCTGAATAGCTAGATAAAAGTCAGGGGCTTCTCCTGTGCACTCGGATGCCATCAAAGCACAGATCCACCAAGAAACAGCTGCCTCCTAAGGTGCTTGGCTCTCCCGGGATCACACGTGCAGTGGCCATCTTGACTTTCAGAACCGATCGGGCTATACAGACAGACCCGCAGTTCATAGTGATCATGGAGCTGGTCTGAGGATGCCGAAAATAGGTTGAGACGCAACAATGTCTGGGTGGTGGGCCTCCCGGAAGGCTCGGAGGGCCCGGACCCTACGGGATTTGCCCAAAAATTTTTCAAAGATGTCCTCACTCTGCAACAAGTTTCATCTGCCTACATTGTAGAAAGGGCCCATAGGGTCCCAACAGGCCCCAGACCACAAGGAGCACCGCCTAGGCCATTCCTGGTTCGTTTTTTGAATTATAACGACAGAGATTTCATCCTTGCGGAAGCCAGGAAGAAGCAACAGATTCAGTTTGGAAATACTTCCCTGCATTTCCTGCCTGATTTTTCCTCAGACCTACAGAGACGTCGCCGCTCATTTGTGGAGGTTCGCAGACGGCTGCGGGAGAAATGTCTCAAATATGGTATGCTGTACCCCAGTAAGCTCCGGGTTGAATACCAGGGCTCAGCAAAATTCTTTGAGGTTCCTTTGGATTTATCGGAATGGCTGGATACCCTGGAATAAGGTCCTTTACTGGCAGAGAGGGTGAATGGTCTCCTGCACACAGACATGTATTGGCTGAGCTACACACAGACCCTGTCTTCATACTAATAATAATGTGAATATACAATGATATCTGCCTGCTTCCAAGCGTTGTTACATGACAGCCTGACTTGTCTTACCTAAGAGGGTTTGGTATCCTGGTATTAACAATGCTGCACAACATACCCTCAATGTAGTTCCTTTACATAATGGGATGAACTAGGTACATTATTATCCACTAATCTGCATGGAACTCAGCAGCTCTCCAGAACAAATTGACTACAGTCCCCCCCCCTGTTTTAACCACAATTCAGATTTTACTCTTGGAGTATATGGAGTGACTGTATACCACAGCACACCCCTGGTGTTCTAGTTTTGGGATTAAGCTGGTTACTGTTTTTCTTTTTTTTTTGATGCGGATGAGACAGGGACAAAAGTACTTTTGGTTGGGACTGTTTGGGAAATACTACCTCCCTGGTTGCAATGTGTGTTTTTGGTGTTTTTGGGTTTTTTTTCTACTGTATTTTTTCTTGGGAACTTTTTTCCACCACTTCTGGATGGGTAACCTGGTGGGCTAGCTGCTGGTACCCCCCGGTTCTAGAAGATGTAATCCGTGAGGACGAGCAACAAGTTTACGTGTTCTACAATTTAAGAGTGTTAAGCTTATAAGTATTCTTTGGCAGTTTGTGTGGCTCTGTGTGACCCTGGACCCTAATTTTACACCTAGGCCCCCCTCTAGTGGCCTCTCCCATGAACTACAGTTATGGCTCTCTATGTTTGACTTAGGTCTTACTCTGGTGCGGCCTCTAGTGGCCTTTCGTACAAATTACAGCTATGGCCTTGAATGTTAGAATTATTTCTTGGAACGTCCGGGGCCTGAACTATGAGCTATGGTGTTAAAATATTTACAGGCCCATCATCCTCATATTATGTTTCTTCAAGAAACTCATCTCCTTGGTAGTAAAATTCTGGCACTGAAACGTCCGTGGATACGCAGAGCCATACATGCGACATACTCCTCTTACGCACGAGGGGTTTCGATTCTGCTACATAGGTCATTGCCCTGCTCAGTAGAAGGGGTGATCACGGATTTGGGGGGGGGATGTTTAATTATGCTCATATCTGTTGATTTTCACCGTTTGGCCCTGTGTGTTCCTTCTCCTTTTTCTGGCACTATCCTTTATGAAGTTCTAGAGAAATTAGCACTAGAGTTGAGCGAACCCGAACTGTAAAGTTCGGGTCCGTAACGAACTGTGGGGTGTTCGTGACCCGGACCCGGACATTTGAAAAACAGTTTGGGTTCGGGGTTCGGGTATTTGATCCCGCCTGTTGAATAGCTGCAGGGCAGCCAATCAACAAGCGTTTCACTCGTTTGCCCTTAGAAGCCATCACAGCCATGCCTACTAATGGCATGGCTGTGATTGGCCAGTGCATCATGTGACCCAGCCTCTGTATAAGCTGGAGTCACGTAGTACTGCATGTCACATGCTCTCAGGCTAGTGTAGGGAGAGGATTCTGCCAGCGCTGTGAGGGACAGATTGCAGATATAATAACATCTCATCCTGCATTACAGAACAATCTGATTAAGACATTACGTCCTACTCTACAATAATATAGACGTTAGACAGGGAGTGTCGCGACCGTCTTAGGAGAGGGATGTGATCGGACTCTCGTACACTGTACGTCATGATGCACTGAGGTCGAATATGTCTCCGACCCAGTGTACTACGTGACCGGTTAGTGTCGGTACGGTAATCATCCGTACCGACACTACCGAAGATTCCCGTTTGCTCACTTTGCGAACAACTAACCGACGGGACGTCGATAAGTTGTCCGCCCTAGTTTATGGGCTTGGGGCTTGGGTTTGACAAAAAGTTTACAGGCCCAGGCCC
>BLSH010470985.1:374703-385476 GCA_018402905.1 Glandirana rugosa
TTCTATAGTGGTAAAATATGCATATCCAATATTCAGAGTACACCATCTATGATTGAATTTCTGTGTGTATTTGCATATTTATAAAATATTTTTTCTTTGTAATAAAAACAACAATGTGTTTAAAAAAAAAATGGAATATTAACTAACATCTAATATTGGCCTATTAAAGATTGCTGAATCAAATGTTAACACACATTGTTGTAATGCTTATATAACACCTGATAGTTCAAATGTGTGAAAACTTTCCAAATGAGATTTAAAAAAATATTATTTCTTCTACCTCTGATTTTCATCTGTCAGTTACAATACTCAGTTTACCAGTAAACATCTTCCCCACTTGCCAAGTGACCGAAATTAGATTCTATGGTGGTTAATCAATGAACCTTAAGTGGGCTCTAATCAAATGTTGTACACAACATGGAATATAGAAAATGTACTTTATTGATAATAAGTATCTCAAGGATACATTACAATACCAACAATCGCAAATGCAATCATAATATAGATTATTTCACATTTATGGGGAAAAATGTTGTTTTTCAAAATACTGTATGTATTTAGATCTGTTGTGTACCCTCACATGTTGCTTTATAAGCTGGCCTTGTATACACCTGTCTAAAACTTCTTAGTACACCTTGCAGGCATTAGCATTACCATTGTAAATCCATCCCACACAGTTATGGACCATTGGCGTAAGACCCTCATTCTGCATGCACACATGCATAACAAACATGCCAGATGCTGGCATAAAATTCCTTATTTTAAGACTAACTGTTTGCACCAACAACTGTGGGACAGCAGGTTCCAGCATGGCCACATATTAAGTTCCTATTGACTTCCTCATTGCCTCTCCCTGAATAATCTGGGTACCAGAGGGAAAATGTGTTAGGGAAGATGATCATGGGATATGTAGTCCCATCACCTCCAGATGAAGCTGCTCCCTGTTTGAAAGGAAGCTATAGCTCCCAGGGGTCTCAGCCATTGGAGAGCAGGGGAGAGAGAGGACTTTTACAAAGCTGCCCATTGGAACAATGGGCACTTGGTGCCAGACCGGGAAAGGAGACGGAAGCAGGGACAGAGTGCTGGACCTGTAGCACTTGTGTGCCTGCACGACTTATCCTCAGTGGTTCAGAGACACTGAGTGGATTCACCATCCAGCTATCTCAGAGGCATAGAATGCAGCCACTGGTTCAACTTCAGTTACCCAAGAGACACAGAGCAGAGCATATCTCCCTGCATTCCAGAGCTTACTAACCTTGACTAGGAGAGAACCAGTGAACTCCATCAGACATGCACCAGTGTAAGGGTCCCAACCATTCCGCCAATTATATTGTTGTCCTCAGTCACAATAGTTTCTTTTACCAGACCTATTTGAGGACCCACTGATGAAGTCCACACCCATGATGACACACATCTGGGATTAGGAGCCAGACCCTCTGTTTTTCATTCTGCGATCATCACCACTTATGCTGAAGCACTTTGGGAGTTGATTACCTGTGTGATATGCCAGCACAGGTGAGTGCCTTTTATGTGTGTGTGCAACCTCAAGAGTATATCTCAATAAATATTCTGACAGAGAGCACTAGGATTATTGATGAGCACATTTACTTTGTAACACGGAGGTGGAAGATCACAGAATATTGTTTTATCTAATAGCACAATCTAAAAAATGAGTCAATATTAGTGTCTTTTTCTTTGGACTGATCCTCACTGTTTTATTTGATTGTAGCAATTTTTCATTTGAAGGACACATTGATGCACAGTTATTCATATGTATTCACTTTTATGATTGATATATTGTTGCTAGTTGAGCTGAACTATTTATTTATTGATAATATGTTGAAGTTAATGTGAGAACTTTCAGTGTTCAGCAGCAACTGGATTATTTCATGTTTTTTTGATAAATTACTAATTATTAATTTCACTTTATTATTGATATTCATTTGCCCTGATTAAGGTTTAAGGAGTATTTTGGAATATATGGAGATTCTGTCGCCAGTTACATTGCAAAGACCTGCAAGCAGACTAGGATGTATTGGGATCGGGTTAGGGGGATTAGGTGATGACATAGTCAACATAAGTGATAGCTCTCCCCATAATACTTACCTATGTGCTTTATGGTACCTTCCTACATAGTCAAGCTGCTTGAAACATATAGTGGTTCATAAAAAGTTATCATAAGGCACATGGCTAGAAGATAAGACACATGGGGAGAAGAACATAACACAATAAAATAACATGGACGATTTGTACTGACTTGTTCATGAATTTGAGGGGTGGAGGAATTTTTTTGGGGGAGGTAAGAGTAATTTTTACTGATTTATTCTCACATCATTATTCTTCATCCACTGTTGCTCACATTGTCACATTTGACCATTTGTTGCTCATTGACAATTTGTTTCTTTCCTGTTGTAACATTAGACCATTTGTTGTGGTGAATATATTGTATGGATTGCCATATATTGCCTGTGTATTGTCAAGTCACCAATATTTTGATTAGACATATTACTAAAAAAGTCCTATATACAAGCGTTCCAGCGTGTTTTAAATAAATTTATTTGGGCTAACACTCGCCCCAGATTTGCTAAAATGGTTTTATACACCTCCACAGCCAGTGGCGGCCTGGGGGCCCCAGATTTATGACACTATTACTTGGCCTCCAGATTTTCACAATTGGCACAGTGGAGCATCTTTAGTTCCCATGTGCCCTGGGTCAGATTCGAGGCAGACTATATCTGCCCCTTTTTTCTCTGGTCCAAAAATACCTTGGTAGCTGACATCACCCCTCTGAATACTATAGTGGCCCAATCATTACTCTTATGGAAGATCCACAACCTCAAATACTTTGACTTCCCAGGCCCCACCTCAAGCAACTTTCCTGGGTGACAAAGCATTCCCTTCGGGGATTGGAGGGGCCTCTGAGATTAAATGGTGGATAAATGCATGTGTTCTCTTCTGGAACAAATTAGTAGATAACGCAGAATTTATCTCATTTCCAACCTTACAATCCACACACCAAGCCCCAAATAATGAGATATTCCATTATTTGCAGATCAAGCATTTCATCAGGTCCCACTATAAGACAGAAGATATATCTAACCATACCCTATTTGAAGCTATATGCTGGAAGAACCCTAGAGGCAAGGGTCTGATATCTGACATATATAATTTTCTGAGTAACGAAAGTTCCGAAACACCCCATCTTTTTAGGACCAAATGGAAAGCGGAGTGTTCCTTAGATCAAGGATCACTTAACTGGTCAGATTGTGTAGTTAACTTAAAGAAATGCATGATCTCTTAACATTAGGGAAACGGCCTTAAAACTTCAAACATGCTGGTATTATACTCCAACTAGAATCCACGCAATTTTCCCCTCAGTGTTTTACAGGCTGTAGCACAGCAGGTTCATTTTTACACTTATGTTGGGACTGCCCACAAGTAGCTACAGTCTGAAAAATACTGGACTCATTTACTTCCAAGATTGCAGACACACAAATCTCTTTTACCCCTCCTCAAAGCCTCCTGTTTGCCCAGATAGAGGAGATCAATACAACTAAAATTAGATTAATTCACTAGATGTGTCGCTGACCTATGGATGATTGCATTACACTGGAAGACTGGAACCCTTCCACTCACACAAATTAAATCAAGGGTGCAACCAATTAGTAGAGTGGAAAAACTTTACCATACCCTATACCACACATTTCCTTACTATGACAAAAAGTTGGCCCTATGGTTCGAGCATGGTAACATGTTCGGTGACTTCTAGACTACAAGCAAGTAATTAGCTATATTACAACTGTCAACTATGTTTCCTACTTAGGCCTTTGTAGAAGAATTTATACCCTCTTATAAAGTACATATTTCTCTCCTAGATAGATAGAAACTCTGGAGCGGTTATGTTTATCAGTGAAAACTTGTGTTGTATCCTAAAAGTGTCAAAATGGAATGTCACTACACCAGTTTGGTCTATGTCATATTCTTGTTCACTAGATTTCCATGTAACCTTGTGCATATGAAATGTTTTGTACTACATTTTGTACTTTTTCTTTTTTTTCTTTCCAATAAAAGTTTTATTGAGAATAATTCAACAGATTACATTCACAGTCTTTCGAGTTGAA
This sequence comes from Glandirana rugosa, assembly GCA_018402905.1. NCBI lineage: Eukaryota > Metazoa > Chordata > Amphibia > Anura > Ranidae > Glandirana > Glandirana rugosa. The sequence goes on from BLSH010470985.1 coordinate 378,825, forward strand.
CATTAACATTTACAAATGTGAAGTGGCATTTGTTGAGTAATTGCTAAACATCATGTGAATTATAACTTAGGTGTTGATAAACAGATCATGTGAATGCATTGACAGCAACCTACAGTAACAGATGGAGTAAAGATTGCTTATTCCTTTGAGATTCATGAGTCTAGATTGTGCTGGTGTTTCGTGTACAATGGGGAGTGTTTTGTAAAACAGGACATGCCCACAGGCTTCACGCAATCTTGTGCATTGAAGAGGATGTCAATATTGTAGATGGAGGGGGAATTGGTTAGGGGCATCTCCTGGAGATATAGGGAGGGTGCTCTAATAGAGTTGGCAGATTGCTGTTCGAGTGCAGATTTCCTAAGCTTAGCCTGTATGCCATTTTGGTCGGACTAGTAGGTAGGAAGAAATGATAGGTTGGGGGGGGGGTGGTGGGGGGGTGTAGCCTTGAGTAGGGAAAACAAGGATGGAATGGGGGGAGGGGAAAGCAGGAGGGGTAGAGGTGCTTTCCCGGTCTCCACCAAGAGTCTTCACCACCTGATAAGTCTGTGGCGTTAGGTTGGGTGTGCTGGTTCAGCGATAAGTGGGTTGGTGGTTTCTGCGAGTTTGTGTAGTTTTAAACAGAGCCTCCCTGACTCATCCCCTGGTTGGAGGCGGGAGGGCTCGTTCCAAGAATGTCATGAAAAGAGGGGAAAAGGACTCGACTGAGTATCAGTCTTGTTGCTTCTTAATTTGCTACCTAGGTAATATAGTGTGAGCCTAGGTCATCAGTTGTGTATATTCATCTGTAGTGCGAAAGTGGATCCAGCATGCCCAGGTGTGAGAATTTTGATGGTGAGCCATTCGCGATACAGATTCATTCTTCCATCTCCGCAATTTTATTCACTCACTTAATCCATTCAGGAATAGTAGGGATATGTGTTGTGCTCTAGTGGGAGGGGATACACATCTTGGCAGCATTAATGAGATGGACAGCTAGAGATTTGCGGTATATGTGGGCTGGTATTTAAGAGTGGTGGAGGATAAGTTGGGCTGGGGTGTAATCCAGGGAGTAAGACAAAATTCTTACGGTGAGGGCATGGACTTTCATCCAAAATTGTTGAATCAGTGGGCATGACCACCAGATGTGGGGCAGGGAGCCAGTTTCTCCCGAGCATCTCCAACATCTATCGAATACATTTGGGTATATTGCATGGAGTAATACCGATTACATTTATCCTTTCCCACTGTTCCTCTGTAAGATCTAGCTGTAGGTCCCTTTCCCATTTTGAGCAAGTTTTCCATGTGTTGGGTTTTACGTCTGCATGGAACAAGTTGTATATGCTTGAGATTAAGTGTTGCTGTCACGAACCTGGTGGTGGAGTCTGTCTTGTGCAGGGAACAATCGCTCTTGCGCACCCGATTCAAGGACCCCTGGTAGAGTGGACAGAGATCCAAGAGTGCGGGATGGCCCGAGGGCTGGGTGATCACTGATGATGTTGTGATGCTCTAGAAGGTCGTGCAGATAGATGGGTGGTCGTACAGGCTGGGTTGGAAACAGGCAAGCAGAGCGGTACAAAAGGATCAGGCAAATGGGTAGTCAAGTTCAAGCAAGGTTCGTTAACGGGCGGGCAGCAGAAGTATAAGGGAACAGCAGGTCAGGGCAAGCCACGTCAACAGGAAGCGGAACAAACTAAGGAACAGGTAATAGGAGCTGGGGCTCACAGGTCACGGACGCTGTAGAATGAGCAGCACTTGTTGCTGGGAACACAGGGCTTAAATATCGCCGTTTCCGGTGCGTGCGCGCGCGCACCACCGCGGAAACAGCCAGAATCCATCTGGCAGAAAGTTCCTTCTCTAACATTGCCCCCCCCCAGCTCTCCGGCAACAGTTCAAGACGGCTTCCACCTCGAACTCCTCCTCTCCGTTAACCAAGATTGGGTCTGGTGGACCTACCTTCCGACCGGAAAAAGAGTCGAGAACCATGGGTTTCAGCAGAGACACATGAAAAACTTGGGTGGATCCGCAGGGATGGAGGGAGCTCCAGTTCAAATGCCACCCGGTTTATCTTCCTCTTAACTGGGAATGGTCCCAGAAATCTTGGACCCAACTTCTTCGAGGGGCAGGCTAGTTTTAGGTTTTTGGTGGATAGCCAGACATGGTCCCCTAGTTGGAGCTCCAGCTCCCCCCGCCTTCTCTTATCATAGGCCTCTTTGTTCAGCTCCCGAGACCTAGAAAGAGTTTCCTGTAAGAGTTTACAGTTCGCTTGGAGGAAGCTGGTGATATCCTGTGCTGCTGGGACGGTACTTTCCAGATTTAGGTCAGGCAGAAATGTGGGGTGAAATCCGTAGTTGGCCCAGAATGGGGACTGCTGGGTGGCCGAGTGAATGGTGTTGTTGTAAGCAAATTCGGCCACCAGCAGCAGTGCAAATCAGTCATTCTGAGAGAACGATGAAAAGCACCTCAAATATTGCTCAAGAGTCTGATTCGTTCTCTCAGTCTGGCCATTTGTCTGCGAGTGGTAGGCGGAAGAAAAAGCAAGCTCTATCTCCAATCCTGCACACAGAGCTCTTCAAAACCTGGACGTGGATTGGACCCCCCGGTCAGACACCGTATTACTGGGCACTCCATGAAGCCGGATGACCTCTTTTATGAACGTGTTGGCCGTTTTGGCCGCTGAGGGGGTCCCTTTCATGGGAATGAAGTCCGCCATCTTCGTCATTCGATCCACTACTACGAAGATGGTAGTAAAGCCTTCGGACGGGGGAAGTTCCACGATAAAATCCATCGCCAGTTGCGACCGCGGCGTTCAGGTACGGGAAGGGGGTTTAGGAGACCCCAGGCCTTGGCCTTGTCAGTTTTATTCCTGGCACAGACAGAACAGGCACCAACATATTTCCTGCAGTCCTCCGTAATGTTTGGCCACCAGAATGACCGTGAGATGAGCTCAGCGGTCTTTCGAGCACCGAAATGTCCGGCCAATTTATGGTCATGGCACCGACCCAAGATCCTGAGACGCAGGCTTGCCGGGATAAACATTTTCCACCCAAACCACCATAGACCATCTCTGGTGGTCAGTCAGGTGTCCCTGTCGACAGTGGAGATGGCCAGAACCCGACAGATCTAAAAGAGGATGTCCTCATCGGACAGGAGGAAATTCCGTGCCGGGAGTATGGTGTCAGGTGGGGCAGTATTTCCTGGCTCCGCGAACATCCGAGAGAGGGCATTGGGCTTGCTATTTTTTGATCCTGGGCGAAAGGTTAAATGGAACCTGGAGAACAGTGCCTGCCGAGGTCTCAGCCTCTTCGCTGTTCGGAGGTACTCCAGGTTCTTGTGATCTGTGAAGATGAGGATCAGATGAGAAGCCCCTTCCAGCAAGTACCGCCACTCCTCCAGAGCCGACTTGATCGCCAGTAATTCCGTATCTCCCACATCATAATTCCGATCTGGTGCGGTGAACTTCCTGGAGAAGAAGGCTACTGGGTGGCGCAGGGACTTGAGACCTTGGCGCTGAGATAGAATAGCCCCTACTGCCGTTTTCGAAGCGTTCACCTCAAGAACGTACGGTAAAGCTGGGTCCGGGTGTTTTAGAATGGGAGCGGAGGTAAAAAGGGACTTGAGCCTCTGAAAGGCGGCTTGAGCCTCCAGAGACCAATAGTATTGGGTGTTCTGCTTGATCAATCGTGTGATAGGCTCCACGATGGCAGAGAATCCTTTTATGAACTTTCTATAAAAGTTTGCGAAGCCCACAAATCTTTGAACACCTTTTCTGTCTGCTGGTGCGGGCCATTCCAGGATAGTAGAGACTTTTTGTGGATCCATATGAATGCCCATTGTGGAGATGATCAACCCCAGAAAGGGTATACTTGGCTGTTCAAAAGAGCACTTCTCTGCTTTGTACTAGCCATGCTGCCATAGCCACCCTAGAACCTTGGTGACATGTCTGCGATGTTCTTCCAAAGGAAGCAGAGAAGATCAGAATATCGTCAAGGTATATAATTACAAAATGGTCCAGAAAATCTCGGAACACGTCATTGATGAAGTGTTGGAAGGTTGCTGGAGCATTACATAGACCGAAGGGCATCACCAAGTATTCATAGTGCCCAAAACAAGTACGGAATGCTGTCTTCCATTCGTCTCCTTCCCTGATATGAATGAGGTTATATGCCCCCCGAAGATCAAGCTTTGTAAAGATGGTTGCTGCTGGAAAAGTTCCGGGACCAAAGGTAGAGGGTACCGATTTTTAATAGTCACCCGATTAAGCTCCCTGTAGTCTATGCATGGCCGGAGTGAGTGGTCCTTCTTCTCCACAAAGAAGATACCGGCTCCAGCGGGAGACGTAGATGGTTGGATGAACCCCTTCTTTGTGTTTTCGTCCAGGTAGGACTTGAGAGCCGCTAGTTCAGGCTCGGAGAGGGGGTAAATCCTCCCAAAAGGCACTTCTGCCACGGGCAGTAATTCGATGGGGCAATCGTATGGCCTATGCGGCGGGAGCCTATCCGCCCCCTTCTTACTGAAAACATCCAGGAACGAGTGATAAGCCTGAGGAAGAAGAGTCCGAATGTCGGGTTCAGTTTCAGAATCCAGGCTGAGGAGTGAGGGAACAGTTCCACCTCTGGGGTTCAGGCAATGCTGGCGACAATAGGGTGACTGGAAGTGGACGGTTCCGGTGGTCCAGTCTATGCTAGGGTTATGTGCCTGGAACCAGGGTAGTCCCAAGATGATGGGACAGAGAGGAGATGCAATGGCATCCAGTTGCAGATGTTCCTTGTGACCATCCAGAGTTGTGTAAGAGAGAGGGGCCGTCTCATGGGTAACAGTCCCGGATTTTATGTGTGACCCATCGGCCAAACGGATCACCAACTTATGTGCCTTGGGTTGCAGGGGAATATGATGCTGTGCAGCAAAGTCTAGGTCAACAAAACAGTTGCACGCCCCAGAATCAAGGATTGCTGGAACCGTGATAATCCCTCAGAGAAGCTGCAAAGAGAGGAGAATGGTGAGATGAGCGGGAAAACTGGGAGACTTAGACAGGTCATTAGAGACGGTGGTCAAGCACTTACCGCGCTTAGCGGGGCACGTCCTGACCATGTGACCGGGCTCACCGCAGTAGAGGCAGAGGTTCAGCTGGAACCGACGTTGTCTTTCCTCGGTGCTGAGAGAAGGCCGAAGCAATCCAATCTGCATGGGCTCGGAGGTGTCCTGCGGAGAGGAGGATGTCGGGTGGAAGGTAGGCAGCGTCGGGTAGCTGGGGACCCGACAAAGCATCCAGGTAGGGTGTAACTGCCCAGAAGACCTTTCGGCGCGGCGCTCTCTGAGGCGCCGATCGATGGAGATGGCCAGGGTGATCAGCTCCTCCAAGGTCTTAGGGATCCCCACTCACGCCAGCTCATCCTTCAGAGGTTCCGAAAGTCCCATGCGGAACTGGAACAGGAGAGCCGCGCTGCCCCAGGCTATATCCGAGCTCCAGCGCCGAAATTCAGTGGCATAGTCCTCCACTGGGTGGTGGCCCTGCTGGAGGTTGTGCAGGGTAGCCTCTGCAGTGGCAGCCAAGTGGGGGTCTTCATACAGCTGCACCATGGCCTGGAAGAAGGTTGCAGCGGTGGCAACTTCAGGGGCATTTTGCTCCCACAGTCTGAGAGCCCATGCCTGGGGTTCACCCTGCAGCAGGGAAATAATGAATCCGACCTTGGTGCTCTCCAGAGAAAACGTGTGTTGCTGCAGTCCCAGATATAAATCGCATGCACTCCGGAATACCCGGAAATTGCGCCGGTCCCCGGAGAACTTATCCGGCAGCGGGACCTTAGGTTCCAAGGGCAGGGCCACAATGGTACGGGATGCTGTAGCACCGGAGGCCAGTTCCTGTACCTGCTCTTCTAATCGGGTGTATCCCTCTTGTAAATTTTTGACGGCTTGGGTGAAGCCCGCAAGATGTGCGCACAAGTCGTCCATGGCGGAGCGGGTTCCCTGCGGAGTCTGTCTTGTCAGGGAACAACCACTCTTGCGCACCCGATTCAAGGACCCCTGGTAGAGTGGACAGAGATCCAAGAGTGCGGGATGGCATGAGGGCTGGGTGATCACTGATGATGTTGTGATGCTCAAGAAGGTCGCGCAGATAGACGGGTGGTCGTACAGGCTGGGTTGGCAACAGATAGGCAGAGCAGTACAAAAGGATCAGGCAAACGGGTAGTCAAGTTCAAGCAAGGTTCGTTAACGGGAAGCAGAAGTACAAGGGAGCAGACAATCGGATGGTCGTGGAAAGCCGGGGTCGGTGCAGGCAGCGGAACAGCAGGTCAGGGCAAGCCGGGTCAACAGGAAGCGGAACAAACTCAGGAACAGGTAGTAGGAGCTGGAGCTCACAGGTCACGGATGCTGTAGAACGAGCAGCACTTGTTGCTGGGAACACAGGGGCACTGGACACTCGAGGTCGAGGATGATGGACAAGGACTCAAACAAGGCGAAGGACAACTGGGCCGAACGGGACTGGACGACAAGGCGACGGACGTGGCTGGGGCCGAAAGGTGCTGGTAGGCTAACAGACGAGGGAACATGAAGACGAAGGGCAATTGCTTGGAACGAACTTGAACTGATGGGCAAACGGACTAGGAAAACATGACGAGACGGATAGACAACGGTTGGGTCGGACATGCTGGTGGGCAGATAGACGCGCTGGAAG
>BLSH010470985.1:388969-407214 GCA_018402905.1 Glandirana rugosa
GAAGAACTCCCATCCTTTTCCCATTCCCCATTCTTCCTTTTAATTTTTTTTATCTGCTGGATTAGTAACCCCCTCAAGAAGGCCTTCATGGCATCCCAAACTACACCCACGGGTGCTGATCCAGCATTAAGATTCACAAATTCCCCCAAGGCCTCCAAAATTTCCCCGTGTCCTTCCATAATCTCCATCCAAACTGGGTTTATTTTCCAATTGCCCACACTGCCCATCTCCCCCAATCGCAATGACACCAACAAGGCGGAGTGATCCGAAAGTCCCCTGGGTAGATACTCAACTTTTTCCACCAGTTCAGCTGCCTCCTTATTGCCCAGAGCCAGGTCTATCCTGGAGAGTGTGGCATGGGTACTGGAAAAACAGGAGTACTGTCTCTCCCCCGGATTCCACAGCCTCCAGAGGTCCACCAACCCTGTCTCACCAAGTAGCAGAGCAAATCTGTCTTCCATCAAGCTATTTCTCCTCCTCCCTGGTGGAAACCTATCCCAACATCCATCCAACACCATGTTAAAGTCCCCCACCACTATCACAGGGACTCCAGATTTATCATCATCTTGTACAACGTCTCTGTGGCGAATGGGGGGGGATATACATATTTGCCAAGACCATCTCCCTATCCTCTATTTTAGTATGCAAGAAAATATAACGACCTGCACCATCGATCAGAGTTTGTCTAATGGAGCAAGAAGTGTACACCCCGACCAAGCGGGATTTATCCCAGATAGATCTACTAGTGAGAATATCAGGAGGGCGTACCTAAATCTGCAGATACAATCAGAGAACATGGGATCAAGGGCCATTCTGTCTCTGGATGCAACCAAGGACTTCGATTGTCTGGAATGGGGATATTTATGGAGGGTATTGGAAAAATTAGGATTTGGCCCCATGTTCACTAAGTGGGTTAGAACGCTCTACAATTTGCCCAGAGCCAGAGTCAGGGCAAACAACAAGTACTCAAGTGGCTTTCCTTAGAAAAGGGGGACAAAACAGGGCTGTCCATTGTCCCCGCTCCTCTTTGCCCTGGCAATGGAGCCCCTGGCGGAGGCAATCAGGTCGTGCGGAAGCATACGGGGCTTTCATAGGTTAACAGGGGAGGAAAAGATAGCCCTGTATGCGGATGACGTCCTGTTGTTCCTGGGGGATACCCAGAGTTCCTTGACAGCAACAATGGACCTGGTAAATAAGTTCGGAGACCTCTCAGGTTTAAAAATAAACTGGGAGAAATCCGCGTTACTCCCGATAGATCAGAAGAGTGCCTCGATATCAATAGAGGCTACCCATCTGAGGGTAGTAGATAAATTAAACTACCTAGGCATTGTTCTATCAAATGATCCCAACCATTTCCTTGTGGATAATTTGGTACCCCTCATAAAAAAATTTAAGCGTAAGAGTGAAATATGGAAACGATTCCCATTGTCAGCTGCCGGCAGATGTAGTTTGATCAAAATGGTGTGGATGCCGCAATTATTATACGTCATGCACAATTCCCCAGTATGGCTGTATAAAAATGGTTTAAGAAAATAGATACCCTGTTTAGGGAATTAATATGGAATTAGGGTAAAGCCAGGATTAAGTTAAGTACTTTACAACTTCAGAAGGAGGAAGGAGAAGTGGCTCTACCATGCCCGATGAATTATTATATAACAGCTCAGCTGCAGCAGGTTGTGGGATGTGGCTGCCTAGGAGGGAATGATGCGAACAGTAGAATTATGCTAACTAAAACTCTGCATAATAGTGTATTGGAAGCATTGGAGGCAAAATCATTTGCCTCTGATGTTTCAACGCTGTCAATGATGATGAAAATTTGGGAAGTAGGAAAGCAACAACTAGGATATGGAACCTTTTCAAAATTTTCTCCACTATGGAACAATAAGATCCTAAAAGAAGTACAGGGAATAGGAACGATTAAAGAATGGGAGATAGGAGGTATCAATAGTCTTGAGCAACTGTATGTAGGGGGCGGGTTAAAATCGTTTATGAATCTAAGGAATGAGTTTGACATCCCCAAACATTCTTTTTTTCAAATATTTGCAAATGAGACATGCTCTAGCGGCACAGTTTAAAAACCAAACTTTGGAGATTGATGAGATGCCCATTCTAGAAAAGATATCAGAAATAGGATCGCGGAAAGGAGTGATTTCAGGGCTATACTTAGAAATAAGCAGAAGAACAAGAGAAGGGGGAAGTGAGCATCCAAGTAGAAGAAAATGGGAAGAGGATATAGGGACAATGACGGCTGAACAATGGAAGGGAGTTTTGAGGGCATGTTCTCGGGTGTCAATGGCTCCCTCGCAGAGAATGTCGTATCTATTTCTAATATACAGGGCGTATTACACTCCCCATAAACTGTTTCAGTTTGGAAGAAGACAGGATGATCAGTGTCCCAGATGTCAGAAGAGGGGGGACCTCCTGCACATGGTGTGGAGGTGCCCAAAACTCTTTAGATACTGGGACAGAGTCATGAGTATTGTAAATAAGGTTTTTCGCACAAATTTTGCACTTGAAGCCATGATCTGCATATTGGGTTACATAGAGGAGGGGAAGGGAAGAAACAACGCCTTAAACGCTATAGAAGGATGCCTGTACCAAGCAAGGAAAGTGATCGCCCAAAAATGGCAAGCTACTAGGCCACCAACAGTAGAAGATTGGGTCAGAACAATGCATGAGGTAGTTTGGAAAGAGAAGGGGGTATATGTGAAAAGAGGATTCCTTAAGAAATTTGAAAAGAAATGGGAATTGTGGTTGAAAGAAATGGAGTAGTGCTATGTTATGGGTGCCTAAAGAGTATGTGTGGAGTATGGGAGATGATCGGACGTGGATGTGTGTGAATGGGTTGTAGGGGGGTGGGTAGGGTGGATAGGTAAAATCAAAATGTGAAGATAAGTGTATATAAATTTTATACTTGGGGATATAATATTGAGTGAAAAAACACAATAACAAGTAAAAAGAGAAAGAAAGAAGAAAGCAGATAAAAAGAATACCACAATGATGTGACGAAACTGGAGGTATATATGAAAGCTAAGCTGAAATGTACTCTCCCTAGGTATTGCACTGAGGTGGTAAAAAAAAAAAAAAAATTCTCATTCGCAAAATATATGAGACCCGGGTCCCGTGTGGGGCTATCAGAATAGATAGAGTCCTGTGCTCTTAGTACTCTGCCATTGAGTATGTGAGTTGTATATAGGGCAGAGTGGTCGTGACTCGGTTGTACCCCAGACAGTTTGCGTATTGCAGATTTCGAGCATCACTTACCACTGGGTGGGAAAATGCTTGTCCAAGTTCAGGTCTGTCAGATCCCATGGATAAGATGGTCAGTATTTTTCAGCAGGGGACCCGATAGGGGGGTATCTTAGGGGAGAGGGACCTGTAAGGAGTAGTAATGTTACCTTATGGAGGTGCACTGGCAAAGGTACAAGATTTGTTGCATCACCATTTGAAGATCTTGTGACAGTCTGGAGTAGTTCTGGACTGGATGATCAAGTCGAATGCATGGGGAGAGTAAATGCATCTGCGGTCAAGTTGAAAGGAGAGGCCTATGGTGTCTTGTCTAGGTCTGTAGTAGGCTTGACAGGGCTGTTCTAGTCATTGCCTTCCTGGCGGGGTCTCCTGTGGACTGATGAGGCTGTTGGGCTGATATATCCGGCATTTCTGGTCCTCGGTGTCCTTGTTGCTCGTGGGGAGGGGGATCTGTGGCGTCTGACGTGGAAGTAATCTCGGACAGGGATTGGATCCATTGAAGTGGCCCGTTGCAGAGGAGGGTTGCGAGAGGTGTTGTACCATTCTGGGAGTTCTATTCTTGGTATGTCCAGTGTATTGCGGAAAGCAGGTAGCTCCTTAGGGATTCTCAGGAAGGCTATGTGACCTTGTGATGTCACTGAAAGGCAGAAGGGGAACTTCCATCTGTATTGGATATTTTTGCTGCGGAGTAGGTCCACCAGGGTGCGGAGGTTTCTTCTGTGCTCCAGTGTAATGGGGGAGAGATCTTGGAAGAGTTTGATATCTGTGCCTTGATATAGTAAATTGCGCCGGTCTCACGCCCTTCTTAAGATCTCTTCTTTCACCTTTAAATTAACCAGGCAACATATCACATCCCTGGGTGGATCTGTGTCCCTTCTCTTGAGTTTCAGTGCCCTATGTAGGCGTTCATATTTGATGGGGCCTCAGGTGGTCTGCCAAGGAGATCATTGAAAATGGCGATTGTGGCCTGGGTTGTGGTCTACCACCTCAGGGAGGCCCTTTACCCTTAGGTTATGGCGGCGTCCCTGGTTGTCCAGGTCCTCCAGATGCCAGTGCAGCTCTCTGAGCTGTGTGTCGTGAGCATGGGAGGAGGATTGGAGCTGCTGGATGCTGGAATTATACTGGGTTGTCATTTCTTCCAGCGCGTCCATGTGTGAGTCAACCGATTGAATGTCACTTCTGAGATCTGTGATGGCTACTGCCAAGGCAGCCTTGATGTCTTCAGCCACTGACTGCAGGTCCTGCAGGTTAAATGGTTGCGAGGCGGGGGTGTGGCCTGACCGTCATGGAGTGAAGACGCTCGAGCAGTGAGCTCCGACAGCCTCGGGCCTGCAATCGTTGGCTCACTTTGGCATCCTCTTCTCAGACATCCCCAGATGCCAGTCCGCCACCGCACAGCTTCCCAACCCCCGAGTGGTGGCCGAGCTGCGACTGGAGGGCTTCACTCCTTCTTTGGCCTGCATACCCGTCCACGCGGTCCGCAGACAAGGCCACAGCCAAGCAGCCAGCATGGTCCTCTCAGCTCCCGGGTGGTGAATCCCCCGGTCCCTCCGCCACGCCGCAGATAAGGGGACCCAGCCCGTCCACGTCCCCGCGCTCCTCTGGACATGCCTCTCAAGCCTCAGAGATGGATGGGTTGGAGGGAGACTGGGACCACCGGGCTCACATCAAGGCCCTCCTGACGAAAGACGACATTCAGAGATAATCGCAGCAGTTGAGCTCTCCTGTAAGAAGGCAGTAGATGAGCTCAGGGAAGAGACGGTGGCTATTGGGCACCGGGTGGAGGCAGTGGAGAGTAGCCAGGAGGACATTATGCATTCCCTATCAATGCTCTGAGACACTGCCCAGCAACACAGCACTGCCATCAATGGTCTTCTTGACCAGTTGGACGACCAGGAGAACAGGAGCAGGCGCCAGAATATCCGCATTCGCGGGCTCCCAGAGGCTACGCGCTCAGCGGATCTGCTCTCCTCTGTGACTGGTCTCTTTCGCCAAGTCCTTGGGCCTGCAACCCGGAGGACATAGAAATAGAGAGGGTCCACCGTGCCCTCATGCCCCCTCCCCAGGATTTGCAAATTGCTTAGATACCCCCTGAAGGAGGCCATGATGAGGGCCGCATGGAACTCTCCTTCAATTGATTTTGATGGAGCGCAGATTATCTTGTTTCCTGATTTATCTAGGCGTACTTTGATGCAGCGCAGGGCCATGAAGCCAGTGTTGGAGGCCTTGCGATCGGATGGAGCAACATACCTCTGGGGTTACCGATTCCGTCTTACAGCGACGAAGGGTGGGAGATCGGCTTCGCTTTATAATAAAGATGACCTGCAATCCTTCCTGGATACTCTGGATCTCCCGCCAGTGGACTTTCCCGACTGGGGGCTGAACAGTCCCATTCCTTTACCTCAATGACTGGACAGGTGGTCCTCGGTCCAGGCCTCCTCCCGTCAGAGGAAACGGCAGAGGAGACGCAACCAGAGCGAGACTGCGGCCTAGCTAATCAGAGATAGGCGGGCGTTTGGTGGTTTTGTCGGATGAGACTGGGTCCTTCCCATCGGTTCCATGTCCCTTACCCTCGGATCCTGTGTTCGATTTTTTAGAGGGTCTCCTGTTTATATCTAGTGGATCTGATTTTATAGCTGGAGGGTGGCTTCATGTTTGGACTCTGCGGTTATTCCGCAGGAGGGGGCCTGCCTCCCAGGTCCCGTCGATGGACTAGGGTAGTCCCCCCCAGACCCGTAGCTCATTATATGGAACTGATATGACATTTCAGCTCTTCAGGGTAGTTGCCAAAATGTTTATTTTTTGGTTATTATTTTTCTTATTACATTGCCTGGGTGGCCATAGTCGGTCGCTTCCGGGACGACAGTCATTTACCCCCCAGTAGGTAACTCCACAATGTGGGGGATGTTAAACTGTGGTTCCACAGTCCACCGGGGGCTTGCTCTGGGGTGGGTTCCTTTCCCTCCGTCGAGCAACCTCCCAGTGGTTAGACTTGTCCCACCGAGAGTGGGGGAACGTGGTTTACGAGTTATGTCTTTGTTTGTGGTTTTTTACATTACTGCGTGTGTGTGTTCTTGTTTTTTTATGTTTTCCCCTTTTTTTAGCTCTTCTCAGGTTTTCTACTTTCTACAAAGGGGTCGGGGTTGCCTATTTTGCCGAAGACGGAGACGGGGGATGGAAGGACAGGTTTTTCAGCAGGTATGGCTCCACGTGGGTTTGGTTCACACTCGGGGGATCAGGCTTCATTTGCCTTGGTTTGAATGACATTGTTCAGTTGCCGCCATGCCTGGGTCTCTGATTCTAACGTCCTATAATGTTAGGGGCCTATGTGGCCCTGCTAAGAGGGGTAGGCTTTGGCAGGAATTGCGCCATAAGACACCAGACATTCTCTTCTTACAAGAGACGCATTTTACCGCTAAATCTACCCCCATTTGCCTCAAACTATGTTCAACCAATGGTATCATAGCCCCTCCCCAATTCCAAAGGCTAGAGGTGTCAGCATAGCGGTCAGGAAATCATGCTCATTCTCTCTGGTAAACAGTTTCCCAGACCCAGATGGTCGTTATTTGATAGTCAAGGGTCGGATTGAGGGACAGATGTATACGTTTTTTAATGTCTATGCCCCCAACCTACGAACTACCCAGTTTATTTCATCCATCTGTAAAAATATTGAGGATGTTAGGGAGGGAGTGTTGGTGTTGGGAGGTGATTTTAATCTCCCTCTGAACCCCGACATGGATACCTCTTCAGGGAGATCCGTGTTTTCCTTTAGAGCCTTCCATCACATTAAGCGTTCCCTACGTTCCCTTCATTTGGTAGATATCTGGCGTGTCTGGAACCCGACTGTTAAAGACTACAGCTATTATTCCAAGACGCATGAAGTATATTCCCAGTTAGATTTGATCTTAGTGGACCAATATCATCTCAGTGCGGTGACAGATGCTTCAATTGGAAGTATCACTATATCGGACCATGCTCCAGTTTCTATACGACTGAGCGGGTCCGTGCTTATCAGGGGGCTCGTTCCTGGAGACCGAACGAGTCTCTGTTGGACGATGTAGGGGCCAGGGAGGCAGTAGTGACGTCCCTGAATAATTACTTCAATCTTAATCAGCCAGGGGAAGTGTCCCATTGAGCAGTGTGGGAGGGCCATAAGGCGGTGATTCGGGGGGAGTTGATCTCCCAGAGATCCCGCCTTAAGAGGGATAAGCAGAAGGAATTGACAAGTCTTCTTGACCGCATTCATGACCTTGAGACCAACCACAAGGTGACCCTTTTCCCTGTGGATGCGGCTCAACTGTCGGGCTTGCGATCGGAACTCGCCCAGTGCTTAGACCGCTGGGCAAGAGATAAACTGAGATTTTATGCGCATCGTTTCTACGAGCAAGGTAACAAGTGTGGGAGGCTGTTGGCGAGGCAGCTAAAGTGGCAACAGGCTTTGAGGCATGTCCATAATTTGTCAGCTAGGGGCACTGCCTTGGTTGACTCTAGGGACATTGCATCAGAGTTTAGGCGCTACTACGAGACCTTATATAACCTCCCTCCATCACGGCCGGCGGTTGACCCACAGGCGGAATCCAAAATTTTGCGGGCGTAAAGGAATCGGGATTTCCTTCTCTTCCCCCCAAGGTGCTGGAGGAGTTGGAAGGACCCTTCACGGTGGAGGAACTTCGAGCTGCGGTGACTGCTCTCCCGGGTCCGGGCCCGGTTGGCTTTTCCAACGCGTATTATAAAGCCGCTGCTCGAAAACCCATTGTGCGACTTCTTCAACTCCCTCGGTCCCTCCTCATCATTGCCACCTGAGGCTCTGATGGCGCATATCATGGTCTTGCCCAAGCCCAGTAGGGATCCCCAGCTGTGCTCTAACTACCGTCCCATCTCCCTGTTGAACGCTGATACTAAATTTCTGGTCAAATTATTGGCTCTTCGCTTGCAGGAAGATGTGACGGCCCTGATCCACCCGGACCAAACTGGCTTCATGCTGGGTCGGAAGGCCCGAGACAACACCATCAGGGCCCTCCATATCTTGCATTGGGCGAAATGTGGCCCTTCTCAGAGTCCTTGCATGGTTATCTCGATGGACGCCGAGAAGGCCTTTGATAGGGTCAATTGGCCTTATTTGTTGGCTGTACTTTGGGAGATGGGGCTGGAAGATCACATGCTGGGTTGGCTCATTGTATGCCGGTAAGTCGGCAAGGGTTGAATGGGGTGCTGTCGGACCCTTTGCCCGTCTGGAATGGGACTAGGCAGGGGTGTCCCCTGTCTCCATTGCTTTGCCCTGGTGCTCGAGCCCTTCCTTTGCCGGGTGAGGGCTAATCCTGATATTAAGGGGATGGTGATCGGCTCACGGGAACACAAGGTATCCGCCTATGTGGACGACCTGCTGTTCTATCTTTCCAACCCTTCGTTTACACTGCCAGTCGTGATGGGTGAAGTCTGGGAGTTCGGATTAATGTCAAACTATAAGATCAACTTTGACAAGTCCGAGCTCTTGCCGATCAACGTCCCTACCTCTTTGATGGAGTCCCTGGGCCGGGCCTTCCCCTTCAGGTGGTGTAAGGGCTCTCTCCCATATCTGGGCACACATATCTCCCCCGACCAGACGATGCTCTATGACCTTAACTTTGGTAAGTTACTGACCGCAATAGAGAAGGACCTCCAGTCCTGGAAAAACATCCCTATGACCTGGTTTTGGCCTATCAGTGCCCTTAAGATGACTATCCTGCCCCGTATTATTCATCTCCTCTACACTGTCCCTATCTCCTTGCCCAGAGTCTTCTTCTGGAGGTTGCGCAGAAGCTTCCAACAATTTGTTTGGCAAAACAAGCATCCCCGTCTGGCTTATGATCTTTTGAGAAGGACTAAGCAATGTGGTGGGCTTGGCCTTCCTGATGTATCCATTTATTATAAAGCCATGGCTTTGGTCTGGATTTTAAATTGGAATCACGATGGTAAGACCAGGATCTGGGTCAATCTGGAAAAGACTATGGCGGGTAGAGATCTTGCTGGCACCCCTTGGGTGCCCCGTCTTTCTAGAGGACTATCAGACTGGACTTCCCCCCGACCACTGCAACTTTCTCTACTTGGGACAGTTTGAATAAGGACAGTAAATTTGCTCCTCCCACCTCGCCCCTTGCGCCACTGGTTGGCTACCCGTGGTTCGCTCCGGGTGAGGAGAGGGGCTCTCTTGGCTCTTGGGTTCCTGACGGAAAGTGCCAATGCACCCGGCTTGCTCCTGAGGGGAAGGTGTTGCCATTGTCATCCCTGCGGGCACAAATGGGGACCATACCCTTTTCGGCCTGGAGGCATAGGCAACTGGATAGCTTTTTTCGGTCATTGAGTCCGGGGTTAAGACCGTATAACTCTCTTACCAATTTCGAATCCCTCTGTGAAAACCTGATGGAGCCTAGGCACCTGCTGTCACAGACGTACAGGCTCATTTTGGGTTCCATGGACACGGGAACGCTTTACTATATCAGAGAGTGGGAGAGGGAGTTGGGACTGGAACTTACACCATCTCAGATACATCGGTTGCTTAGATTCACCCACTCGTCCTCACTGTCCTCTCGGATTCAGGAAACTTCATTTAAATACCTAGCTAGGTGGTACAGAACCCCGTCTAGGTTGGCCCAGATGTTCCCAACTGCTGACAAGTTGTGTTGGAGAGGGTGTGGTCAGCAGGGCTCGTTTCTCCACATTTGGTGGATGTGCCCCATGATCAAGGATTTTTGGTAGGCCATTGCCCCTTGGATCCGTAAATTGACTTTGCGGAATATTGAATGCTCCCCGTTGCACTTCCTATTCCATGGTATGCCAGCTTCCTCCAAACTGTACAAACGCAGTGTGATTCCTCACTTGCTAAACGCGGCTAAGGCACTCATACCAAGGTATTGGAAACAAACCAGGTGCCCGACCCTTCAGGAATGGAAAAGGGAGGTAGATGTTATCATGGAAGCGGAGAGATGGATTGCTAGGGCCAGGGACAAATATGATAGGTTCAGAGATATCTGGGGTGGCTGGCAATACTACGCACACGAGATTCCTCTGAGTAGTCAGGATATACCATCTGACCCGTGAGCCTCCTTGAGTGTGACCCATGTGGACCCATGCGATCCGGAGGGGGGTTTTCCCTTCTCCTGGGTGGACCCTGCTGTTGTTTATTGAAGGCATATCTGGCGATAATTAACAATCCCATATTACCCCTCCTCCATCTCCTCACCTCTTCCACCCCATTTCCTCTCCCCCCCTTTTACCCCCCTTTTTTTTCCCCACCCCTTCGGGGGTATAGTGTAAGAGGTCAGGGGTGTGGTTTGTTTCAGCTGCAGGGTTGGCTTATTCTCTCCCTGGATTCAGAGGCGGCCTGGTGAATTATGTATGGGCTGTGCCGGCCCGGGCCCACCTTCTCCCCTTTTGTAGAGCCCAACTTGCTGATGGCGGGGGGGTGGGACTGGGGGGGTGGGACCAGGGAGCCCTGGCCCAAGCTGGAGTCCGTTGTGTCGGACTTATGAGTGGTTCTATTGCTAGTCCTTGTTTGCATTCACATTGTGTTGTTATATTGGCCCTGTGCACCCTACATCTCGTTGGGGGCCTTTATCCCCTCAGTATTGCAGCGGGGTGTAAATATCCCCTTTTGATTTTGACCCATTTTGTATTCTAATTTATTTACCTGTTTTATTTATTTTTTGTTCTTTGTCTTTGTGCTATGGTCGCTATGTACTGTCAACCTTTTTCTTGTTGTTTTGTTATATTTTACATCTTGGAATTTGTGAAATCTTAATAAAATCTGATTATACAAAAAATGGTTGCGAGGCAGGGGGTGATTATAGGCAGTATTTCTGCCTGAAGGGCTCAGGCTGGAAGAGTGTGCGGCAGTAGCGGAGGCCCAAGATGAAGGCACGGCCTTGCATGGCTGCGTCCGGAACATCTCCGGCATATTGTAGCCTGCTTGGGATTCAAAGTCCCTAGGCGAATGGGAGCGGGATTGTCGTGGTGTCCCATCTGATTTCCAATCTTTTTTGTTTGTTTTAGGCTTTGATTTAGTAATAGCAGCACCTTGGTGTCCAGAGCGAGAGCATCACACAGCCATACTCATTCGGCGCCAAGCCGTGTCCTCTCTACTGTTTCAATGAAACTTTTGTAATCAAAAAATTGCTGATAAGCCCTTCTGTTTTACGTTCTCTAATTTAGCCCACTGTCACTATTCCCGTACTACTACTACTACTACTACTGCTACTACTACTACTACTACTACTACTGCTGTAGTGCAGTTTGCTTGTTTTTTTCTGCCAATTAATAATATTCCTTTAGTAAAAACAATATAATAAAGAAAAAATGTAATAAATAATAATAAAAATAATCCACCCTGGGTGTCAAGTGGGCTAAGTACACCACTGGTCTCCAGTTTGGTGAATGTATTTCAGAGTGAAAACAACCAAAGAAATTCTGATGGCTAATAATTATTAAAACATGATAAAAGAAATATACACATTAATATAATAAATAAATAGGTAAAAAAAACATACTGCATACCTCTGTAATAACTATTTTAAAAGAATTCAAGACCTAGGCCAAAGATAGTTAATGAGTTCAAACAAAGTTGTTTAGATTTTTCTAAAATATGAAATGTCAAAAGTGCTTACAAAACAATTATTGACAGTTAAACTGAGATTTGAGTGTATAAGGTCATGGGTATGATTTCACCTGAACTCCAGGATCCTGTGAAATAGACAGACATTAATTACTTTCACAACCCTTGACGCCAAGTCTAATGGTTTTACTTTCCACTCAATTACCAGAAACAAGATGAAAAAGAACAGTCTTGGTTCATTGACTGGGATGCAGCATAAACAATGTGATGGGTGATATTGTGAAATTGGTTTGATCAGTGTGTTGTTTATTGGAATCCGTTAAAAGAGTTATATTTCCAAAAAATAACATTGGAAAATATTGGTTTGAATTTATTGTGACAAACCAGACATATTCATTATCTAAGATAATTTTGCATTTTGAACAATGATGTACATGTTTGTTGTATATTGCCAATTACACTGTTTCCTATCATTTGTTTTTTTTGCCAGCGTGCTACATTCTGTCAAATAAGCATATGATAATAGTAAATAGGACTGTAAATATAGATATTATAAACTGCAACCATTGCTGTTCACACAGAAAACATTATCTCTGTCTATCATTGTAGCTACTTTTATATGCATCAACTTCCAGGAAGCCTCACTTTCTGAGCCACTGAGAAATGAGTAGGACTGCACAGAGACACAGGGATCAATAGAAGCTTGCAGAAGTGCACGTGGACACAAAGCAGGAAGCAGATTAGGAGTGCACAAAGTGCTATCTTTTCCTTGTTTTTCCTCCATGCAGCCCTTTATGCCTGGCTCTGGCCTCTAGGTAGGCCTTCCTCCCAGTGCATTATAACCGCTTACCCCAGAGTACAGTCTCTAAGGATTCTTGGACTTTTTGGCACTCCCCCTAGGGGGTGAGCCAAACTGCTGGGCACCTGTTGGGTGGACCTTACATGCTTATACCCCAATGAAACCATCCCCTGGTTTATCCATTTCCTTACCTACATGTGATTTATCTTTGAATTGTTACCTTACTTTTGTATACCTTTGTTGGGAATTGGGAAATGCAAAATACTACTTGTTTCCTGATCCAGCATGGTTATCTCCATGCTCCAATCTTGATGTATTTGCCTAGTTGACAACTTGTACTTGTTGTACCTACACCTGTATACTTGCTCTTTACTCTTACTTTATCTCAATAAAATATTTGAACGAGGGGTGCACAAAGTCAGAGGGATCACTAGAGGTTGGTTGGAGTGCACAGGAATACAAAGCAGGAAGCAGACATGGTAGATAAACACAGAAGCACACTGCTAAATAGGAGGGCACACGTGCTGGTATCAAGTGGCAAACTAGAACACACAGGGTATCACGGAGGTTTAGAAAGACTGGAAGCTGGCTGAAGTACACATGGGAAACAGAGGCACAAGTATGGTGGAATGGTTAGAGCTGGGGTACTGAGGATATATGGGACTATGCTGGGAACACTGAGGATGCAGAGATCACACTGCAAGGCACTAGCAAAGTCACTGTAAACAAGACAAGGGGTGACTAGAAGACCACTAGGAAACATGAAATCTCAGGGTTACATGGAAATTCTGAAACACTATTATCAGTATCACTCAGAAAGCTGGAGACACCAGAAAACTTGGAATCTTGAGATCACTCAGAAACTTAGTGATGCTAAAAAAACATGGAATCTTGAAGCCTGTTGCTAGGAACACTAGGTGTTGTTCAATGCCTGATGAAATGAGCCCAGAAGGCATGACTGGACTGGGACTAGGCGTGCAGTCCACAGTAGGCAAATGACCAGTCTTGAACACCTGTCCTAATAAATATTAGGCAACAGCAAAACCTTGCATGTTAAAGGCACGGAACTGCTGATCTGGGAAAATACAAGTGACATATCAATGATTTTACTGATCTGTCGCTTATGGGCAAATTAGGTCAATAATGTCACATGCTTCCCTATCCTTTTGTATACCTGCAGCTGTGGGGTGGGGAATACCCTGGATGCAGTTGGTTGGGCGGTGGATACAGTGACAGCTTCCTTCCAGGTTTGGTCCGAACGCAGGTTAAGGCCAAACTCAAGATCATCCCTACTGGGGTGTACCTAAACAGTTTAATTAGGCTGCATTATAATAGACCAATACAAGGCAGGTTTATCTTCAAATCAACTTTGTGTATTATTTTGAAAGAGACACAAATATTTTTGTAGAAATATTATTTGTAACACCCTTACAGTGCTGAAGTACCCTAATACCCAAAAACATTGATTTGCAATGAATGAATTACCCTGCAGCAAATGTTACAAATAGTACAGCTGGGGCTCAACTGTCAAAATATTACAAGTGGCAACTTTACAGTTTTTAAAGCACCAAATAGACTAGATGCCATGGCATGAGCTAGTAATGGTTACAATCAAGCAGAGGTGGCAAGAGCTGGTAATGGTGGTAGTCCAGCAGAGGTGGCAAAATCTAGTAAATGTGGCAGGATAGAAGAGTTTGCCAGAGCTGGCAATGGTGGCAGACAAGAATATATGGCCACAGCTGGTAATAGTGGTATGTCAGCAGAGGTATAAGGAGCTGGTATATGGTGGCAGGCTTGCAGAGGTGTCAAAAGCTTGTATTGTTGGCAGGTCATCAGAGGGGGTAGGAGCTGGTAATGTTGCCAGGCCAGCAAATGTGGCAGGAGCTGGTAATGGTACCAGGCCAGCAAGGGTAGCAAGGGTTGGTAATGGTGGCAGATCAGTAGAGGTGACAGGAGCTGGTAATGGAGGAAGGTACATTTTTTTTGGGGGAGGGGGGGGGCAGATGACAGGGAAAAAATTTGTAGTAGTTCTCAGCTGCATGGATTTTGTAGTCATTGCTGATTCATAACTAGTTCATATATATAAAAGTAACCAGTAAATCAAACCTACCTGCTATGTTCACAGCCCTCTCAGACAAAACAGTGGCTGCAGGGAAAGCAAGAAGCTACAGCATATACTGTGCAAGCTCCTGCTATAGTTCATGGTGTCCTAACATCGAAGAGTGTGTGCATCAGCCCAGAACCCCAAGTATTCTGCAATAATATGATTTGGGATTTGAAAAAACAACTTAAATGTGTTGCTGAAAAAGCAATTTCCACTGCTTTAAATACAGCTGCATATTGGGCTTAAGAGAGGATACTGCCACTGTCTATAAATGCAGCAAAGAGGTTCCTTCACAGCACGCCACTGGTGCATCTTCTCTTCTCACTGGAAAGACAGTACGAGATCTGTCTTTTTACCTTGGTATTGGGAATCCAACAGAGTCCCCACCCAGTAAAGATATTTCAGTACAAAAGAGCCCTTTCACCACAATTTGACTGCAGCACAGTGTTGTGAAGGACAATGGTTTTGTCAATGATCTCACCACATCTCGCCACATACAGCCTCCAGGGATTGGAAGGAGTGAAAAGTCTGGAAGCCTGCTCAATTTAACCCTCTTCCTTACAGCCAGCACCTCAACTCTCCAGTCTCCACCTCTTTATCATACTCTTTGGGGGGGGGGGGGGTTACTAAAACTATAGCACACAATCTGGTGCAGCTTTGCATAGTAACCAATCTCCTTCTAACTTCAACTTGTTCAATTAAGCTTTGACAATAAAATCTAGAAGCTGATTGGTTACTATGCAGAGCTGCACCAGATTTTGTGTGCTACAGTTTTCCTTCTGGCACAGCACCTCCGAGCCTTATCTATTATACCTCGTAATGTCTGCTCCAGCAGGTATACCAGAGGAAAGGTGTCTCTACTCCCCACCTTATCGGGAGTCATGTCATCATTCTGGTCACCTCTTCCAACTATGACAAGATGCTGCACGCACACTAAATTTTCTTTATAACTAGACCCCTTAGGTTGCTTTCACACTGCTCCGTTGAAAGAAATCATCAAAAACTCATATGCATTTTTTGACGTGTTTCTGGTGTGTTTTCTTGATGCCATGCACCTGTGAAACATGGACATGTGACTTAAAAAATGCACAAAAATTGCAACGCAGGTGCATTTTTTATGTGTATTTGCCACATTTTCTATTCATGACAGTGGGAACCTGTGCCCCCCCCCCATCCAAGTGGTGTGACTGCACCAAAGCATTTAAAGGGATTGTGTTTTTGTTGTGTTTTTAGTATGGCAAAAATAGAGCAAAAACACATCAGTATAAAAGTATCCTTAGGGGATTATTTGCTAAGACTGGAGAGTGCAAAATCTGGTGGGGCTCTGCATAGAAACCAACCCAGATAGCAAGCAATCGTGCTGCAAGTTTGAAAATTACCTGCTAAGCTATTGCTAGACTTGCCATGCTTCATAAGTTTGTTGCACAATTGCAGCAAGTCTGCATGGCTCCAGATCAACTTTCTTTGCAAACATTCTGCAAGTCTGCTGCAAGCTCAGTTATGTTGTGCTATAGTCATCCCACCACAGGGGTCACTGTGGCTGTATTTTCATGCTGTGGACTCAACACTGAAACTTTGCTCTTGCTAGAGACGTGCCACACATATTTGCTACAAATTGGAAAAGTGTCCAACTTGTGCTTCAAGTGCTCTGCAAGGTTACAATTTGCCAGTGAAAATGTGCAGCAAGTTAACCAGTTCCCTACCAAGTCATTGTAAAATAACATCGGCAAGGAACCTCCGTCGATTAGGGACGATGTCATATGACGTCTTTCCCTTTTCACCGCTACTGGGGGCCTGCAGCGTGGCGTTCCCGGATCGATCATGTCCCTTGGGACACAGCCCCCCCTCGATCGGGGTAAAGCGGGAATAAAATTGGCTCTTTACCACGTGAATGGCTGTGTCCAATCACAGCCGGTCACTACCGACCTCCACGTGCACGCCGCTCGTGCACGCCCCCGGGGGCGCGCAGCGTGGCGATTGGGGCTGAGGCTTGTCCCTCTGACAAAGCCCAGCTCCGATCAGTGTAAAGAGCCAATAGAATTGGCTCTTTACCACGTGACCAGCTGTGTCAATCACAGCCAGTCATCTGATGTAAACAAACTGCGGTAACGAGCTATTACCACGGTTTTCCCTGTAACAGCTTGTTACCGCCTACTGTGTACACCAAGCACTCTGATCACCCCCCCAATAAAGAGGACCTGTCACCACCCCATCAAAGTACCTGTCATAGCCCATCAGAGTACCTGTCACCTGTCCATCAAAGTACCCAAGTACCTGTCATCTGTCCATCAAAGTACCCGAGTACCTGTCACCAGCCCATCAAAGTACCCGAGTACCTGTCACCAGCCAAAGTACCTGAGTACCTGTCACCAGCACATCAAAGTCCCAGAGTATCTGTCACCTGTCCATCAAAGTATCCGAGTACCTGTCACCAACCCATCAAAGTACCCGAGTACCTGTCACCAGCTCATTAAAGTACCAGAGTAACTGTCACCAGCCCATCAAAGTACCCGAGTACCTGTCACCAGCACATCAAAGTACCTGAGTACCTGTCAATAGCACATCAAACTACCGGGGTACCTGTCACCTGTCCATCAAAGTATCCGAATACCTGTCACCAGCCCATCAAAGTACCTGAGTACCTGTCACCAGCCCATCAAAGTACCCGAGTACCTTTCACCAGCCCATCAAAGTACCCGAGTACCTGTCACCTGTCCATCAAAGTACCCGAGTACCTGTCACTTGCCCATCAAAGTACCTGTCACGGCCCATCAGAGTACCTGTCACCTGTCCATCAAAGTACCCGAGTACCTGTCACCTGTCCATCAAAGTACCTGTCACGGCCCATCAGAGTACCTGTCAACTGCCCATCAAAGTACCCAAGTACCTATCACCTGTCCATCAAAGTACCCGAGTACCTGTCACCTTTCCATCAAAGTTCCCGAGTACCTGTCACTTGCCCATCAAAGTACCTGTCACGGCCCATCAGAGTACCTGTCACCTGTCCATCAAAGTACCCGAGTACCTGTCACCTGTCCATCAAAGTACCCGAGTACCTGTCACCTTTCCATCAAAGTTCCCGAGTACCTGTCACCTGTCCATCAAAGTACCCGAATACCTGTCACCTGCCTATCTGAATACCCGAGTACCTGTCACCATCCCATGTAAGTACTCGAGTACCTGTCACCATCCAATCAGAGTACCCTAGTACCTGACACCAACCCATCAAAGTACCCGAGTACCTGTCACCAGACCATCAGAGCACCCAAGTACCTGTCCCCTGCCCAGCAGAGCACCCAAGTAACACTCACCAGTCCATCAGAGTACCCGAATACCTGTCACCTGCCCATCAGAGTACCCGAGTACCTGTCACCTGCCCATCAGAGTACCCGAGTACCTGTCACCAGCCCATCAGTGTACCAGAGTACCTGTCATCAACACCCGACCACTGTCCATGAGCCCATGAGACTACCCGTCCACT
Source organism: Glandirana rugosa (assembly GCA_018402905.1). NCBI lineage: Eukaryota > Metazoa > Chordata > Amphibia > Anura > Ranidae > Glandirana > Glandirana rugosa. The sequence goes on from BLSH010470985.1 coordinate 407,190, forward strand.
GTCCATGAGCCCATGAGACTACCCG
>BLSH010470985.1:407224-435570 GCA_018402905.1 Glandirana rugosa
CCTGACCACTGTCCATGAACCCACGAGACTACCCGTCCACTGTCCATGAGCCCACGAGACTACCAGACCACTGTCCATGAGCCCATGAAACTACCCAACCACTATCCATAAGCCCATGAAACTACCCAACTACTGTACCTATCACCAACCCATCAAAGTACCCGAGTACCTGTCACCAGACCATCAGAGCACCCGAGTACCTGTCACCTGCCCATCAGAGCACCCAAGTACCTGTCACCAGTCCATCAGAGTACCCGAATACCTGTCACCTGCCCATCAGAGTACCCGAGTACCTGTCACCTGCCCTTCAGAGTACCCGCGTACCTGTCACCAGCCCATCAGCATACCAAAGTACCTGTCACAAGCCCATCTGAGCACCAAAGTACTTGTCACCAGCCCATCAAACTACCTGAGTGCCTATCACATGCCCATCAGAGAACATGAGTACCTGTCACCAGCCCAGCAAAGTACCCGAGTACCTGTCACCTGCCCATTAAAGTACCTGAGTACCTGTCACCAGACCATCAGCATACCCGAGTACCTGTCACCTGCCCATCTGAGAACTCAAGTACCTGTCACCAGTCCATCAGCGTACCTGAGTACCTGTCCCCTGCCCACCTGAGTACCCGAGTACCTGTCACCAGCCCAACAGAGTACCCGAATACCTGTCAACTGCCCTTCAGATTACCCGAGTACCTGTCACAAACCCATCTAAGTAACCAAGTACCTATCTGCAGCCCATCAGAGTACTAAAGTACCTTTTACCAGTCCATCATATTACCCGAGTACCTGTCTCCAGCCCATCAAAGTACCCGAGTACCTGTCACCAGCCCATCTGATCACCAAAGTACCTGTCACCAGCCCATCAAAGTACCAGAGTACCTGTCACCTGCCCATCAGAGAACCTGGGTACCTGTCACCAGCCCAGCAAAGTACCCGAGTACCTGTCACCTGCCCATTAAAGTACCTGAGTACCTGTCAGCAGACCATCAGCATACCCGCGTACCTGTCACCAGACTATCAACATACCAGAGTACCTGTCACCTGCCCATCTGAGTACCGAAGTACCTGTCACCAGCCCATTAGTGTACCCGAGTACCTGTCACCTGCCCACCTGAGTACCCGAGTACCTGTCACCTGCCCACCTGAGTACCAGAGTACCTGTCACCAGCCCATCAGAGTACCCGAGTACATGTTACCTGCCCTTAAAATTAACCGAGTACCTGTCACCAACCTATCTGAGTAACCAAGTACCTATCTGCAGCCCATCAGAGTACCCAAGTACCTTTTACCAGTCTATCATATTACCCGAGTACCTGTCTCCAGCCCATCAAAGTACCCAAGTACCTATCTGCAGCCCATCAGAATACCTGAGTACCTATCTGCAGCCCATCAGAGTACCCGGGTACCTATCTGCAGCCCATGCCTCATAGAGTATACCTCGGGTGTTTGCTTTCCAAAATGGGATCATTTTGGGGGTAATTCTGCTGTCCTGGTGCTCCAGGGCCTTCAAAAGTGTGATAGGTATGAATGAAATTTTATGTGTAATTAAGGCTCCTAGAATGCCTGACAGTGTTCCCTGCATGTTCAGCCTCTGTATGTGGCCAGGGTGTGAAAAAGTTTCACACATGTGGTATTGCCATACCCAGGACGAGTAGCAGAATATATTTTGGGGGTTAATTTTTGCTATGTGCATACTTTGTGTTAGAAATATCTTAAATTGACAACAACTGTGTGTAAAAATAAAAGCGTTTTCATTTTCTTTCAACATTTTTTGAAGGCTTGTGGAAAAAAATGAACCATTCAAAAGACTCATAATGCCTCACAGAATATACGTTGGGGTGTTTGCTTTCCAAAATGGGGTCATTTTGTGGGTAATTCTATTGTCCTGTTGCTCCAGGGCCTTCAAAATTGTAATAGGTGGTTAGGAAATTAGACGTGAAAATTTCTGCTCCTAGAATGCCTGATGGTGCTCCCTGCATGTTGGACCTCTCTATGTGGCCAGGCTGTGTAAAAGTCTCACACATGTGGTATCACCATACTCATGATGAGTAGCAGAATATATCTTGAGGGGTAATTTTTGCTATTTACATGCTATGTGTTAGAAATATCTTATAAATTGACCACTTTGTGTAAAAATAAAAGGGTTTTCATTTTTTTCCATGTTTTTGGAAGACTTGTGGAAAAACATGAATCATTCAAAAGACTCATAATGCCTCATAGATTATACGTTGGGGTGTTTGCTTTGCAAAATGGGGTCATGTTGTGGGTTATTCTATTGTCCTGTTGCTCCAGGGCCTTCAAAAGTGTAATAGGTCGTTAGGAAATTAGACATGAAAATTCTGCTCCTAGAATGCATGATGTGCTCCCTGCATGTTGGACCTCTCTATGTGGCCAGGCTGTGAAAAGGTCTCACACGTGTGGTATCGCCATACTCAGGGCGAGTAGCAGAATGTATTTTGGGGTGTAATTGGAAGTATGCACATGCTGTGTGTGAGAAATAACTTGTTGTTATGACAATTTTGTGCAAAAAAAATAAATAATAATTTCTTAATTTTCCCAAGAATTGTGGGAAAAAAGTACAACTTCAAAAAACTCGCCATGCCTCATACTAAATACCTTGGAATGTCTACTTTTCAAAAGGGGGTCATTTGGGGGGTATTTGTACATTCCTGACATTTCAGGGCCTCAAGAAATGAGTTAGGCCATCAGTGCATTAGGTGTGATCAATGATTGGCACCATAGCTTGTAGACTATAACTCACACAGACCAAATAATATACACTTATTTGGGTTATTTCTACCAAAGATAGGTAGCAGTATAGGTTTTGGCCAAAATTTATGAACAAAAATTACATATTTGCAAAATGTTATCACAGAAACTAAAAAAAAGTGGGGTTTTTTTTCAAAATTTGGGCACTTTTTTCACTTATGTCGCAAAAAATAAAAAACCCAGAGGTTCTTAAATGCGACCAAAAGAAAGCTCTATTTGTGTGAAAAAAATTATAAAAATTTTGTTTGGGTACAGTGTAGCACGAGAGAGTAATTGTCATTCAAAGTGTGAGAGCGCTGAAAGCTAAAAATTGGTCTGGGCAGGAAGGGGGTATAAAAGTCTTGTATTGAAGTGGTTAACAGATTTACAATTCAACTCTGCCACAAATGTGTGGCAAGTTATGCTTGCTATCTGGGAATCAGCTTCCAAGTTTCATTGTCAAAGTTTAATTTACCAAGCTGAAGTTGGAAGCTGATTAGCTACCATGCGTAGCTGCACCAGATTCTGAATGCTTCCGTTTTAGGAAATCTCCCCTTTAGCCCCCGTTTACACTGGTGCGACTTGTCATGCAATTTGACAGTTCCAAATCGCATGACAAAATACCACCCTATTGTCGACAAGGGGGCCGATTAAATCAGTGTGACTGACTTTGCGTGCCACACCAATTTGAAAAAAAAAGGTGCCTGCACTATTTTTTGTGATTTTGGGTGCGACTTGCATAGACATCTGTGCATGAAGTGGCACAGATGTCAGCCAAGTAGCACCTGAAATCGCGCTGACCTGCTACTTTGAAATCGTGATACTTCAAGTGAAGTAGTAAGATTTCAAAGTAGCATCAATATGAACCAGGGCTTAGTGTCGGTGTATTGGAAGTTGCTGTAGGAAATGTTTAGAATCAGCTAATAAACTGCATAGGGATAGATAAGGTTTAGTGCTTTACTTCTGACTGCTAGCATTTTGGAAATCAGCCCATTTGCTGCCTTTTTTTTTTTTTTCGTATTGAAGGCTTTTTTGTCTTTAATTGTATATCATGGTTGATTTGAGATCATATGTTACGCTTAGTGTTGTCTCACCCATAGCAAAGTTTTTTTGCTTCATAGCTTCCCTGTAAAAAGAAAAATGGGATTTTGTTTCAGGGGGTGGTATTTGAGAGTTTTCATTTATTTTGGGTATATTTTTTTTTCTTATGTTGACAGAGCCTTTCTTTTAGGTTAAACTGCCTTTTTTTGCAGCAAGGCTTCCCTTAAACAGCAGGCTTTTATTTTTGGGGTGGTATTTTTGGCTTTCATTCTTTGTTATTTTTTTTTTTTTATTTCGTTTTGTGTTGAAATGTCTTTTTTCAAGTTTGAGATAATAAAAGCACAGCTTTCACTTGTTGCTGACCATCTGTTCTGAGAGCTGCCTTTTGTTCATAGCCTACTGCTGCATTGTTAGAAAGAAAAAAGTGCAAAAACATGGTGCACCCATACTACCTTACATTGAGGTTGATTTACTAAAACTGGAGAGTTCAAAATCTGGGGCAGCTCTACATAGAATCCAATCAGCTTCCTGGTATTTTTGTTAAAGCTGAAGTTAGAAGCTGGTTGGCTACAATGCACAGCTGCATGCATTAGACTTTGCACTCTTCAGTTTTAGTAAATCCACTCCATTATTTCATTCACATTCACTGCATCCACAATCCCCATAGTAAAAATGAAAGTTAGGCATATAAAAATTATACCTATTTTCCCTGCTTAAAACTGTTCAGCTGCTGTCCTATTTCACCACGGTGTATTCTCTGCAGTTTTTTAATTCTATTCTAGTAAAGCCCCAGCTTGAGCTCTTTGTCTCTAGTACGTTTTGGCCAATTCTACCTAATTAAAATACCCTGTCGGTAGCTAATTTTACACTGCTGTGTCATTTGTGGTCTCCTTATTCTTGTAACAAAATGCCTGCCTGTAATCTTTGTTTCAAATACATTTTATCCAATTCTCCCTCATTAAAAATGTCCTGCTGCTGGTAAATTGTACACTGCTATTTCATCTGTGGTCCCTAAATTTTAATGAAATTGTGATATAAATTGGCAAAGATCAGGACAGCTTTGCATCAGTGAGAACATGGACAGCCTCAGTAAACTGCTGGCCAATTTCTAAGCAGGTCTATTACTGACAAAATGCATGTGCAGTTCTAAAACTACCTGAAAAAAAAAAGCTTTTTTAAAAAAAACTCACATTGGGGTGATGCTGCTGTACGTAAGCCAAGCTAATTCTCAAAGAAAAAAATCAATGCCACAGCTGCTGTTAAGACTATCACCCAGATAGCAAGGATAATTGGCCACAAATTGGTGGCAGTGTTGAATTGTAAGTCTGTTAACTTCCTGCACATTTCACTGGCAACTTGTAACCTTGCAGAGCACTTGAAGCACAAGTTCTAGTTGACACTTTTCCAGTTTGTAGCAAATGTGCGTGGCAAGTCTCTAGCAAGAGCAAAGTTGCAGTGGTGAGTCTACAGCAAGAGATCTGCAAGTCTACAGCATGAAAATTCAGCCACAGTGACCCCTGTGGTGGGATGACTATAGCACAACATAACTGAACCAAAACTTGCAGCAGACTTGCAGAATGTTTGCAAAGAAAGTTGATCTGGAGTCATGCGATGCAGACTTGAAGCATAATTGCTTGTTATCTGGGCACATGAATATTGTACCATTCTTTAAAACTATATACAGGTTTAGGATCACCCAAGCATGTTATTTGAAGATTTTTCTTATTATTGCCCCAAAAGCCACATGAGAAAATCCCTCTTTGGTATAGCAGATAACTCAACTAGAACGCAACTAAGAACTAATTACATTATGGTCGGAAATGGTAGGAATGCAGGAGTTAAGGGGTTTGTCCCATAGGGTAATTATCTTAGCCTCTTTAAAGGAGAAGTACAGACAGTTTGTTCTGCACTCCTGTAACCCATTCTCAGCAGACAGGTGAAGACCGCTGTCGGCTGATGTCACCGAGCTGGTCCAGGCTTGGGAAGGATAGTGACCATATGGTCAGGATCCGCCCACATGCCTGGACCGGCACACGGCTCAGCCTCTCAGGGAGCCGATGAGAACCTGAGTTGGCCGCTCCTGCCCCCTCCACAGCCCAGTGCTTCAGTGAGTGGGGGGGGGCTGAGCAGAGAGCAGAGAGCAGAGAGCCCGTGACTGACAGTAACCAGCTCTTTGCTCAGGGAGCTCTGATACCTGAGCGATCGGTGGTGTTTGATCACTCGGTTCTCAGCGTTAAAGCAGGTGGGGGTCAGGTGCAGCATCATACCAATGCTGCATCCAGCAAGGTAAGTATGATTCAGAAACAACTCAAACCCCATTCTTCTCTTTTAATGTCTGATAGATTAATGTTGCAACAAGGGAACCCAGACCTTCCAGAGTTTTCAATTTCATAATTTTAGCTAAATATGATATAAAAAGGACTCCTTCAAAGATCAATTTAAAAAAGCATCCAAGATAAGAGCATGGTTGAAGACGTTCCTTATATGTGCTAAAAACATGCTAAAAAAGATAACCGATGTAGCAGTGGAAAAAGATGAAAGAGACAAAGTAGAGACAATCGTCAGTGGGAGGAGGGTATGGGTGAGAATTAAAATAAGTAAAAAGAAAAAAATCACGTTGCTGCCAAACTCGGGGAAAGAGTCCATGCTATGCCACAAATACAGATCTATGGCCCTAATAAACTGTGATCTGAAGATATAATTCAAGATGCTAGCCATGCGGTTAGAAAAATGTTTTACATGGAAAAAATCAGTGAGGATTTATAAATGGAAGAAGCACTAGAGATAGCATCTTGTCCACAATAAAAATGATCTATTAGAGCAAAATAACGTAGATAGAAATAATAATAGTAGCCTTAAATACCAAAGAGTCCATTGACAGGGTTGCTTGGCCATTTCATTCAGATGCTCTTTGTGCTCTATGGTGAAAACATTATCAATAAGGTAATAGCACTCTACAAAAATCCACTGGCAAGTTGAAATTATTGGCTCACAAACAAAAGACTTTCATTTAAAACATGGGACAAGTCAAGGTTGCATTTTTTCTCATTCTAACATACACAGAGAAATATTAATTTCTTAATTTTACCCGAAGCAGCTATTAAAGGTTTTTAACTTTAATAACTATGGATTAAAATTCTTAGCTTATGCAGATGATGCTGCTGGTGACTTCCCAGTCTCTGGGATATCATTAATAAAAAGCATATTCAGGAAATTACCTCATTGGACTTCCTTTCTTATTGTTTTCTATGACAAATGGATAGATAGATAGATAGATAGATAGATAGATAGATAGATAGATAGATAGATAGATAGATAGATAGATAGATAGATAGAATTTTAAACTTGTTTGAGTTTTATTTATATTGGATTTGTATTTTTTAAACATAGTCTTAAAGGGTGTAATATGTGCCATATTACTGTGCAACTCTCCCTGCACTTGGGAGCTGCTACAGGGGACAGGAGGCTGCAAGCAGATCACATATTTTACCCTGGAGTCGTTCAGATGACAGTGGCCGCGCGGATGTTGGTGGGTGATCTGCGGCTGTGCCTGCCCGGGCACCCTTACAGAAATTCCTCACCACATGGTTGGTCCCTATTCTTGCTTACACTGGATGATCGCTTTTATGCCTTCACTTGGAAATTATCTGTTGAATGAGTTTGTTTCTCACTGATATAACCTCATACTCAGGAAAATTGAGCCTATCTCGCCCATGTGAGTGCACCCTAAATACATTAGTTGTGTGTGTACAGATTGGAGAAAGACAGCCACTAGCGAGGATGGGGCAAAGACCACATTCCACAGACCAAAGCAGATTGCTACAGCATGTCTAAGCTGAAGGCAATTGAAATACCATTCATTAGGGTCATGCAATTCCTGACTCAGCAAGGAAAAAGATTTGAATGTACCTCACTGATACAACTTTTTTAAGTCCCGGACTAGCCCATTGAGGGCCATGTGGTATCTTTAGGAATTGTCTGAGCCCTGGATAATACCAGAAGGGATTGTTAAGACAGACCATTTAAAATTGCTGTGGGGAGGGTTGAGAAGGTGGTCTTCCCTCACAGAGGTGCAGGGAGACCACACAGCATACCAACAATACCAGTATTGCTGGTACGCTGTGTGGTCTCCCCACACCTCGTGAGGATTGCGCTGAGCAGTGCCCTCTGCTGGCTGTTGGGCACTGTGGGCAGAGTCTCAGCCTGAGCCTGTGACACGCTCAGGGATCGGTCAGAGCTGCGCAGCCCAGACCTGCTTCATGCGGACACGAGGGTTACTAAGATCTATTTGAACCAACCCGGTTCCCCTGATCAAGTTACGTGGGTATGACGTAACGTGTAGGGCATCCTGGACTGGAAGTGATATTGGAGACCACAGTATGCTGAGTATATGATATACCAAGAGACATTTTATCTTCTATTTTGATGAAGAGTTATTCCTTTAATGAAATTTACTTTATTGGCAATATTAACTATGGGAGGTCCCTTTGTTTTACCCTAACATATGGACAAGCGCATATGAGGGAGCCTTAAAGGGACCACCACCACAGGACACCCAAACTAACTGAGAAGGACAACAACTGGGCTATCATCGATGGAGGATGATTTCTTAATGTAATCAAAAGCATATTTTGATTACTCACTAAGGTGAAAATACTGGGAGCACTTAGGTGTCACGATCAGGTGAAAGCACACCATTTGTTTTCATGTTGTCACACTGAAGCTGTTATCACAGAAGAAGGAAAACTGGGCACTTTATTTACTATTGGATATGAACGATTATGCACTTTCAGCACATGTGCACTTTATTATAAACAAATTACTGTTATGCACTTTTTTGTGAATTTTTTTTTCTGATGATTTGATATATATACTGTGGGAGATTAGCTTGTGGGGATCACTTTTCAGAGGAAAAGATTCAGCATGGATGTCAGTTTAAACAAAAACAGAAACAGAAAACAAAACCTTGCCGTCTGGCGCTACACTAAACAAAGAGATTATTTTATATACAGTGTGGGGCTGTCCCAGACACCCACAAAACATAATCACATTGCAAACCTTGTTTTTAGAGTCCAAATTAGCACACAGAGCTCTCTCAGCTTTCTCCCTCTGAGAACCAGGATCAAGCTCTCCCCTGTTCTCTTCCTGGTCATTAAATGCAGGTGGAGAGGGGTTTGAGTGGATCAGAAAGTCTGGGCTGGAACCAGCTCTGCCACGGTGGCTGGCAAAACGCCCGCTAGTCGCCTCAAAATGATCGCATGCAAGGCGACAAGTATCGCCCGTCCATGGCTGTGACTCGCATAACATCACATATCCCCCCCTCTGCACAAGCTGTCAACTGTCCTGACCATGCAGTGGGCCCCAGAAAGACCATCAGTGGTATTTTGGAGCCTTCCAGTCTGGTGTTTCACTGAGAACTTAAATGGCTGGAGGGCCAGGAACCACCTAGTCACTCGGCTATTTTTCTTCCGGTTGTTAACAGGTTCCCAACCGCGCGCTGTCTTTTCACGGCGGCAGTCGGGGAGCCCTGCGCGAATCGCCTTAAATAAGCGGCGATTCGCATTTGGCCACCAGGGGGCACCCGCCGCACTCCTGGGGAGTGTGCCCGCGGCTCGGGCGGACCCGATGTCCGCCGGCGAGCCGCGATGAGCAGCTACAGGGAAAAGAACGGGGAACCGCCGATGTAAACACGGCGGTTCCCCGCCCTGTCAGTGGGGCATGAGAGATCTACTGATCCCTGTCACTGGGATCAGTTAGATCTCTCATGCCCATGTTAGCCCAACCCCCCCACAGTAAGAACACACCCAGGGAACACACTTAACTCCTAGCTCTCCCCCTGCAGGTTAACCCCTTCACTGCCAATGACATTTATACAGTAATCAGTGGACATTTAAATTTCTGATCGCTGAATAAATGTCATTGGTCCCAAAAAAGTGTCAAAATGTTCCGACATGTCCCCCCCAATATCGCATTACCGCTAAAAATCGCAGATCGCCGCCATTACTAGTAAAAAAAAAAAAAAAACCCAGAAATGAATTCTCATCATCCGTAAACGCGGCCACTTTTGCGCAAACCAATCAATAAACACCAATTGCGATTTTTTTTTTATCGTAAATATGAGGAATTATATAAATCGGTCAAAAACGGTGAAAAAAAATGTTTTTTTATATTTTTTTTTTGGATTTGAATTTTAGCAAAAAGTAAGAAATTTGGGTTTTTTTGCAAAATGGTTGCTCTTCTTTTGTTTATAGCGGCGATAAGAAATGACGCAGAGGCGATCAAATACCACCAAAAGAAAGCTCTATTTGTGGGAAAAAAAGGACGCAAATTTTGTTTGGGTACAACATCGCACGACCGCGCAATTGTCAGTTAAAGTGACGCAGCGCCGAATCGCAAAAAGTGCTCTGGTCCTAAAGTGCAAAATTCTTCTGGGGCTGAAGTGGTTAAACATCCACTTAAGGGGGGCATGGCCGGTGACTAGCCTGAATGACCTTCCCAGCAGGTAGTATTTTAGCGACTCTAAGGCCCACTTCATGGCCAGGCACTCCTTCTCCACAATGGCATAATTATTTTCATGTCTACTAAGCTTCCTGCTTAAGTAGATGACCTGGTGCTCCTCCTCGTCTCTGATCTAGGACAGAACAGCACCTAGTCCCACCTCAGAGGCATCGGCTTGAACCACAAACTCCTTTGTGATGTCTGGGGTCACGAGCACCGGCTGTACACAAAGGGCTTGCTTCAATTTCTGGAAGGCTTTTTCAGCTTTGGGATTCCACTTTACCATTCCTGACGCTCTACCCTTTGTCAGATCGGTCAGAGGGATGGCAATGGTGGCAAAATTGGGGATGAAGCATTGGTAATACCCTGTAATACCCAGGAATGCCTGAACCTTTTTCTTGTTCACCGGTTGGGCCCACTTTTGAATGGCCTCAATCTTATTGGTTTGGGGCTTAATCAGACCAATCACATACCCAAGGTATTTGACCTCCTCGAGACCTTTGACACACTTCTTCGGGTTGGCTGTTAAACCTGCTACCCTCAGTGAATCTACTACTGCCTGAACTCGGGGCAGATGTGATTCCCAATCTGGACTGTGGATGATGACAGGCTGCTACATAGGGCCAATACGGCCTCAAAGTCTTGTCCATCATCCTCTGAAAGGATGCAGGGGCCCAATGCAGACCAAACGGCATTCGTTTGTATTGGAAGGACCCCTCAGGGGTAGGGAAGGATGTTTTTTCCTTTGCTGACTCCATTAGGGGGATCTGCCAGTATCCCTTAGTTAGGTCTAGGGTTGTTATGTACTGAGCCCCTCCCAACCTATCCACAAGTTCGTCAACTCACGGCATCGGGTATGCGTCAAACTTAGACACTTCATTCAGCTTCCTAAAATCGTTACAGGACTGGATAGTGCCATCCGGCTTTGGGACCAGTACTATAGGGCTCGACCAAGTGCTGTGGGACTCCTCTATCATGTCTAACTCCAACATGGTTTTTATTTCTCTCACCACCGCCTCTCGTCTAGCCTCAGGTATTCGGTAGGGCTTTACATTTACACGGACCCCGGGTTCCGTGATTATGTCATGTTGTAGCACAATGGTGAGTCCAGGTAGGGAAGAGAAAAAGTCTCTATTTTTACTGACAAATTCCTTAACATCGTTTTGTTGCGTCAGTGACAAGGACTCAGTTATGGGAACATCTGGGGTTAGGGTAACCTGTCCTTTTGGGGCGTGGGCACTGCCAATAAAGTCTCCCTGTCCTTCCACGGTTTTAGGAGATTAACATGGTAAATCTGCTCCGGTTTTCTTTTCCCAGGCTGGAAAACTTTGTAGTTTACTTCCCCTACTCTTTCCCTAATCTCAAAGGGACCCTGCCACTTTGCCAGGAATTTATTTCCGACCATGGGGACTAGCACATGCACTCTGTCCCCGGGGTTGAAAGTTTGGGTTTTGGCACCCTGATTGTAAACCCTTCTCTGGGCCTCCTGGGCTTGCTCCATATGCTCTCGTACAAGGGGCAGGACAGCTGCGATATGATCCTGCATCAAGGAGATGTTCTCTATGACGCTTCTATATGGTGTGACCTCTCCCTGCCACGTCTCCTTTGCAACATCTAGCAGCCCCCTGGGATGTCTACCATATAAGAGTTCAAAGGGGGAATACCCTAGACACCTGTGGAACCTCTCGTATATCAAACATGAGGTACGGCAGCAAAAAATCTAAATTTTGCCCATCTTTATCCACCACCTTTTTTTTTAGCATACTCTTGAGGGTCTTGTTAAACCTTTACACCAGGCCGTCAGTTTGGGGGTGGTAAACAGATGTATGGAGATGGGAGATTTTGTACAATTTACACAATTCTCTGGTCACTCTGGACATGAACGGGGTACCCTGATCCATCAAGATTTCTTTAGGGATCCCCACCCGACTAAACACCTCGACCAGTTCCTTGACGATAGTCTTAGCTGAGGTATTCCACAAGGGTATGCCTCAGGATAGCGGGTCGCATAGTCCAATAGCAGATTTTACAACTGTCCCACGAAATCCATGCCAATTTGCTGGAATGGCACTTCAATTATGGGAAGTGGGACAAGGGGACTACGAAAACGGGGTGATGGGGCTGTCATTTGACACTCAGGGTATGACTCACAGTATTCATTGATGTCTGCATACAACCCAGGCCAGAAGAATCTCTGGGTTATCCTCTCCCTGGTTTTCTCCATACCCAGATGTCCCCCCATTACATGACCATGGGCCAGATCTAGCACTATCCAGTGGAAGGGTTTGGGAACCACTAGCTGTTCTAGTTCGTCCTCTCCGTGTTTCACCACCTGATACAACAGATCATTTTTAAGCGCCATGTAGGAAAAAGACACCCCACATTTAGGGTCCACCAACTCCGACATCCATCACCTTCACGCTTTCTCTAGCTCTGAGGAGAGTGACATCCCGTAGCTGTTCTGTACAGAAGTCCTCTCTCCGGACCTCTAAGTCAGGGACTACATTCAGTTCACTCTCATGGTCAGGGACAGAGACATGATCTGGGACATTAGCCATCTGCTGAGAGCTATCTTCCAGCTCCTCCGGATCCCCAGCCATTACAGGAAAAGGAAGAGGGTCTCCTTCTTCCTCAGTCCTGCCACCAATCTCTCTGGTGAGAACTCCCGTGCCTCCTCAGCAGGGGGAGCTCTTTCCTCCAGGCTCTCTGTGCCTTCTCACAACCTCCAAAAATGGGGAAAATCCCTCCCCACTAGGGCTTTATGAAGCAGGGAAGGTAACACTCCCTCTGAATTGGTCACTCTGCCGCAAGGGGTGTCAATCTCGACCAACACCGTCTGATAGTCACGAGAGTCCCCATGGATGCAAATGACCCCGACAGTGCTAGGGTGTAACCTGGCTTGATTTACACAGCTGCTTTTGACTAATGTTATCACACTACCAGAGTCAAGCAGCGCAGTGACAGGTTTCCCGTCAATAGCAGTCACACACATTTGCTTCTCCATGCGAGTTGAGCATGATGCTATACATGTGACCTGTGAAAACAGAGAAATGCGTCTTTTCATATAAGCATTATCATATTGCATGTGTTCATCATTCAGGGGACAATTGCCAGCAATATGTCCTAATGCATGGCATCAGTAGCACTGTATGTGTTCTATACCCAGTCCTCTCAAGGATCCCCAAGACATTCCTGGCTTCTATGGCCAGTCTCCAGGTCTAGAGCCCCCAGTCTCTTTAACCGTATCAGTTTCATCAAATTTCCCCTCTGCCCTGAACCCTGGAACAGACTTACCGGGTTCGCCGGGCGATCTTTCACCTCTAGAGACATTGGGGTGGGCGCAACATGTCCTCAGTAGCCATGTATCTCTCGATGAGGTCCACCAGTTGGCTTGCAGTTTTGAGGTCCCCATGGCTGACACATTTCTTCAAAGCAGCAGGGAGCGCCCGCAGATAGCGGTCCATGACCACGCACTCCACGATCTGGGGACCTGGCAAAGTCTCTGGCTGTAGCCATTTCCCGGTAAGGTGAACTAGGTCAAACATCTGCGAATGGGGTGGCTTGTTGGTGCGATAGGTCCACTGATGCACGCGTTGGGCCCGGACTGCCACGTCCCAGGCTTGCAAGTATCTCTGCCTTTAGAGTTTCGAAGTCCTGGACCTTATCTGTTTCCAGATCAAAGTAGGCTTTTTGTGGTTCACCGGTCAAGAATGGTGCTAGCAGTCCCACCCACTGTTCTTTTGGCCATCCTTCACAAAGAATGACTCTTTCAAAGGTTGTGAGGTACGCGTCCATGTCATCCGCAGGTGTCATCTTCTGCATGTGGTACGAGGTGCGTACCAACTTTGGTTCCACTGTCACAGGAGGTGTGGGCCCCCCTTTTTTTTAATGTAATCTTTATTTGAAAAACTTTCAGATACAGTAATAAAGGACATAACAGAGGCATATTGTAAGGCAATATACATTACTTATAATATAACAATAGTGTAAGAAAATGCGCAACCTTCGAGTATACACTAATCAGTGCCTATGATGCATACAGTCACAACAATTTTGCAATGTATAAAAATAAATAATAATGGTAATAAAAGCAGCCATTTAGCTAAAAAGTCATTCACAGATTATACACATAAAACAACGCAACCTCAACCGATAAAAGTGTATAACAGTGCTTTCATAGTCCACAGAATGGATGGGTGCTGAGGTCAAGGGGCCACAGTGATCTGAGTGAAGCAGAGTCTTTTCAGAAATTAGAGCCACCAACCACCAGGTGTCAGTCCCCACCACACGTGCACCTTCCCCAGTGAAAAGCTTGCTTACCAGAGATTTTCTTTTATAGTGCCCACATCATTACTTGGTAGGTCTGCCTCTCATCGGTCACTCCTCAGTATTGATGTGTACCCAATAAAATAGAAGCCTCGCATAGCATAATTCCGGTTCAAACCTTTATTGCACCCCCCACTAAAAGCACACTTACAAGATTCTCAAATAGAAAAAGCGAGTAAAATGTCAATAGAAATCACTTGGACGTCTCACCGCTCCGGCTGTCCTCACAGTACACAGAAACCGCGTTCCACGGCTTGGCCTGGAGCACAAGCGTCACTTCCTGTCTGTCATGGGGTCACGCTCTGACGCGTTTTGTCATCACGACTTCTACGGAGGGCACCCTTTTTTTGAGTGCCTCTGCAAGTTGCCACCCACACCTCTGCTACCCTGATTTCCCCCACCCGCTCAATCCATTCTGTTCGGTCGGGACTCGCTAGCTTTTCCAGTGAATTGGAATAAGGTGTTTAGCAGCATTGAGAAGGTGGGGAAGAGTAATACTTTTGTATCTAGCTAAAGAGGTGGAGGGGAAAAAAGTGTTTTGGGGAGTCTGGTAGGGTTACCCCAAGACCCTCGGAGATAGGTTTCCCAACCATTTGCCAGAAGGGTCTCATCAGGGGGCACTCCCATCAAATGTGAAGAAATGTCCCCTCTAGTCCGCAGCCCCTCCAGCATAATCCCAAGACAGTGGGATATAATTTGGCCAACAGCGTTGAAACTCTGTACCAGCGGGTTAAGAGTTTATAACTATTCTCTTGAGTCTTGGATTCAACTGAGCTGGAGTGTGCTAAGTAGTATAAATGATCCAGCTGTTCTTTTGTAAATTCGTACTGGAGGTCCCTCTCCCATTCTTTAATGAAGTGAGGCATGGTTTGAGGTTTAGCTGTGTAAAGTAATCTATAAAGTGCAGAGATCATGTGAGGCAGTGCTAAGGTATTGTTCAGCCTGTCCCATGTCTTCAATGTATGGGTGGTCAGGGGTGATGTCCATTCCGAGAGGCCTCTGTCTTTTTTCAGTACCCATGGAGCAAATGACATATTCCTGGCGGCCATGACTTTTTCCATTTGTACCCACAGCTTGGCCACTGTATGAAACCTCCAATTAAGTATTAGTTGCAATGCTATTGCTCTATAATACTGAGAGATATTAGGGAGGCCTAGACTCCCAAATCACTTGGATCTCTGTAGAACTGCCATGGCTATCTTAGGTTTCCTGTTTCTCCACACAAACCCAACGAACAGACTGCAGACCTCCCTAAAAAAACGGAATGGTAACAAAATAGGTACCATTTGTAGTAGAAACAGTACCCATGGCAGGATATTCATCTTACTGATATTTGTACGGCCCACCCACGTAAAAGTGTCTTTATCCCATGATTGCAGGTCATGGCTAATCAGTTTAAGCATAGGAACATAATTAGCAGTGTATAAAGCATCCAGTTTATGTGTGAGATGAATTCCCAAATATTTTAATGAGGAGGACGTCCATGAGAAGGAGAAAGCTCCCTTCAGGGCTGTGGCCAAGGTCGTGGGAATTGTAATTTTAGAGTAGTTTATCCGGAAATTAGACATCTGACTGTAAGTGGATAATTCCTCCATCAGGTGTGGCATCGAGACAGTGGGGTCCACAACATGAAACAAAATGTCATTGGCGTAGGCTGACAGTTTATGTTCTGTGTGGCCAACCGTGATCCCCCTGATGTTTGGATTCGCTTTTATTTTCCGGAGCAGAGGTTCCAAGACCAGGGCGAATAGCAGGGGTGAAAGAGTACACCCCTGTTGCATGCCTTTCCGAATGGGGAATGCTGGGGATAAGCACCCGTTCACCCTGACCTGTGCCGTTGGGCAAGTGTATAGGGCCAAGATCCAATGGAGCATATGTGGGCCTAGTCTAATTTTTACTAGAACAGCCTGATGGAAATCCCAGTCCACGCAATCAAATGCCTTCTCGGCGTCAGTGGAGAGATTCAGGTAAGGTGGCATTTGATCGCCCTTGCTGGCCCAATGAATAAGCTGCAAATCCCTATTAGAGTTATCTCGTGCCTCCCTTCCAACTATAAAGCCCATTTGATCCGGGTGTATTATGTCTGTAAGGAGATGTTTAAGTCGGTTGGTGAGTATCTTAGCGAAAATTTTTAGGTTCATATTTAACAATGATATTGAGCGGTAATTCTGGGGGAGAGTATGGTCTTTCCCTTCCTTCGGGAGTACCGTTATATGGGCCAACATGGCCCCCCTGTAGGAAGCCCCCTTCGGTAGCAAGAGAATTAAGAAACGTATTCATGGGTGACTGGAGCTGTTTAAAAAATTGCATATAATAAGCCTTTGTTAGGCCGCCTGGTCCAGGGCTCATCTGAGCTGGAAGGGACGGTATGGTGGCCAACAATTCTGTGGGGGAGATTGGAAGTTCTAGGTCAGTCTGCTGTTCGGGGGATAGGGTAGGAAACCCAGCATAGGAGAGGTAGGCCGCAATGCGGTCTTGTTTTTGAGCTACCTCTGCGAGGGTGGCATTCGCATTGAGGTCATAGAGGCTGCATAATAGTCATGTAACAACAATGCAATTTTCGACGTAGGTTGTACGGTGTCCCCAGTAGGTGAGTGCAGCTTATGGATAAGCTAGGCTGACGTTACCGCAGTGCCCGTGCAAACAGTCTGCACACTTATCATCATATTCATAATATTTGTGTGACACACAGTGCAGCTGTCTATGTATGCATCGGTCCAGTAGTCTAGAGGATAGTGTGCACAGCTCAGTGAGGTGTCTGAGTGTCTCGGGGTCCACAGTATGTTTGTGTTTCAGTTATGCCTTTTGTAACTCCGTCAGGACACTATTAAAATCGGCTTGCCTTTCTTTCTTTTATTTAGAGCCCCACATTATAAGTGCTCCTCTAACCACCGCCTTACGGCCCTCTCATAATGTGCCATTGTCTACCTCCCCATTATCATTTTCCCGAAAGTAGCAGGTTAGAGTCTCTTTTATCCCTGTCACCACCCGCGTGCCATCCAACAGGTTCTCGTTTAGCCTCCATGACCAGGCTCTACAGGAATTGGAAGGTAAGGCGAGCATAAGCGTAGTTGGGGCATGGTCAGAGATAGTGATCTGCTCAATGGGAGAATCCATGAGCAGATCCAGGGAATCCTGGTCAGTCAGGAGCTGGTCAATAAAGGTGTATACTCCATGTACACCGGAATAGTAGCTGTAATCTTTCTCTGATGCGTTCAATGCAGGCTAACAGTCCACTAGAGTGTAAGACTGTAGGGATTTGTGAAAATGGAGCAGGAAGGTGTATGAGTGCATCGAGCGGCCTGTCGAGGTGTCCAAGGTAGGGTCTGGGCTGCCATTAAAGTCCCCACCGAGGATCAACCGTCTCTCTTGGAAATTGGCCAGGTTATCTAAGACCCTGTCAATGAACGAGAGTTGTTGTGAGTTGGGGGCACAGAGTGTCGCAAATGTATACATCTATTCTGTGATTGTACCTTTAGGAATACATAGCGGCCTTGCGGATCCACTGCGTGACTAGTGGATAAAAATGGGCAGTTCTTATGAATGGCAATGGTCGTTCTCCGGAATTTGGGGCCCGAGGAAGTGCTCAAAAACCACATAGAATAGACATGGGTGGGCGGAGAACAGAGACCTTGTACATTGTATGACACTACCTTAATCGTAGCCATGACGTATCATCGGAGAGAGACCCAAGCGAGCACATTGCGGTAACCCAGCCATCATGTGAACAGTAAGAGTACCCTTTCCTAGAGATAGGACAAAAAGTGTTAGATTCAGTAAAAAAGGGGGAGGGGAAGACAAAACATGAAATAAAATAGCAAACATCAAGAACATCAACTGACGGCGAAACCCATCAGAAGTGACCCCAGAGCCCCTGGGGCCAAGGTCAACTGCATGCTCCGATCCGGCAACCCCCCCAAAAAGGGAGGACCGCTGGGCCATGGCACAGTGCCCACATTAGGGCCATCGCCCAAAAAAGGCTTTCCTAAGGGAGGAACGGGATCAGACATAAACCAACATGTGTGGGGCAGCTCCTCTTAGACTAGGTAGCTTAATCTATCCGGGGAAGTTTGTGGCTACTTCCTCATCCTCAGAAATTATATCAGTTCAGCAGTTCTGTGTCTCTATCCAATGTCAGAGAATACTCGCTGAATCTTGATACCAACTTCAACAATAGAACACATAACAATAGCATCCAAAGGTGCAGAAGCTTTCAGCTGTAGATGGGTTCTGTATTGACAGAGTCACTGATATCACCAGACAGGGGCACAGTATGCTTCAAACATCCCAGTCACCTCCAGTCTCAGGATGGAGAGAAGTGCCATGAGATGAGCATTTATGGCCTCTGGATCTCCTTTTGTATCTTGCAGGTAGCCAGGGTTGAGCATCTGGGGCTGGTGCGATATCTGTAATAATCGGGAAAATCCACTGGGTGTGGCTGATTTGCCATTTCTATCAGCTTGTAGATTAAAAGAGAATCCCCATCTGTAGGTAATACCTGAAGATTTCATAGCCGCCAGTAGAGGGCACAGAGCCCTGCATTGCAATAATGTGCGACGTGGTAAATCTTGGTAGAAAAGAAGGCTGGCACCATCAAAGTCAAAGAAGGGGCGTTTGCGCATGCATTGCATGATTTGCTCCTTTACTGTATGTTTGTGTAATTTACAGATAATGTCCAGTGGGTTATCAGTATCTTGTGATGGGGGTCTTAGGGCCCTATGTGCTCTATCTATCTCAATAGGTATGTTGGGAGGCAAGTCCAGTATTTCCTTCAATATGCTCTGAAGCCTAGGGACAATGTCCTTAGCTGATGTGGCCCTCTTATGCGGATATTGGAACAGCAACTGAGATTTTCATAGTCGTCCAGCTGACATACTAGGGCCTCGATTCTCCGGTCCTGCACAGAACATTTATCCGCTAACTGAGATATAGTGGGCAATGAGTCCTCAAACCTCTGTTCCAGGGTCTCAAGCCTATTTCCAAGGTGGTTAGTATCTGCCTGGAGTTGCTCAATGTCCTGTTTCAGGGCCCTCTCCACCCTGCTAGCAAATCTCTCCAAGTCTTCTTTAGTGGGGAGGGTCCATGTGTGCTTCCTAAGGTCCTGGTCACCCTGTAGGTCTAATATGTGTGAGCCCTGGTCTTGGGAGGTGGGTGAGACAGGGGGAGCTGTATTGCTTACCAGCCTGCTTAGCTGGCTTAGCTTTCTGCTGCTGCATTGCCATCCCTGTGCCTGCTGGGCACCATCTTGGAAGGTCCTCCATGTGGCTGCTCTCCGGAGCCAAAGTCGGCATTTATAGAGCCCTGATTTGCTTTTGCAGTAGTCCGCAGCTGAGACTGTGCTATGTGGTGTTGGGACATCGCTGTGGGTGCCCGAATTGTGGGTCAGGGTCCCCGGGAATCGCTATAGAATTGGCGGTCAGTGAGGAGCTGAGAGAATGTCGGTTTCTTCAAAGTTTGGCGGCTTGCCAGGTTTATTTTTACAGGTTTGCAAGTTCAAAACAGAAAACAAACCCTCGCCGTCTGGCACTACACTAAACAAAGAGATTCCTTACTATACAGTGTGGGGCTGTCCCCAACACCCACAAAACATAAGCACATTGCAAATCTTGTTTCTAGAGTCAAAATTAGCACACAGAGCTCTATCAGCTTTCTCCCTCTGAGATCCAGGATCAAGCTCTCCCCTGTTCTCTTCCTGGTCCTTAAATGCTAGTGGAGAGGTGTTTGAGTGGACCAGAAAGTCCGGGCCGGAGCCAGCTCTGTCACTGTTGCCGGAAAAACCCGGGTCGGACTTCAGCTAGTCGCCTCAAAATGATTGCATGCGAGGCGACAAGTATCGCCCGGCCATTGTGGTGCCTCGCATAATGTCGCAATACATATTACTGATTATTTGAGTATATTAGTTAGGTTATTGTTTTATTTTTGGTTTGTGCAACACCTATTTATATATATACAATATAATTACTGGTTGGAACACAGTGCGGTGTCTGCGGCAACCACATCTGGCATTTTTTTGAGCACTCATTATTATCATAAGCATTATTGTTTACACGTATATACAGTAGGACCACCCAATGAAATCAAAGGCTTTGTTATTTAATGCTAAATTGGTCTTTGGAGGGGGGGGAGAGAAATCTGGAGATTAATGAATCATCACAATTAATCAGTGAATTAGGTCTTAAGGGTCCACAAGGGGATATTTATTCAGTCTGGAAACTGGTGCAATCAATATTTTCCTCAGGGGTGGAAGGATCCCCTTTTTTAGTATTGCATTGTAGGGATAAAGTGAAAAAAATCAACCTATCCTTATATTGGGTATACTAATCTATGTTTTCTGTTTAGGAAATTACAAAAGAGCATGCCCAATTTTTTCGTCCAATATAAGACTCTAATGAGTCATTTTGTTCAAAGGAGAGGTGGTGTAACTATAGTGGACCATCTCAAGGTCAGTAGGGTCATACTAGGCCTGCATTTTATATAAATCACTCACTATAGAAGTGGAAGAATGCTTCCAGCACTGTTTCATTGAAAGTGTGTAGAGTGTGACTGGCGTAAAAAATTCTAGATATAGTCATTAAGGTTCTACCTAGATTGTAAGCTCTAACGAGCAGGGTCCTCTGATTCCTCCTGTATTGAATTGTATTGTAATTGTACTGTCTGCCCTAATATTGTAAAGCGCTGCGCAAACTGTCGGCGCTATATAAATCCTGTATAATAATAATAATAATATCTGGTTTAACGAGATAGGCAAGAAGGAACCCATTTTTGTCACCCGATTCACAGATATGTTGTGCCTGGTAAAGCAAATGCTTTTGTGTACCCTCTGCAGATGCCAGTTCATAATTACAATGGTTACTCTTCTATGCCTGGAAGATGCCTTGATAAGGGATTCATACATTAGTCTGTTCTGTCTTCAGCCTCTCCAAACCTACTCAAGTATTTTATCTTCATTGTCATTTTTAAATTGGGACATGACAGACATAAAAGGACCCCGTCTCTTCTGATGTCTTCTTCCCATTTCCTCACCAAACATTCTCCATGGCTAATATACAATTATAATTGACCATAGGGTCCTGTAACAAAGAGGGGGCCCATCCTCCAGGGTCTAGGACCCAATGGGAACTGCAGGACAGTGTAATAGAGCGTTTCAGGGGGGCGTGTACCAAGATACCCCAGGGCAGACACATA
This sequence comes from Glandirana rugosa, assembly GCA_018402905.1. Taxonomy (NCBI): domain Eukaryota; kingdom Metazoa; phylum Chordata; class Amphibia; order Anura; family Ranidae; genus Glandirana; species Glandirana rugosa. Next base: position 429,026 of record BLSH010470985.1, read on the forward strand.
ATATTGGAGACCTTAGAAAGCAGGTCCAAGGTGGCAAAAATGATATCCAATCTGGATATTTTATTATGTGAAGTCGATTGGAATAAAAACTCTCAACTTTCCTGGTGTTCCCAGCACCACAGTTCTCTCAAATTGTGCCTAAATGACCAATTCTGCATTGCAGTAGGGTATTCTGCTGATTCTATCAACAGCAGGTTCTGATACAGTGTTGAAGTTCCCCACTAAAATTATTGGTCCCTTTGCTATTGCTATAATTTTACACATAATTGTTCTGCTCTCAGCCATATCAAATGGAGGGGAGAAATGCACATTGCCAATATTATACTAAGAAACTCAAAAAGGAATATAACATAGCACCCTTGGGGATCTGTGGCAGACATGGTAGGCACGAGCTAATGAAAGCAACTTGAGAGACAACTTGAGCCAGCGTGATGGGTCTTCTCGAGTAGTATAATATGGAGTTTGACCCTCTTAATTTGATTCAACACTAAAGAATGCTTGACTTTGGAGTTAAGACCTTAGGTGTTTAATTTCATAAATTTAAGTTTGGTTGCCATGGAAACTGGTTTGTAGCATTAAAAAGAGGATGATGTCTCTCAAGAGCACGGGGGTAAGACGATGCACAAAATCTCAGGTATAGCAAAGGATAACTAAACTTCACAGAAGGTATGCAGAAATGCTGACTCAACACATCTATCCATTGCACTGCACAGGACAGGTTGATGGAACAAAATTACAAAAGTTAAACATGAACCCAATGTTATCCTTCCAGCATACTGCTCAAATTGCGTGGGCCTTGCACCCTAAAATAGTCACTACTTAAAAAGCCATCCTTGGACCATACCAATCTTAATAATCTATGACCTATCTCACTGGTCCCCTTTTCCTCTAAACTCCTTGAACATCTGGTCTACAACCAACTCAGTAACCACCTCATTAAGAATAACCTCCTTGATCCCCTTCAGTCTTAATTTTGACCTCAACACTCCACAGAAACTGCTCTTTTAAACCTCACAAATGATTTACTAACAGCAAAAAGCAATGGTCACTATTCTGTACTCCTGCTTCTGAACCTTTTTGGCTGCCTTTGATACAGTTGACCACCTCCTCCTCTTCAAAAAACGTTACTCCTTTGGTCTCTGTGACTGTTCTCTTTGCTGGCTCTCATCCTACCTATTTCACCGCACCTTCAGTGTCACTTGTAATTCCACTGCTCCGCTCCTCTTCCCTATTCCGTCAGGGTCCCCCCAGGTTCTGTTCTTGGACCTCTCCTGTTTTCAATCTACACCACCTCCCTTGATCAGCCTCCCATGGCTTTCAATATCATTTCTACATTGACGACACCCAAATCTATCTCTCCACCCCTCAGCTCACTCCATCAGTCTCCTTATGCATCACTAATTTACTAACAGACATATCTGTCTGAATATCACACCACTTCCTCTCACTCAACTTTTCCAAAACCAAGCTCATAATATTTCCTCCCCTACGTGCCTCTTCCCTTGACTTCTCTGTGTATAGCAGTGGCACAACCATCCACCCATCCCCGCATGCCAGAGTGCTAGGTATTATCCTGGACTCTGTACTCTCCTTTCGGCCCCATATCCAATCACTTTCCAAAGCTGGCCACCTCAACCTTTGTAACATCTCTAAAATATGTCCCTTCCTAACCAATGAAACCACAAGGCTCCTGATTCACTCCCTGGCTACTCAGCCTCTGCTACACCTCTCTGCCAACCCCTCCATTGGCTGCCGCTCTCCCAATGAATTAAATTCAAAATACTAACAATAACTTACAAAGCCATCCACAACTCTGCCCCCAGCTACATCACTAACCTAGTCTCTAAATACCAACCAAATCGTCCTCTTTGTTCCTCCCAAGACCTCCTGCTCTCTAGCTCCCTCATCACTTCCTCCTATACTCATCTCCAGGACTTCTCCAGAGCCCCTTCCATCCTTTGGAATTCCCTATCCCAATCTGTCCGACTATCTCCAACTCTATCCCCTTTTAGGTAACCCCTGAATACTTTTTCCTCTTCAGAGAAGCCTATTCTACCTCCACCTAATAACTGTACTTTTATCTTCTCCATCAACCCATCCCCCATAGTTATTACCTTTTGTATCACTTCCTCTTAGATTGTAAGCTCTAATGAGGGCCCTCTGATTCCTTCTGTATTGAATTGTATTGTAACTGTACTGTCTGCCCAAACGTTGTAAAGTGCTGCGCAAACTGTTGACACTATATAAATCCTATATAATAAAAAAGAGGGGAGATATGGAATATTATCTGCCATCTGGTGCCCTCTGCTGAAAAAAATGGTTGTTTAGGCCTCAAAAAGGGACACGACAAGAGAAAGGGAGCATATATGAGAAGGCTAGAATAATATATCAGGTCCAACAGCTAAGTGCACAGGACCCAAAATGTGCACGAACAAGATGAAGCTGTTTAAAAGCAACACTGTGGAAGACTATAGATAGGTCCGAAGGACAGAGTCAAAAACAAGTTCAAACCTGTGTCTGTCACAACACTCCATTTGACTATTCAGCAAATTGCTAGCCTTTCATGGAGATTTGAAAATACTGTTTTTTACCATTGCAGATTCCCTATAGCTTGGCAGGATAAAGTATGCTGTACATTGTGTGTTTCTTCCTTGGACAATTTTGAACAATAAAAAAAGCATCTAGCTGCTTTTGTGTTGCGGGAGAAAAAATGGGCAATTGCCATTTTCTAGGCTAATAGGCAAATTATTGTCAAACAAATGACATGGGGGGGGGGGGGGGGGGCCCACTGCACTAGGGAACATGTAATAAAGCAAAAAATAAAGATTTAAAATTCCATTTGACAGGAAGCAGGCATTTTAGTAATGCTTAAAGTGGAACATTAAAAATGCAAAATTCCTTCAAACATGCCTGTGGGATTCCCTTACCCTGTAGTGGCACATCTGTGCAATGTATACAACCAACTACAGCAAAACTGACATTTGCAAAGAAACAAGTATGTTTAAATTGTTGGCATAGACAAAGCATGAGGTTTTGCCAAATTATATTTCATAACCATTGGGTCTGGTATGGATTTTAAGGGTGAATCCTCATGCAAACATGAAGAAAGAAAATGTGAGGTCCTGCCCCCCCCCCCCTCCAAGAATCTATACCGGACCCTTCTCTGAGCATGAAGCCTGGGTGGCCAGTAAAGGTGGGGGGGGGGGGGGCGAGTGTGTGACTTCCACCTCCCAAATCATGCCAGGCCACATTCCTTCAATGTGTGGGGGTACTTTGCCATGTTGATGAAGACAAGGGTCTTTTCCCCACAAACCTGACCTGGTGGTTGTAAGGGTCTGTAAGGGGGCTTATAGGAATCTGAAAGCCCCTGTAACAATAGGGTTGCCCCCAGATACTGGCAGCCCCATGTGAATGGATAAGGGGTACATAACATCCATATTCATTCACAAAAAGAACCATAAAGTGTAAATATAAACAAAAATACCGTTTCTGACAAGCCCTTAAAAAAAATAATAGTCCTATGACATACATTGCTGTCCCTCACTATTGTCACCATTGGTGTGGAACTACATTAAAAATCGTGTCTGTGTTTTTATTTACACTTTACTTTTTTGTGAATGGGTAGTTCCTTTGCTTACATGGCTGGGGTTTTCCAGACTGGTAAATTAATCAAGCTGGTGACTTCTTTGGTTGTTAAGGATTCAGCAGTGCCTGAATCATGTATAATAGCTGTAGTAATACCACAGCTATACATGACACAAGTGGATGTAAATCCACCACTCACCCAGTATAAACTAAAGGCACAGTATTAATGTATGTATACATGCAAGCCTCCTGCATGTGTCCCTACCTTGCAAATGTCACCCCTGTCAGCTGTAGCAGCTTTGCAAAACACTGGAATCAGTGGGTGTCTCTCTTTGCTGAAGCTCGGTTGGTGGAGTTGTGATGTCACAAGACTTCCCACCCACCTCTATACTGAGAGCTGGAGGAGATGGGAGGGGGGAGTGTGAGGCTCTTTTTGCTCTGTGCAGGAGATAAGGAAATGACCTGTCATTCAACACAGCATGGGATGAAACGGCTCCTTTTTCTCCCTTAAACGGGTCTTTCTCTTACTGAAAAAAGATAAGGGCATTTCTCAGAGCTGGATTAACTCTTTGTGGCAAGACTGGGCACAGGTGACATTATATCCTATCCTGTACAAGGTAGAAGTGTCAGTCATTTTTTGGGGGGGGTTATATCCACTTTAAGCTCATCCCTACTGATGGACAGCATCCATAATCTTCAGTGAGTCCCATGTGCACTTGAAAAGCTGGTCTGCAATGGATTTCACCACAGCCTGGCCAGTCTTCACCATGGTGTCTAGTGTAGGGGTTTCCAGGTAGCTCAGTGCTGTGGTAAAGAGACATATTGTGGCTCTAAACTGGCAGGATATGAATTAGGGTAGAGCAGCAGAAATAGAGCTCTCCTTGAGTGTTTCTCACATGTATCTCACATTCTCCTCTATGTGTCAAAATGTAGATGCCTTAACTCCACTACAGCTAAAAAATAATATAGAGACTGGCTACCAGGGATAAATAGAGACTGTAATAATTAGGACTTTATTTTATTGACTGAATTTATGTCGTATGATGGGAATTTTCTTTATTATGTGTTGTTTATGGAACATGATATGATTATATTTAATACTATACTATTGCTTAACCTTTGAAAAGACTGTTGGGAGGTGCTCCTTTAACCACTTCAATACCAGGCATATACCACCCAGACCAATTTTCAGAAATCAGTGCTGTCGCATTTTGAATGACAATTGAGTGGTCATGCAACGCTGTACCCAAACAAAATTTTTATCATTTTGTTCCCACAAATAGAGCTTTCTTTTGGCGGTATTTGATCACCTCTGGAGTTTTTATTTTGTTCGCTAAAAATTAAAAAAGACTGACAATTTAAAAAAAAAAAAGTGTTTCTCTATTTCTGTCACAAAGCTTTGTAAATAAGTACATTTTCTCCATCACTGACAGCACTGTTGAGGCTGCACTGACGGGCACTGATGAGGCAGTACCGATTGCCACTGATGAGGTGGCACTAATGAGGTGGCACTGACGGGCGCAGATGATGAGGCACTTATACGCGTCATTGATGGGCACTGATAGGCGGCACTGATAAGCAGCACTGATGGGCACTGATAGGTGGCACTGGGCACTGATAGGTAGCACTAATGAGCACTGATAGGTGGCACTGTTGGGCACTGATAGGTGGCACTGGTGGGCACTGCTGGGCACTGATAGGTGGCACTGGTGGGCACTGATAGAGGGCACTGTAAGGTGTGCATCCCTGGTGGTCCTGGGTGGCATCTGAAATATGCACATGGAGTGCCATCCATGTTGGGCATTGTGCCCCTTACCTGGTGGTCTAGGGTGGGCTCCCTCGTGGTCAGGGTAGGCTCCCTGGTGGTCCCCTTTCCCTTGTGGTCCCTGGTTGGGCTCCCTGGCGGTCCCTCTGTTCTCAGCTGCATCAGAGCTAGGGGAGGGAAAACATCAGTGTGCTAAACTTCCCAGTAAATGGCTGTGCAGGGGGTGGGGGGTGTCAGGACAAGTCTGATCATTGGAGGAGAGCAGGCTGAGTTGCAGCACAGCTAGAGAACTGGCCACAATGTGCTCTCATGCCTAACATGGTCATTCTTTGATGGGAAACCAGGGGGGCTGGCAGGATCACCAGGTATTTCACACAAAGGAAGCAATGCAAAGAAAACATGAGACTTTTTCATGCAAGTACATGGTACAGCAGGTACATATCAGGAATATTAAATACTGGGTTTACATATTCTTTAAGGTAAAAATAAATCTTGACTTTACAACCACTTTAAGCCACTTGAGAGCATTCTTTGCAATTTTAGATTGCTTACATCCCACATTTTTGTAGTTATAAAACAGTTTATAGCACAAACATGGAAGGCCTCAATAGGGACGAGCCAACTGAGGTAATTAACATTTGCCCATTTGGCCCTCTGTTCAACAGGAGCTGAGTGTTAAATATAGTAGTTGTATTTCTACTGCTTCTGTATATGACAGCTTATATAGAAGTTCCTAAGCAAGCAGGGGCACTGGCACCAGCTGCATCCCTAGCAGTGAAGGCTGGTGAAGTTTTTGAATGGAGGGGTGCCAGGCCCCGTCCTTCCTTTTGACCCCTCCTACTATAAGCCCCGCCCCTTATAGAATCCACCCACTCCGTCCCCTGTATTCCACATATTGTGTCAGGAGTACACAGCTGAGCATCACAGGACACAGTATACAGCTGAGCATCACAGGACACAGTATACAGCTGAGCATCACAGGACACAGTATACAGCTCAGCATCACAGGACACAGTATACACACATGAGGACTGTGTTATACACCTTATGTCCCCTGCCTCACCCACCTAAGATATTCCCCGCCCCGAATATCATCCTCCCCAGTTTTCCTTCCTGCCCCGGACCGTGGGGAGGTAAGTTTTTGAAGTGGTCGGAAGTGACGATCCCTACGTCGACCACGGTCACGGGGACGAAC
>BLSH010470985.1:532381-551543 GCA_018402905.1 Glandirana rugosa
CCAATATGACCATATACCTGCAGTCCACTTGCTCCCTTAGACCTCCACCCATTGTTACATCTAAAACCATTTATATCTATCCATTTTATAGGCATCTATTGTGCCAGTCGCAATTTTGCTTATTGTTTTATTCCATACATTTGTTTAGTTAGACATGGATTGAGGTACAACACATTCATATTAAAGTTTTAGTATAGGCATCTATTGTGCCAGTCGCAATTTTGCTTATTGTTTTATTCCATACATTTGTTTAGTTGGACATGGATTGAGGTACAACATATTCATATTAAAGTTTTAGTATTAGTTAATGTTGTACATTTTATTTTGTTTTTAATTTCATGGATGGTCAGTAATAGAACCAATATGTTTGCTTAATATGCGTGCTTTCCACTGTTTGGCCACTAGATGGCGGAGTGTGAGGCTTGTTGTCTGTGGTGGACGTTCAGGAAGCTCTTCATCTCTATCATCTTGAAGGTTCCGCAATTGCGGATCTGAGAGTTGGTATAAAAAGTCGCATGTGAAGGACCGTGGTATCGTCCGTGATGATGCTCAACTAACGAGCGAAACGCGTTGACGTCACTTCCGGTCCGCCACAGGCAACTCGCGTCACTTCCGGTTCTCGCGGTGGTTCTCACTGGAACGCACGCCATCGCAGCAAAGATTGTCAGGATTGTTTTACATACTTGCTGAAGACCTATCTGTGTTCTGTAAGTACAGTTTTATACTTGCACAATAAATTTATCGTACAGTACACACTATGGTTTTCCTTATCTCTGTCTCCTGAGTGCCCTTGGAAAATCGTACCAGTGAAAGGATTTATCCCATTGAGATCTTTCTGACGTCCGGGATTTTGAGCCCCCACCAGAACTTGCCTTTTATGACCCACTGACTGAAAAGCAGTGGGTCCACGTCTTCTGGTGAGTGCGGGCACCAAGGGGGTCACCATCCAATGTGTGTCACTTCACTGCACATTTATCGATTATAGGAGCACGGATTTGCACTTTATTTTCAGCACTTTGAAGCACCTATCACTTTAATGAAGGACTAGCCCATTGACTTATGGAATTTTGGACTGATACTTTTTCTTATATTTTTTCTGTTGTTCTTGACCATATGGGAGGCTGATAACCCGAGTACAGCAGTCCCCAGTTGTGTGATGATATCAGTCATTGGCTATTGCATATTTTTTATTTAATTTTCATTTTGAGATTCACTTATGGATTGTTCACAATGTCATTTTGTATAATGCATTCTTGAGTTATTTGATCATTTACACTTTTTTAGAGTGATCCATTTACCAGAGGGACAGGCGCTGATTTACATTCCAATAGATTTCCAGCAGGTACTTCCTGAGTACAGCAGCCCCCTCTTCACATATCCATAATCGCACAGGTCACATTTCATTCACTTTTAGCACATCAATCATTATGTATTTTTAGTTTTTAGATAAGGGCAGGCGCTGGTTTCCACATCATAATTAAAGTTCATGTGCATGTAAAGGCAGGTGTCTCAATACTTTTGGCTATCTGGCAAGATTTGCAATGGTAGTGGAACCCTCCTAAACATAAATACTATATTTAAACATAATTGATGTAAGGCTCTGAGCCACGATTTATGTTTACCAATATATTGAGAACAAACAACGTCTTTACATGATGTGGCATGATTGGGATTCGAACACGGGAAATGAATTATGCTAGGCAGGAGCGTTACCTTGTGAGCCACAGAGCTGATATGGCTAGAACTTTCCAACGCACTTATATTGCATTTCTTTGGATATATAGGTGATGGAATTACATTAGTCAGGAGTCATTCTTTTTAATTTATTCTGTGATATTTGGTGGTTCTTGGTGCTGTCATTGTAAAATAGTGATGTTACCCTCCTATTTTTGGAAATTACATTTTTATTTTTGATGTTGGCACACATATCATATTGTTTTAGCTCAAATTAGGATCATTTGTAACTAATAAAACATATAAAATTGTGACTCATTTTACATTTGCAGAAGCAATGGTATTGTTAGTCGTTTGTAAAGACACCTGTGTGATTTTAGGGAAATATTTTTGTGAGATGGACTTCAGCAAGTGAAAGTAACAGAGAAAAAAAATATTTTACCAAAACATGAAGAGATTAAACATTCTAGCATTCTTAAAAACAAAATAGATCATGAAGTTGCAACATTTTGCTAAGACAATTGCTTTGACAGAAAGATACATTTAATCTCAACATGAAAAGGATTTATTTACACATTTAAGTAACAACTGTACAATTAGAATAAATGGCTGAAAATTGCATTGGGCTACATAACTCTCATCGTCCCTCCTAAAAAAACTGTGTAAAACAGCTCTAATTTTGGTATTTACTATTTACTCATGGAATTACTCCATGAGAGTTAGAAAGTTGTTTTGTGTCTGAGCATGCTTAGTTGTGCTCAGATGTGCTCTGCACCTAAAAGAGAAGGGAAATGTATCTCTTCTCAGGCTTTTTAAGCTATTTCAGTGTAAAAGTCACTTTTTCACACAGTTTAAAAGCAGATTATCTTCAAACAATATACTGCATATTTTAGTACAATTTAAGGGATCAGATCATGCTCTAAACATTAGTTCTATTTGCACTACTCCAGGTCCTGAGTAGAGTGAGGATTTAGGCATTATATGTGACCTGGAAGCAATAGTGAATTTGAGTTTGGGAGTAATTTGCTGCCAGTGCTATTGTGAAACAGTTTTAGCGCTATTTAGCACAAATCATGGTAATTTGCTGCAAATTGCGGTCATTTTACCGCAAATCACTGTAATTTTGCCACTATTTTGTGGCAGCACTATAGTAAATGACCCCCACACCGTCCATCACGCTCGCCGGCAGACCACGTCCCCCCTTATTTTTTATTTTTACACTGTCCATTTAAAAAAAAAAGGGTCACTTTTATTCCTATTGCAAGGAATTACCATTATTTACTACATATGTCCCTGTGACAATCCTCTCTCATTACTGCCACCACCTTTGATTGCCTGCCGCCACCCATCAAGGTTTATATTCTTTGATACTGTTGTTAATGTTCTTAACAGTTGTGCTTTCCACTTTACTCCTATCAGACTATTAACCTGCTACAACTTTATCGTGAGGAGGATATTTGACTCGCCTGGGTCCCGTGAAGGTCCCTTCCTACTTTCTACCACCTTGGGTACCCTGTAGATGGCTTACCATAGTGGGCAAACATCCATACCTCCCGGTAACGCTGTCCTATGATGGGAAGACTCACATGTGGAAAAAAGAGAAGTACAGACTTCCAAAAGAATGTCTCAACCCCTCTTCTTACCCGGGCCCCTGTTGGGTCAGCCCCCCTCCTGTTTACCCTAGTCCAAGACGCAAGACATTTCCAGGCAAGCGCTCACTAACAAGGAGCAGCTCCCAACTATCCAGTGAGCCACACATCCCTACAAACTACATCTCTATTCCACGAAACCATAACATGAAAGTGGTTTCATGGAATGTGAAAGGCCTGCGCTCCCCCCAGAAATGAATGGCATTCCTTAGACACCTCAAACGTCTAAAAACAGACATCGCAATACTACAAGAAACCCACCTAACATCACTACAGACTTCCACCGAATGCGCAAATTATGGGTAGGCCAAGCAGTAGGCTCACCACGATCAAGGGCAAGGCAGGAGTTTTACTCCTTATTAATAAATCCCTTTCCTGTGAGCTAATCTCCCTTCACACCGATAAAGACGGCCGTATTCTTATAGCCAACTTAAGAACTGGCGAATGGGCCCTATGCAACATATATGCCCCTAACACGCCCACTATACATTTTTTCCAACACCTTACATCTATGATAGCCCTTTACATCCATCTCCCCTTCCTGATGGGAGGCAATTTCAACCAAGCGCTGAACCCCCAGAGGACAAATCCAGCTGTAGGCGACTATCACAACAGACACCTTCTACTACCCCTCTAGCTAAGTTCATAGAGAGCCTAAATTTAATAGACTTGTGGAGACAGGCTAATCTGACAGGCAGAGAATTCACTTATTTCTCCCCCCCCGCATAACACCCTGTCCAGAATTGACTATATTTTTGCCAACTCAGAAATTGTCGACCACACAGCCAAACCCGACATTCAAGACATAGCAATCTCCGATCATGCCCACATATCAATAGAGATCCCAGGCCTTGCCGTCCCAAACACAGTCAGGATTTGGCACTTTCCCTCCTATCTAGCGCAAAACAAATCCCTCAGCAAGATTCTAAAGGAAACATGGCTAGAATATTTGGAGAAAAACCAAGAACACTCCACCGATCCTAATCTACTCTGGGAAGCAGGCAAAGCGGTCCTTAGGGGGAAGATCATTTCCTACACCTCTGCCCATTAAAAGATAGTTAAGGGAATATGCCGCAGTGAGCACCACAGTAAGAGCCGTCCAGGCACAATTACAGTCGGGTCCATAAATATTGGGACATCAACACAATTCTAATCTTTTCAGCTCTATACACCACCACAATGGATGTGAAATGAAATGAACAAGACGTGCTTTAACTGCAGACTTTCAGCTTTAATTTGAGGGTATTAAATCTGGTGAATGGTGTAGGAATTACAACAGTTTGTATATGTGCCTTCCACTTTTTAAGGGACCAAAAGTAATGGGACAATTGGCTGCTCAGCTGTTCCATAGCCAGGTGTGTGTTATTCCCTCATTATCCCATTTACAAGGGGCAGATAAAAGGTCTAGAGTTCATTTCAAGTGTGCTATTTGCATTTGGAATCTGTTGCTGTCAACTCTAAATATGAGATCCAAAGAGCTGTCACTATCAGTGAAGCAAGCCATTATTAGGCTGAAACAACAAAACAAACCCACCAGAGAGATAGCAAAAACATTAGGTGTGGCCAAATCAACTGTTTGTAACATCCTTAAAAAGAAAGGACGCACCAGTCAGCAACCCCACAAGACCCAGAAGACCACGCAAAACAACTGTGGTGGATGACCAAAGAATTCTTTCCCTGGTGAAGAAAACACCCTTCACAACAGTTGGCCAGATTAAGAACACTCTCCAGGAGGTAGGTGTATGTGTGCCAAAGTCAGCAATCAAGAGAAGATTTCACCAGAGTGAATAAAGAGGGTTCACCACAAGATGTAAACCATTGGTGAGCCTCAAAAACAGGAAGGCCAGATTAGAGTTTGCCAAACAACATCTAAAAAAGCTTTCACAGTTCTGGAACAACATCCTATAGATAGATGAGACCAAGATCAACTTGTACCAGAGTGATGGGAAGAGAAGAATATGGAGAAGGAAAGGAACTGCTCATGATCCAAAACATGCCACCTCATCGGTGAAGCATGGTGGTGGTAGTGTCATGGTGTGGGCATGTATGGCTGCCAATGGAACTGGTTCTCTTCTATTTATTGATGATGTGACTGCTGACAAAAGCAGCAGGATGAATTCTGAAGTGTTTCGGGCAATATTATCTGCTCATATTCAGCCAAATGCTTCAGACCTCATTGGACGGCGCTTCACAGTGCAGATGGACAATGACCCGAAGCATACTGCGAAAGTAACCAAAGAGTTTTTTAAGGGAAAGAAGTGGAATGCTATGCAATGGCCAAGTCAATCACCTGACCTGAATTCGATTGAGCATGCATTTCACTTGCTGAAGACAAAAGTGAAGGGAAAATGCCCCAAGCACAAGCAGGAACTGAAGACAGTTGCAGTAGAGGCCTGGCAGAGCATCACCAGGGATGAAACCCAGCGTCTGGTGATGTCTATGCATTCCAGACTTCAGGCTGTAATTGACTGCAAAGGATTTGTAACCAAGTATTAAAAAGTGAAAGTTTGATTTATGATTAGAGTTGAGCGAACTTCTGGAAGTCCGGGTTCTGCTGGTTCGGCCGAACTTCGGGACAAAGTATGGGTTCGGGTCCGGACAGAACCCAAACTTTTTCTCGGACCCCGAACCCCATTGAAATCAATGGGGACCCAAACTTTTAGGCACAAAAATGGCTGTAAAAAAAGTCCTGGAAAGTCCTAGAGGTCTGCAAAAGGAAGGAAATGGGGGTAAGGGTGGGACAAGTGCCCTACAAAGAAATGGGGACAGGGAAATAACTAAAAGCATTTTTTTTAAAAAAAATTCATAAAAAAATAAAAAATGGAGGTGGATGTGGACCATCTTCAAACTGTGTCTGAAAAGTATTAATTAACGGTAGAAGCCATATCACTGTTCTAAAATCATCTTCAAACTGTGTCAAAAAAGTATAAATAAGCCGGGAGAACCCATATCACTGTTCTGCAAGCATCTGGAAACTGTCTGTAACACTTTAACTAAAACCGGGAGAAACCATACTACTGTTCTGCAAACATCTGGAAACTGTGTGTAACACTTTAACTAAAACCGTGAGAAACCATACTACTGTTCCCACAAGCATCTGGAAACTGTGTGTAACACTTTAACTAAAACCGTGAGAAACCATACTACTGTTCTGCAAGCATCTGGAAACTGTGTGTAACACTTTAACTAAAACCGGGAGAACCCATATCACTGTTCTAAAATCATCTAAAAACTGTGTGTGAAACTATAGCAGAGCAAACCCATATCACTGTTCTAAAATCATCTAAAAACTGTGTGTGAAACTATAGCAGAGCGAACCCATATCCCTGTTCTTCTCTTTGCTATAGTTTCACACACAGTTTCCAGATGTTTGCAGAACAGTAGTATGGTTTCTCCCGGTTTTAGTTAAAGTGTTACACACAGTTTCCAGATGCTTGCAGAACAGTAGTATGGTTTCTCACGGTTTTAGTAAAAGTGTTACACACAGTTTCCAGATGTTTGCAGAACAGTAGTATGGTTTCTCCCGGTTTTAGTTAAAGTGTTACACACAGTTTCCAGATGCTTGCAGAACAGTGATATGGGTTGTCCTGGCTTATTTATACTTTTTTGACACAGTTTGAAGATGATTTTAGAACAGTGATATGGCTTCTACCGTTAATTAATACTTTTCAGACACAGTTTGAAGATGGTCCACATACACCTCCATTTTTGATTTTTTTTAAAAATGCTTTTAGTTATTTCCCTGTCCCCATTTCTTTGTAGGGCACTTGTCCGACCCTTACCCCCATTTTCCTTCCTTTTGCAGACCTCTAGGACTTTCCTGGACTTTTTTACAGCAATTCTCAGAACTTTTAGTAAAATTACCAGAACCCCGGACCCGAACCCGGACTTTTTTTGAAAAGTCCGGGTTCGGGCCCGTGTCCCGGACACCCCAAAGTTCGGTACGGACCCGAACTTTACAGAACACTATTTATGATTGTTAATCTGTCCCATTACTTTTGGTCCCTTAAAACGTGGGAGGCACATATACAAACTGCTGTAATTCCTACACCGAATTATTACTACTCAAATTAAAGCTGAAAGTCTGCAGTTAAAGCATATTTTGTTCGTTTCATTTCAAATCCATTGTGATGGTGTATAGAGCCAAAAAGATTAGAATTGTGTCGAAGTCCCAATATTTATGGACCTGACTGTAAATCATCTAAACTCCCCCGAAAACAGACAGAAATGGCGTAAGGCCAAATCACAATTCGATTTGTGGTCAGAGGAGCAGGAAAAACTTCACTCGCAGATCTACAATTCCACAAGTTCGGGAACAAACCAGGAAAATCGCTGGCCCGTCTTTGTAAGGGCAGCCATACCCCCTCACATATAGCCGCACTTAAGGATGACTTCGGAGAGATTTTAGAAAAGTTGTATGCATACCTCTACTGCCTAGACACCATTGATGAGCAAATAGCCCTAAACTTCCTTGACCAACTTTCTCTTCCCTCTATGAATGAATCGCAACTAGCTAGCCTAAATGCACAAATCACCCCGGAAGAAATCGCAACAGCACTCAAATCCCTATCCCCTGGTAAGGCCCCAGGCCCAGATGGCTTTACCTCTGAATTTTATAAACTGACAGCAGACACCCTAACACCCACCATGGCCACAGTTTTTCACCACATAATAAACAGCGCACCCTAGCTCCCTTCTGGGTACCAGGCTTATATAAAACTGATCCCTAAAAAAGACAAAAACCCCACAGAGCCCGGATCCTACCTTCCAATCTCCTTGCTAAACCTAGACTCCAAGCTACTCTTCAAAATCATGGCAAGCAGATTAGCTGCCCTCATCCACCCGGTACAAGTGGGCTTCACGCAGGGCCGCTCCGCAGTTTCTAACATCAGGAGGGTGCTAACAGTCCTGGAACTGACGAGGACCGGCGCAGCCTCGGAAAAAATGCCATAATAGCGCTAGATGCTGAGAAAGCGTTTGACAACGCCAGCTTCCGATGGCTGCGGTTGGTCCTCGAGAGGTTGGGCTTCACAGGTCCTTTCTTGCACCTTATTTCCACTATGTATGCAAATCCCTCTGCACAAGTTATAGCGGCTGGAATCACATCTAGCAAGATACTGCTATACAAGGGCACGAGACAGGGTTGCCCCCTATCACCCCTGCTCTTCAATCTCGCCCTTGAACCCCTGTGCCGATACCTCCTTACCCATCCCAATCTACACTGGATAATGGTGGGCACAACGGAACTCAGAACAGCAATGTTCGCTGACGATGTGCTGATCTTCACATCTGACCCCCAAGCGGACATTCCATGCATCCAACAAATCTTCACAAACTTCAAAAAGTGCTTGGGGCTCAAGATACATTTTGTGAAAAGCAAAATCCTACCACTTTTCCAATCCCACCTTCCATTATGTGCGATCAATTCCCCCTTCCAAATCCCAAAATAAATATAACCTACCTTGGGATAAAGATAGGGAAAACTCCACATTCCCTCTATCGCCTGAACTTTCCTCCCGTAATAACCAAAATAATAAACCAATTAGAAAGCTGGGCAAACCTCCCCCTCTCCTTCTTCGGCCGATGCCACCTTTACAAAATTGTATCCTTCCCAAAACTTTTATATCCACTGTAAACCATCCCCCTCCTACTGAAACATATCGATACTCAAAAACTCCACAAGGCTCTATCTAAATTCATCTGGCAAAATCGCAAACCCAGAATCTCACACCCAAAAATTATTCCTCCCCAAACACAAGGGAGGGACAAATCTGCCAAACACTCGCCTGTACAATTTGTCTTGCCTCTTGAGAACGGGTCTGGACTGGATCTCACACACTTCCCACCACTCGAACTATGAACTTGAAACCCAAATGGTGGACCCCTTTGATCTCACGGCTCTGCTCCACTGCGAGACTAAATCCCTCCCCACATCCTTGAGTTACAACCTATTAATCAGGGACATGACCTTGGCTTGTAAGGACACTTAGCAGGTAAATCTCACGATGTAGATGGGGACATCAACCAATCCCACAGAATACCATAGAGTTGCTGGTGACGAACGAAGCGTCTCCTGCAGTTTACCATAGAGATGTGGCGGTGGGAGGAGATGGCCACACTGTGTTGATTGGAAAGTTCACAAACGGATGTATTGGATGAGGTGCTGATGGTGATGTCCATTTGATCACCCTGGATTTCTGGTTTCTATACGTACATACTTCTTACTTCCGGTAAAAGTATTCATTATTACTGGTGAAGGTGCACAGTACATGCTGGGCTAGTGGAAGTACTAGTCACTTGATTGGTGTCGTATATGGTGATGGGCAACTTATGAACTTTTTACACCACTTTCACTATAGATTTAATATTCAAAGTTTAGAGCTTTGAGTTTTTTTATGTATATTAATGGACTTATTACCACTTATATTTTGTGTATGTATCATATATTGGCTTGACAAGGCTGAAACTGAGTCTACCCTTTCACTGGTTTTGAATGTATACACAGTTCACTTCTGTGTATATACAGAGCGCTGCACTTTATTATCATATTTA
This sequence comes from Glandirana rugosa, assembly GCA_018402905.1. NCBI lineage: Eukaryota > Metazoa > Chordata > Amphibia > Anura > Ranidae > Glandirana > Glandirana rugosa. The sequence goes on from BLSH010470985.1 coordinate 542,257, forward strand.
TCTTGTATATCTCACTGTCTAAACTAAACTGCCTGTACACCGCTAGCTAAGCTCCCTCTCTTTCTCTCTCCATGTTATTCACACTACATAGAGCCACTGTACAAGCGGCTTTATATGGTGTGGGCGTGGATTGAGGCTGCTAAGCAGTTACTGGCTAAAAACACCCTGCCTTTTGGCCAATAATAGTTTTCACAGCAAAGCATGCTGATTGGCCAAAGCACGCAGGTCACATGCATGCTTTGGCCAATCAGCGGGTGGCATTTCCCCGCGATTGGAACGCATTATGGGGTGCTAAAATTTCCCACAAAGGCCACATAATGTTTCGGGATCCCCGATGTTCGAGTCGACCGAGGGCCCATCCCTAGACAACAATTAACTTTTTAATTCTATTGCAAGATTGCTGGGAATTAGCATCATGTTTAAAGGCACACAATTTGACACTTTGCTGGCCAGATACAGGGAACAGGGCAAGGAACAGGTATCAGAAACAGAAATGGCCTCTACATTTTTCCAACTTCACAAACTAGTAGAGAAAAAAACTATGTTGTTCTGGCACATTGACGGATTTGAGAACAATATAAATGAAGAAATAAGTCCATGTGGCCTACATATCTAAATTTTTCCTCTGTTAGAAAATATAGATGAAGCTTTTAAGAAAAAATGAGAGAACAATCTGTATCAATGTACCAAACAATGATGAGATTTTTTAAAATTTTATTTCATTAGTTTTTTTGTTTTTTATGAACATACATGGTTATAAACTACATAAAGAGTATCGAAGCTCACTGACATACCCTTTTTTTTGTAGACAGTTTCAATGGAGATTTGATAAACATAATTTATGAATTACAGTAGTATATAACATTGGTAAACTTTTGTATCTAGATTGGTAGCAGTGACATTGGTAGTGAACCCCCTCCCTGCACTCCACCCTGGAGAGCATTCGCCCGCCATCTTCCTAGACCATAGCCTGCCATTTATTCTTACAGATTATTTTTGTTTATCAGTAGCCTCATGAATAGAACAGTAGTTTGTAAAAAATAAAATTCACAGTCATATAATTGGTTAGATGGCACTACCCCTTTAATGAATAGTGTGTGAATAATACCACGTTTGTCATAAATTCCAGCTTTTAGCTATTTTTGAGTGATTACTTGTGCTGTGGGCAAAAAGTGTTTTGTATGTATAATGGGAGTTTACCCTTTATATGGTGTCTTTCAGCTTAGGGATCGAGGTGTTCTTCCAAAGTCAGACTAAACCTAGACGGGCTGCTAATAGTATATGGGATGTCACTATCCACGCAGCCGGAGGGATGGCATCCATTTCTAATGAAAGCAGTGCCAAGCCAGGGGATGGTGTTATGTGGATTCCTAGTATTTTTCCTATAGTGCGGAATACCCCTGACCAGTAGGTTGCAATATGTGGACATGACCACAGTAAATGCAGGAGAGTCCCTGTTCCCCCACATTTCCTCCAGCATTTAGAGGAGATCTCAGGACCATTTTTTGATAGGCGATAAGGTGTGAGGTACCAACGCAGCATAATATTTTGATGTAGTTCTCACGGGTTTGCACACCCAGTAATGATGAGATAATTGATTGATGAATAAAAAAAACCTATTCTAACTTTAGATAAAGATATTGATGCCACATATGCAAAACTAGAACCATTCAGAGAACTCTCTACCTTTAAACAGCATGAGGAAAATATTAAGACATACTTAGACCAAATGTTAAAATAAACTCTCTGTGTAAAAGAGAAAGAATTCTGGAGAGATAAAAATGCCTTCAAGGAGGCAAAGCCTACAAATGGCAATACAGAAACACACATAGAAAACAACCAGGGAACATGTGGCCAACAAATAGTAGTGAACTAGGCTCCAATTCCTTTTTGAACTCATCTCTGTCTTCTTCCTCACAGATCTTAGAAGGATGAAAGAAATCTCAAAAGCACAAACGCACCCCTTCTGGAACTGGAATCAAAAATCAAAATAAAAAACACATTACGGACTCTAGTGGACTCATGCACAGTTCCACTGTTCTCTCTGTTTGTTTTTCAGGCACTTCAAGTACAGGACACACACGTGGCGGCCCATCTAGTCAATCTCACTCTGTTCCTTCTCACATTTCTACCACAAACACAGTACTCAAGGACAGGGATATTTATAATGATGGCACAGATTTTTAAGATCCTGCCCTAAATCAGACACCCAACCAGATACCAAATTAGTCCTCCAAGAAATCAGCACTTCCCTGGAGATCATAAATTTATCGGATTACACACTTTCCATTGAAGAGACACTTCTGCTCACCAAGGAGTTTAGTCTTTGTCCAGACATTTATCTGGAAAAATTTGAGGCTATAAAAGATCTAAACATGTTTGCCAGAAAACTATTTCTTAAAAGTCTATATAACAAACAGACCCCACAAATGCATCATAAACCCAAAGTAGATAAAGCTTTGGATGATCTTATTACCCTTCTTAAATATAGGATAATACTAATCTTATAGATCAAGTTGATATTGAGACCCTCCTTAATGAAATTAATCCCAAAAATGAAAAAGTGCAATCGCAGACCAGGATACTAAAAAAGAAACCTGATAAATGCCCATCCCCTTACTCCAATCACAATCTGGGAGCCTTTCTAGCTGTCATGATACAGGAGATTCAAAAATTGAAAGTCACACCTTCACTAGATAAGCTATCTACACAAGAAACACAAGCACTAGCCAACCTAAAACACCAACTCACTTTAAAACCCTCAGACAAAGGGGGTAATATAGTAGTTATGACTAATGATCAGTATAGATCAATGTGTACAAAATATTAAAAAAATAGAGGGTAGAACAAATAAAAGCTATATCCACAATTGAGAAATTCAATCAGCAGTTGTATGTGCTATGTAGATAGGGCTTATCTTAATAATGTTATTTCCAAAGAAACATGGGATTTTATATGCATCAAGCACCCCAAGGTACCCACCTTTTATAGTTTAACAAAGATACACAAAGATAGAAAAAAACGCAGAACAATCATCTCTGGACGTGGCAGCATCACTGAAGGCCTCAGTAGATTTGTGGACAAAATGCTTAGACCTCTGGTGATCAATCCCCATCTTATAATAAAGATACTTTGCGCCTCCTACAAAATTTAGAGGATTTACACATTCCACCAGATGTCCTTTTGGTGGCGATTGACATGGAGGCACTTTATAGCTCCATTCCTCACCAGCGACACATAGCGGCCAGTCAACATACTCTTTTACAATCACAAGAACAAAATCCTGACCTGCATGAATTCACACTTGCAGCTCTTGATTTAATTTTGAACCATAACATTTTCACTTTCAATGGGTCCCACTACCTCCGGGTGCAGGGCGTAGTGATGGTAACATGTTGTGCCCCATCCTACACCAATCTGTACCTGGGGGAGTGGGAACATTACTTAGTGATCGATGAGAACCTGACTTCATTGACAGATCATATCTTTTTTTTTTCCAATTAGTGTTTATTGAAGTTTTCAATAGTACAAAGTTATCGAGATGCAGTATATATCTTTACACATCCAACAGATATGGTGCAGAATAAGCATTACATCTTTAGAACAAGTATAACATATCTAGAACAGTCCCACATCATATAGTTACAAACACAAGTCTTTCCCTGATGGCTATATCAAGAATGTTTGTAGGTGCTATCGTCTCTATATCTCAGAGTCTGACCCCATCGATGAGGACCCTGAGGAGGCCCCTGACGTGGGGGAGAGCGTTGGTTTTAATCCCAGGTTTCCTCGGGGGAACTTCCCTGTGTCTCCAGACCATCCCGCCACCCCTACTAGGAACATTAGTGGCGGCGTGGGGGCATCAGGAGTCTCGGGAGGATCTGAGTTCTTTCAGTGAAATGAAGTCATTAGTCAATCCTGTGGTGGGCACTGCACCATTGTACCCACTTTTCCCATTTTGTATTTGTGGTTCCCACAGTGTTAAGTTTGACTGCCATTAGAGACTCGTATGTTTTGTGTAGATTTATTGTTTCGATAACCTCCTTGATTGTGGGGGGTATCAGTGATTTCCACCTGCGAGTAACGTTTAATCTAGCTGCCAGGAGAATATTTATCAATAGGGGGCGTAGATGAGGGGGGTATTTTTCAATCTCCAAGCTTAGGATAGCAAGTTGAGGTGAGGGTGTTATGTTTAGTCAGGAAACCTTGGAAATTAGTGAAAAGACCTCACTCCAATAGTGGTGAAGGTGTGGACAGCCCCATACTATGTGGAGGAGGTCTCCTTTGTGGCCACACTGTCTCCAGCAGCGGGAGTCGCTATCTTGGGAGAATTTAGAGAGTCGTACTGGAGTGAGGTACCATCTCTGAGTTAATTTGATTGTTAATTCCCACAGAGTGGAGCTTCTAGTGGCCGAGAAGGTATGTTTCAGTGCGCAACGCCATTGTTGTGGTGAGTAATTGTCGCCCAAGTCTTTCTCCCATGTCAATATGTTGTTGGTTTTGTGTAGCGTGTTTTTCATTTGGAGTGTATTATAAAAGGTAGAGATTCCTTTAATTCTACATTCTTCTGAGTTAAGATAGGACCAGATATGGCTTGGTAGTTTATATATTGTTTTTTTGTGGTGGCTAAGACCATGTTTGATTCTGATGTAGTTATAGAGTTCTGATGAGGGTATATCATACTTTCTCTGGATTGTCTCAAATGAGTGGAGGTTGCTATTTTCATATAGGTCCTCAATGGTAGTGATGCCCTTGTTTACCCACTGTGTTGTTGAGATTGAGGGGATGATATGTTGGAGAGACTGTATTGGTGTGTTGATGGGCACCCTTTCTGTGGTATTTTTTGAAAGATTGATTAAGGCTTTCCATGCCGACACTGCGGCAATCATAGTCGGAGGCAGTGAGGAGGATATCTTGGAACCTAGCGGGATACTGAGGATCCATGTTTTAAGGGATTTGTTGATTAGGTAAGAGGCTTCTATTTGATCCAAGACAGTGTTGGGGGAAGAGCTGAACCAGTCCTTTAAGTTGGTGAGTACTGCTGCTAGGAAGTAGTCTTTGCTATCTACAAGGCCCGCCCCCCCCTGCTAATTTGTGCTTGATCAGAATGTGATGGGAGCTTCTGGGTCTTTTGCCCAGCCAGATGTGCCTTGATAAGATGGATTGTAGGGACCTGAAGTAGCTCATAGGTATTGGTATTTGGAGCGTACGGAAAAGATATAGTAATTGGGGGAGGAATATCATTTTAAATGCTGCTAGCCTACCCACCCATGAGAGTTCGTATCTGGATAGTGAGCTGAGGTATTGTTGTAGGTATTGTTTCAGAGGAATGAAGTTTGCTTTGAAAAGAGTTTTGGTGGATTTAGTTAACTGAATACCTAGATATGGAATCTCATCCTCTGCACAAGAGAATGGGAATCGTTCTTGGAGATATAGACGTGATGTGGCGTCTATATTTAGGGATAGGACAGACGATTTAGTGTCGTTTACTTTGTAGAATGAGATCTCACTGAACTTGTTTAGTGTGGATTGGACTTCTGGGAAGGATGAGTTAGGGTTGCTCAAGATTAATATCACATAGTCAGTGAAGAGACTGATTTTGTGTTCCCTTGTTGCTATCGTGATTCCTGAAATTTTGGGGTTGGATCTAATGTGTTCAGCCAGTGGTTCCATTACCATGTTGAAGATCAGGGGGGATAGCGGGCACCCCTGTCTTGTCCCATTCGAGATATGAAAGGGTATGGAGATAGCGTCTTGGGTATAGACTTTTGCAGAGGGGGATGTATATAGTGCCATAATGGCATTTAGAATTTGTCCCCTGAAGCCAAATTTTTCTAAAACCAGGGAAATATAAGTCCAGTTTACCCTATCGAACGCCTTCTCTGCATCCAATGATAGGAGCAGAGAAGGCGTTCTGGTGGATTCTGCATGGTGGATTATATCAATTAGCCTCCTAGTAGCGTCAGAAGTCTGGCGGCCTTTTGTGAAGCCAGTCTGGTCAAGATAGATTAGAGTAGGAAGGATTTTGGCTATTCTATTAGCGATTAGTTTTGCATAGATTTTGGAGTCCATGTTGAGAAGCGAGATTGGGCGGAAATTTTTGGCTAATGTAGGCTCTTTGCCTTGTTTTGGGAGTGTTATTATAATTGCTTCAAGCGTTTCTGGTGGCAGAGATGCGCTAGAGGCTGCAGTGTTCAGGGTGTTGCAAAGATGCGGGACCAGAATGTCGCTAAAAGATTTATAATATTCTCCCGTGAACCCGTCGGGACCTGGCGCTTTCGAGTTGGGGAGTGATTGGATTACGTCTGAGATTTCTAGTGGGGTGAAGGGTTCATTCAGTGAAGACAGTTGGTGGTTATCGAGGGATGGTAGATTTATTTGGTCTAGAAATTGCCTGATTTCTGTAGAGGAGGGTTGATGGGTGTTTGGGTCTGTGTTTAGATTGTATAGGTCTTTGTAGAATTGGCTGAAGGCGTCTTGTCTTGGGGTTTTAATAGTTTCTTGTTTGAGGTGTGGTGATAAAGTTGTGATATTTTTGTCCTAGATCTTTGACCTTTTATATATGATGCTAGTGCTTTGCCGGCTTTATTTCCCGTAGTGTATAGTGTGGCTTTGTATTTTCTCTGTGCCTTGTCATGACCCTCTATTAGTAGGGCTCGAAGTTCAAGGCGCAGTGAAAATATTTTGTTTGAGATTTGTTCTGATGGGAATGATTTGTTTTTAGTCTCTAGGTCTCTCAGGTCTTTAGTCAGTGTGTCAATTCGACTGGCCTGACTCTCTCTCATGCCGTGCGTGCTCGTCGTCTGTCTGACTCAGCAACTGCCAGGTGCCAGCAGCCAGACAGACAGTGCCAGTGCCAGCTAGACCACCACCGCAAGTGACTGGGTCCCACACTTCTCCAGTCCCACCAGGCCACCATCCAGTCTCCTCTGTGTCCTTACTCTCCTCATCACCAGCTTGGAGTGAAGCCACAGCCAGCCAAGAGCAAACCACAAGCCTGCCTGAGTGCCTGCCCTGAAGTGAAGGCCTGAAGCCAAGCAAGCCTTGAAACCAGGCTGCCAGGTACCGTAGTGGCTACTTTGATGTATGGGGGAGTGAACTCTCATCTCATGGGGACCCTGATATAAGGTGGCTGCCTGTGATGTATGGAGGACTCTCATGGACTCTGTGAATCAGGGTCCCCATGAGAGTCCCCCATACATCACAGTCCCTTATATCAGAGTCCCCATGAGAGTCCCCCATAGATCACACTGTGATCTATGGGGGACTCTCATGGGAACCCTGATTTAAGGTGCTGTTATATATGGGGGACTCTCATGGGGACCTTGATATATGGTGATGTGAATCTGTATGGGGGTCTCTCATGGGGACCCTGATAAGGGGGCTGTGATGTATGGGGGACTATCATGGGGGCCCTGATTTAAGGTGCTGTGATGTATGGTGGACTCTCATGGGGACCCTGATATATGTTGCTGTGAATCTGAATGGCTAAAAAGTTATGGGCAAAAAAACGTTCCCCCATAGGCCCCCATGTTAAACCCCAGTGATCTAGCGGTTAAAGAGGGTCAACTTTGCACGGCTGTAGCTCCTGGTCCATGGGTGGTATCGATCGGTGGTGCCCACGGGGGTGCGCATCACGGCGATCTGTGGTGCCGTGGATCAGTCTGATGTGGCAAGTGACCAGCTGCATCTAGTGGCAAGTAACAAGCTGCATCTGGTGACAGGTGACGTGGCAGGTGACAGTGGCAAGTGACACATTCAAGGTTCCCACTCATTCTGCATTATGGTGAGTTGAACTATTTAGTTTTATTTTGCAATGTAATAATAGAAATAATGCTCTTCAATCATCCGGACACCATATTAACCATGGGGCCATGATGATTGAAGCGTCAACCCCAGCCATTACCCCGACAAATTGCCCGCAAAAAAAAACGTATTTTCTGGCAGTGCCCCTCCCGAGACTAGGCTCTGTATCCGCCCCTGCAGTGTAGCCACATCAATTCCCATCAGTGAAGGAGAAAATGCACTTATACAAAGTTTTGTGACAGAAACAAAGAAAAACGTTTTTTTTTCAAAATTTTTGGTCTTTTTTTATTTGTAGCACAAAAAATAAAAACCGCAGAGGTGATCAAATACCACCAAAAGAAATCTCTATTTGTGGGAACAAAATAATAAAAAATTTTGTTTGGGTACAGAGTCACGTGACCTCGCAATTGTCATTCATTTCAATAGTTTTTATTGTTTTATCGTAGAAATACAAACTTGTAGCCAGTTAGGTGGATATATATATAACAAAGAAGTATACATGTGTTAACATAGTCGTGAGACAACAAACTGGATTTTCCCGGTAGGAGGGGTGAGGGGGGTGGGGACAGGGAAGGGTAGAGGTGGGTACAGGGAGAGGGAGGAAGGGAACAGGCATGAGTCAGCTTAGATTTACAACAACGGAATTCTTATGACTTAATGAGCATTTTGTACCATTTGGACCATGGGTCCCAGAGGTTCTGGGTGCGATCAATGTTTTCAGATAATATTAACTCAAACGAGTAATGGGTCTGTACTTGGTTTATGACCAGTATGCTTTCCGGAGGGGTTGTTTTTTCCCAATTTTGGGTTATTATATTTCTGGCCAATAGCAATATATGGGTTATGATTAGTTTTGTTGGATTGTGGGTGTGAGTTATATTCAAGTTAAGAAGGGCCATGTCAGGTTTGGGGGTTATGGTGGTTCCTGCGATTTGTGAGATGATGTAAAAAATTTTGTTCCAATAGCGTTTAATTTGTGGGCATTCCCACAGAATGTGAAGAAGTGTGTCTGGCAGGCCACAGTTTCTCCAGCAGTCTGGGGACATCTTGTGGTCAAATCTTGCAATTCTGGCTGGTGTGAGGTATCTTCTTTGTAAAATGTTTTGTGTGGTTTCCCACAAAATGACACCCTTTGGTGTGTTTTGTAAAATGTTTCTTCTATGGAGTGTGGTCGGTCTTAACGTTCTAAACTGGTGTTCTACAGGGGTCTGACGACCTCTTTGACACCGGACGGTCTGTGTGAAGAAGTGTAAGACACCCTTACGGGTGTTTAATTTGCGATAACCTTGTTTTAAAAAATGTAGTAGAGTGTTTAGCGTCCTTGGTGGTATTGGGGGTTTGGACTGTACCGGGAAGAATTGAACTTATATTGAGTGTGGGTGTTAGGTTGTTTTGATTAGTATTGGGTATATAACGATAACCGGTCTTTATATTATTGGGTTTTAACCCTTTTTTGTTGGGGAGGCCTTTCGTATGACCAG
>BLSH010470985.1:572204-582364 GCA_018402905.1 Glandirana rugosa
TCGTTATATTATTTTTGGACATATCTATTTCAAGTTTAACGGGATCGTCACATGTGGTCACCCAGATCACGTGTGGTCATTTAGGTTCACCAATATTTGATGTTGAGCTCAACTTTTATTATATATAAATGTTCCTGATGTTTTTTAATAAATCCACCCAACGGTATTTCACTATATCGAGTCATTCTCATTTTGTCTTATGACATCTTGGATATACTTGAACTTCCCCTTTTTTGGAAATGATGTGGTCCCAACCTTTGGAGAGCCGCTGAGATGACTGACGCCATTTGACCACGCATTGGAAATGATACTGCTATCCACCCATAGAGGTCCTCTCCATGCTAAGTTTCTTACCAGCTTCTGGTAAGCATATATATCTTTTGGTGGAGGATTTCACTTGTTGATCTATTTGGGCACTCATCACTTTATTTGTTGTCATTCACTTGGACACTTTACAACTGTGCACATCAAGTAGCCTAGTCTATATTGTCGTCTGGATCAATACATTTGCACGTTGGCTACAAACCTTTCAGTTTATAACCACTTGGATTTACTGGTGTGCACTAGACCCACTGGTGTACACTGCTAGGGCAATTTGAACTTTATCTATACAGGTTTTTATTATATTGCTAGTGTATTAGTGTATTGAACTTTATATACACATATTTACAATATTCTTTATTGTTCACAGTCACTGTGATACTTTAGTCTGCAGATACCGAATTCTTGCACTATTTGGGACTATTTTATCCCACATCTAATTATTGTATATTATAATTTATTGATGGTTATATTACTTTCCTGAGTAGTGCAGCACTTTATATCCCATTGTTTCCCAATTGTAGTCAAATTGTTGTGCAAGCTGCTGTACTTTGGCTTATATTAGTAAGCGCGGTATTTCTTATTCTTTATTGATTCATCCACATCAGTGCCTGACCTCACAAATGCGATTGTGGAAGAATGGTCAAATATTCCCATAGACACACTCCTAAACCTTGTGTACAGCCTTCCCAGAAGAGTTGAAGCTGTAATGGCTGCAAAGGGTGGGCCAACTCAATATTGAACTCTACAGACTTAAGCCCCATACGCACTGTTAGATTTTCTGCAGATTTTTTCCTTCAGCTTTACCAAAACCATGTAGTGCAAGGGCCTGCCTGATTGCAGACAAATTGAAACTCCTAAAGTTTGACCTCATATTACGTGGTTTTGGTAAATCTGAAGGAAAAAATCAGCAGAAAATGGAATAGTTTGTATGGGGTCTAAGACTGGGATACCATTAACCTCTTCAGCTCTGAAAGGTTTACCCCCCTTCATGACCAGGCCATTTTTTACGATATGACACTGCGTTATTTTAACTGACGATTGCCTGGTCGTGCGGTGCTGTGCCCAAATAAAATTTATGTCCTTAATTTCCCTCAAATAGAGCTTTCTTTTGGTTGTGTTTCATCACCTCTGAGGTTTTTATTTTCTTTGCTATAAACAAATAAAGACTGAAAATAAAAAAAAAAACAATATTTTTTACTTTCTGCTATAAAACATATCCAATAAAAAAATGTAAAAAAACAAATTTCTTCATCAGTTTAGGCCAAAATATATTCTGCTACATGTTTTTGGTAAAAAAATCTTAATAAGCGTCTATTGTTGCAAACGTTATAGAGTCTACAAACTATGGGATATATTTATGGATTTTTTTTTTCTAGTAATGGCGGCGAGCAGTGATTTTTAGCGGGACCGTGACATTGCAGAGGGCAAATCTGACACTAAGTGACACTTTTTGGGGACCAGAGACACCAATACAGTTATCAGTGCTAAACAAAATACACTGTCACTGTACTAATGACACTGGCAGGGAAGGGGTTAACATTAGGGGTGATCAAAGGGTTAACTGTGTTCCCTGGGAGTGCTTGCTAACTGTGTGGGGGATGCATTGACTGGGGGAAGACAGAGATCCATGTTCCTTAGCAGAAACACAAGATCCATCTTCCCCTCTGACAGAACGGCGATCTGCCTTGTTTACATAGGCATATCACTGTTCTGCCTCTCTCAGTAACGATCGCTGGGTGCGGGTGAACATCAGGACCGCTGGACCCGCTAAATGGCTCCCGCTGTGTCCAATCACAGCAGTAGCAGGATGCCGGCGGTGTGCTCGCATGCCCCAGACCCGTAAATTGAAACCACATAAAGGTATGTGATTTTGCGCTGAAGGGCCCCCCTGCTGCAGTAAAAGTACGTGGGGCAGTCCAGAAGTGGTTAAAATTCATGTGCGTTTAAGGGCAAGTGTCCCAATACGTGTGATAATGTAGTGAATACAGTGTCTTGAAAAAGTATATATATGTATATACCTCTTGAAATTTTCCACATTTTGTCATATTACAACTAGAGTTGAGCGAACCCGGACTGTAAAGTTAGGGTTCATACAGGACTTTGGGGTGTGCGTGCCCCAAATCCGAACCCGGACATTTGAGAAAAAGTCTGGGTTCGGGTTCAGTATTTGGGTATTTTTCGCGCCTTTTCTATAGCTGCAGGGCAGCCAAACAACAAGCATTTCACTTGTTTGCCCTTAGAAGCCATCACAGCCATGCCTACTAATGGCATGGCTGTGATTGACCAGTGCATCATGTGACCCAGATTATTTTTGGCGTCTGTTGAATAGCTGCAGGGCAGCCAATCAACAAGTGTTTCATTTGTTTGCACTTAGGAGCCATCACAGCCATGCCTACTAATGGCATGGCTGTGATTGGCTAGTGCATCATGTGACCCAGCCTCTATATGAGCTGGAGTCACATAGTGCCACGTGTCACATGCTCTCAGGCTAGTGTAGGGGGAGGATGCTACTGCTGCTGTGAAGGATAAATTACCGTTCTAATATCATCTCATCCTGCATTACAGACAGGTTCCTGGCGGTGCTGTGAGGCAAAAGATTAGCATTCTAAAACCATCTGATACTGGACTAGGTACAGTTTCCTAGTGCTGCGAGGGAAAGATTAGCGTTCTAATATCATCTCATCCTGCATTACAGACAGGTTCCTGGCGGTGCTGTGAGGCAAAAGATTAGCGTTCTAAAACCATCTGATACTGGAGTAGGTACAGTTTCCTGGTGCTGTGAGGGACAGATTATTGTTCTAAAATCATCTCATACTGCTATAGGGAGAGGTTCTTGCTGCTGGTGTGAGGGACAGATTAGTGTTCTAAAATCATCTTATACTGCTATAGGGAGAGTTTCCTGCTGCTGGTGTGAGGGATAAAAAAAAATTCTAAAATATTTTCACACTGCTATAGGGAGAGGTTACTGCTGCTGTGAGGGACAGATTACTGGTATAAAATCATCTCATACTGCTATAGGGAGAGGTTCCTGCTGCTGGTGTGAGGGACAGATTAGTGTTCTAAAATCATCTTATACTGCTATAGGGAGAGGTTCCTGCTGCTGGTGTGAGGGACAGATTAGTGTTCTAAAATCATCTCATACTGCTATAGGGAGAGGTTCCTGCTGCTGCTGTGAGGGACAGATTAGTGTTCTAAAATCATCTCATACTGCTATAGGGAGAGATTCCTGCTGCTGCTGTGAGGGACAGATTATTGTTCTAAAATCATCTCATACTGGTATAGGGAGAGGTTCCTGCTGCTGGTGTGAAGGACAGATTAGTGTTCTAAAATCATCTCATACTGCTATAGGGAGAGGTTCCTGCTGCTGGTTTGAGGGACAGATTATTGTTCTAAAATGATCTCATACTGGTATAGGGAGAGGTTCCTGCTGCTGGTGTGAAGGACAGATTAGTGTTCTAAAATCTTCTCATACTGCTATAGGGAGAGGTTCCTGCTGCTGGTTTGAGGGACTGATTATTGTTCTAAAATGATCTCATACTGCTATAGGTAGAGGTTCCTGCTGCTGGTGTGAGGGAAAGATTAGTGTTTTCAAATATCATCTCATACTGCTATAGGGAGAGGTTTCTGCTGCTGGTGTGAGGGATATTTTTTTTTTGTGAGGGACAGATTAGTGTTCTAAAATCATCTCATATTGCTATAGGGAGAGGTTCCTGCTGCTGGTGTGAGGGACAGATTATTGTTCTAAAATCATCTCATACTGGTATAGGGAGAGGTTCCTGCTGCTGGTGTGACGGACAGATTATTGTTCTAAAACCTTCTCATACTGGTATAGAGAGAGGTTCCTGCTGCTGGTGTGAGGGACAGATTAGTGTTCTAAAATCATATCATACTGCTATAGGGAGAGGTTCCTTCCTGGTGCTGGTATGAGGAATAGATCATTGTTCTAAAATCATTGCATACTGCTATAGGGAGAGGTTCCTGCTGCTGCTGTTAAGGATAGATTATTGTTCTAAAATCATCTCATATTGGTGTAGGGAGAGGTTTCTGCTGCTGGTGTGAGCGGTGCATTTCTTGCACAAAAATAAAAAGTGTGTCTACATTGCTCTTTTCCAAAAAAAAAGAATAATAATTTATTATTCTTTTTTTTAGTATTAATAAATAGTGCTGCATAGTACATTTGCACCTTGTTGTGCATATCTTGTGCAAAAATAAAAAGTGCATCTACTTTGCAAGTTTAAAAAAAAAAGATTAATCATTTATTATTCGTATCATTTGCGTCCAGAATGAGGAGAAAGTCAAATAAGGTACGTGGTCATGGTGCTGCTGGTGCTGTTGGTGTTGGTGGTGTTGGTGAAGTTCCTGTTGCAAGGAGAGGACGTGGTCGATTTGTGCCAGCTACATGCACAAGTGAAACACCTTCCTCAGGTGCAAGTAGCCAACAGTACCTTCAACGTTAAATGGTAGTCAAGAATGCCGCTCAACGAATGGTAAGGCCAAAACAAGTACAGGCGCTAGTAGATTGGGTGGCTGACAATGCCTCTAGTTCCGTCACAATGTCTCCCACCCGGTCCCTTGATGAAAACTCAGAGTTGGCACCTGAACCCCATGGCCATCTGTCTTTCACCTCAGCCCCTTGTAAATCTGCCATGCAGTCTGAGCCCCAAGCCATGCAGCAGCCTCTTATGATTTTTGATGACTCTGCTGGTGTGCTTTCCGTGGGCCATCCACATAGCCCTGCCCCAGATGTGAAAGACATTGAGTGCACCGATGCCCAACCACTCCTGTTGCAGGATGAGGACATGGAAACACCACCGCAGCACGTCTCTGATGATGACGAAACACAGGTGCGAACTGCTGCGGCTTACCACAGTGTGCAGACTGACAAGGAGGGCAGTGGTGAAGGGTGGGTGGAAGATGATGTGGAGGATGATGAGGTCCTAGACCCCACATGGAATGAAGGTCATGCGAGTGACGTGTGCAGTTTGGAGGAAGGGGTGGTGGTCGCACAGAGGCACCAGCACAGCAAAAGAGGAAGCAGGTTGCAAAAGCGGAGCGAGCATCCCCTAGACAGTAGTCCTGCTATTACCTACCGCACCCAGGGACCTAGCACACCAAAGGCAGCTCAAAGGCGTTCCCCGCGTGGCAGTTCTTCAGACAATGTGTTCACGACAAGACACGGGTGGTTTGCAAGCTGTGCAATTATAGCCTGAGCCGGGGCATAAATGTTCTCAACCTGAGCACAACCCCCATGACCAGGCATCTAAATTCAAGGCACAAGCTGCATTGGAATAATTACCTCAAAATCCAAGAAAGGTCTCGGCCTCCTCCTGCTTCCTCTTCTGCTGCTGCCTCGGCCTCTTCCTCCACCTCTACAGTGACAGTGTCACCTGCCACCCAGCAAACAGACGATATCACAGCAACGCCACCATGTCCGCCACCATCCCCAAGCATTTCCACACGGTCCTATGGAAGCTTACAGCTCTCCATCTCCCAAACACTGGAGAGAAAGAGGAAGTACCCCCCTACCCACCCGTGATCCCTGGCCCTGAATGCCAGCATTTCAAAACTCCTGGCCTTTGAAATGCTGTCATTCCGTCTGGTGGACACGGACAGTTTCAAAAACCTGATGGCGGCGGCTGTCCCACAGTACGTGGTTATCAGCCGCCACTACTTTTCCAAGCGAGCCATCCCTTCCCTGCACAAACAATTCGGGGACAAGATCAAGGATGCCGGAGGGAGGAGTCCAGACATAGCGTGGGCTGTAGCCGTGGCATCTGAGGGAGAGGAAGTCATCCCGCGGCGCGAAGCAAGGTAGCAAAGGAGGTGGCGAGGGAAGGCAGAGCTACCAAGCGAGGAGAGACCAAAGGAATGGAACGCCGCAGCCTGGACCTCGGACCCATCCCCCATTAGTACCCAACGCCGGAGAGACCAGCCGAACTGCACCCGCAGTAGCCAGCCACCCATTACGCGGTGGCCACGCTTGCACCGCTTTTTACCGTGATATCCCGGCTACCAGGCGGAGAACCGGCAGGGCCGGTACATAGGACGCCAACGACACAGCGGAGCCGGACTAAAGCACATTACAGCACAGGAAAGGAGCGCCTGAAGGCGCTGAAGAGAAACAAGGAAAGCCAAGCTCGGCAGAGGAGAAGCAGTGAACGGCTGATAAGTATCATTTTATTTTGCCTTGTTCCATGTAATTAAGCTTAAGGAGAAACTATGATGCAATGCTTTTATGATTAGAGGTTTAAAGCTGTAAAAGTACAGAGAACTGTGAGGTGTAAGAGAAACCAACTGTAAGAGACATAGTGGTATCACAAGTACAACGGGAGCGGTAAGCGGTAAGGAGTGGTGAAGCAAAGAAGAAGCGGCATTGTATTAAGCAGATGTACGAATGAGTGAATGTGCAAAAAGGCAGACAAAAAAAAAAGTGAGATCAGTGGAAAGGGGGCTGGAAGGAGGAACAGGGGAGACCGGAAAGGGGGAGGCGAAGGGCTAACGCCAACCCCTCAGACTCCCTCTAGACCTCCGAGAAGCCCCTAGCCCTTAGACCCCAAAAAAAAAAAAAAATTATTATATAAATCCTACTCCCCCCCCCAGCCATGCACCCACAGACCCCACCCCACGCACAGCATAAGCCCTTGTAGGCAATAAAGCAGTGGGTGAGGAGCGGATGACAGCAAGGGAGCATACGAACGGCATTTAGTGGGAAGGGTGTGGAGGAGAATAAGCAAACCCGACACTAGACATTAGACCCCCCGAGCCCGATCCCATACCTCCGGGATATGCAAGATGAGAGGAAAAACGACAAGGGGAGGATGAGTAAACCCTTCTAGGATCAGTGCTAGCCCCAGTACCATTAAGAAATACATGGTACAGGAGAGTAGACTGGAAAGCCCAGAAAAGCATTACGGAGCAAAAAGTAAACAAAAAGAAGCAGCAAACAAAGGTCCCCAAAAAAGACAATCAACCAGGAAAGAAGCGGGAAGCAGCCAAGGGCCTCCAAACAACGGGCAAGAAATAGAAGATATAGAAGAAGAACAGACAGAGGGCGCAGCAATGCCAACGAAACTGGAGATGGCTGAGATGTTTCAGAGGCTAGAGTCATCACTCAAAGGAGAGCTAGTGGGGCTACGCACAGACCTAGGACAGATACTGAGAAGAGTGGAAGAAACAGAGGAAAAATTAGTAGAACAAGAGGAAGAAATAAGGGCACTAAAAGAACAGATGTGCGCCCTCCAGATCGAACAAAGGAACACAAGATATAAAATGGAAGATTATGAGAACCGCAGTAGGAGAAAGAACTTAAGGATACGAGATATCCCAGAGAGAACAACAGATGTACAGCAAGATGAAAATTTGCAGGAAGTTGTGGATAAAATCTTTGGGCCGAGCCTGGGAAAATCAGAAGGAGAAAAGATAGAGATAGAGAGAGCCCATAGAGTTAGGAAACCCCCGGCCTTGGGGAAGGATATACATCGCAATGTGATTGTCAGATTTCACAAGTACGAGGATAAAGAACAAATATGGAAAAAAATAAGAACGAAACCAGCAAAATATGGAGAAATAGAAGTAAAAATATTCGCAGATCTAGCCACGGAGACGAGAACGAGAAGAAGGCAATTGAAACCGCTAACAGAAGAAATGAGAAGGCAAGATATTAAGTACACTTGGGGGTTCCCAGCTTGTTTAATAGGAATGAAAGATGGAAGGTCAGCTAGACTAAGATTCCCAGAAGAAATAGAAGATTTCTGCAAGAAGTTGGACATACAGAGGCCGGAACTGGAGGAGGCATGGGGGGGGGAGACAGGAGGGGAAGGGGACGGAAGGGGAGCAAAAATGGCAGAGGGTAGAAAAAAGGAACGTACATAAGAAAAAAATATAGAAAAAGGGGAGTGGGGAAGGGGGACAGGAATAGGAAGAACTAGGATGGACTAGGAGATGAGACGCCAGGCAATAGAGGGGAACAGCTCAGGTTACAGAGGGATTAAAACCCCGGGGGGTAGAATGGAGGCGAGTATTCAAGAGGGAAGAAGACTCGCCTGCCAGGAAGGGGACGAAAGAGCCCTGACAACCCAAAGGGGAGAAGGGGGGGAGGGGGGACTGGGTGGGGTAGGCAGGAGGGCAGTAGGTTCCGCCAAAAAGTAAGGCTGGGGAAGAAAAGGAGAGGAGGGATGAAGGAAAGAAAAACATGACAGAAATCAAAATAATAACATACAACACACGGGGAATGAATACGCTGACGAAAAGACATAAAATACTCCAAGAGCTTAAAGGGTACGGGACAGGAATAGCTTTTTTACAAGAGACTCACATTTCCCAAAATTCGAAAGTCAGGATATACTCACGAGAATTTCCAACATGGTACCAGGGAGACGCACCGTCGAGCAGGGCCAAAGGGGTGGCAATTGGTCTGGCCAGATGGGTCGGCTTTACACTGGAAGAGAGAGAAACGGACGCAGAAGGAAGATACCTCTTCCTAAAGGGGAAAATAGACAATGAAGAATACACCTTAACGAATATCTATGGGCCAAATAAAAATCAGATAGAATTCTTGATGAAGGTACTGGACAAGTTGATGGTGTTCAAGAAAGGGAAGGTGATCTTGGCGGGAGATTTTAACCTGCCAATGGACCCAGAATGGGACAGTACCTCCCAAGCACGGGGGATACGGAAGAAGCCAATAGAAAAACTGAAGGAAAAATTGTTCAAGTGCCAGCTAATAGACGCGTGGAGGGCGTGCAAGCCCAAAGAGAAAGATTATACATTCCACTCCCCCGTACATGGGACATATTCAAGAATAGACTATATAATAATAGAGCACCGAACATTGGAAAGTGTGGCCAACACAAACATAGAAATAGCGACATTGTCAGATCATGCCCCGGTGAGCATGACACTTAAAATGAAAGGATTAGAAAGGAAGGGCAGGAGTGAGTGGAGGTTAAATGAAGAACTATTGAGGGGTAAAGATAAAGAAGAAAAGCTGGAAGGGGAGATTAGGAAATTTTTTGAAGAAAACAACACAGGGGAGGTATCAATACCAACTATGTGGGAGGCACACAAGGCCTATATCCGAGGGATCCTGATCTCGATGGGCGCAAGGGAAAAAAAAGAAAGAAAAGAGAAGACAAAAGAAATAATAAAGCAGATTTATGAATTAGAACAAAAACACAAGCGATATGGCGCGCAAGAGACACTACAAACATTGGTAGTAAAAAGAGATGAGCTAAAGGAGTTGATAGAACAAGAAACTAGGAAAACATTTAATAGAATAAAAAAAGAAAGATACATCGGGGTAATAAAGTTGGGAAGAACTTAGCCAGAATTTTGGAAAAGAAAAAACTGCAATCTATATCGAAAAAATTCAGACAAAAACTGGGAAAATGGTCTATAAGTAGAGTTGAGCGAACACCTGGAAGTTCGGGTTCTGCTGGTCCATCCGAACTTCGGGACAAAGTCCGGGTCCGGGTCCGGACGGAACCCGAACGATCGCACGGACAACGAACCCCATTGAAATCAATGGGGACCCGAACTTTTAGGCACAAAAATGGCTGTAGCAAAGTCCTGGAAAGCCCCAGAGGGCTGCAAAAGGAAGTAAAATGGGGGTAAGGGTAGGGCAAGCGCCCTACAAAAAAATGGGGACAGGGAAATAACTTTAAATATTTTTAAAAAAATAAAAACATAAAAAATGCAAAAATGGAGATGAATGTGGTTCATCTTCAAACTGTGTCTGAAAAGTATTAATTAACGGTAGAAGCCATATAACTGTTCTAAAATCATCTTCAAACTAGGGCAAGTGCCCTACAAATAAATGGGGATAGGGAAAATAAATT
>BLSH010470985.1:701326-724130 GCA_018402905.1 Glandirana rugosa
ATCTCACATGTACATAGTAACGTTTTTTTCAAAAATTTTGTTATCAAAAAAGTCCTCGTCACTAAAATTATTACTAATTTCACTTTTTTATTTTTATTTTATAAGGAAAATTATAACACGGACCCCCCAGGGGAATCAGACGGACATTTCACCTCGTAAACACACTACAAATCTTGTCACGGCGTCGTCTTTAACGTAAAGATTTCTTTTTTTCAGTAAATTTGACGAGCACCGTCATATCTATATTGCCGGGAGACGGCAATACATTACTGCCACGAGCAGTTTAAATGACTTTTTTTCTTTAGAAATGCAATTTCTGCTGCGGCACTGTTCTAAACATCACACAAATGCTCCACTTTACAGGCAGACTAAGGGGACCCCCCAGGCACAATATTAAAAGGAATATTTTATTTTTATTTTTTCACTTTAATCATTATTAAAATCACTGCTCCTGAAAAAACTATTGTTTTAAAAACTTTTTTTGCAATGATACATGTACACTCTACAAGTCTCTGGTGAGGCCACACCTGGAGTATGCCCTCCAGTTCAGGGCTACAGTCCTTAGGAAGGATGTCCTAGAACTAGAGGTGTTCAGGGAAGGGCAACAAAGCTAATTAAGGGACTGGAGGACCTTAGTTATGAGGAAAGATGACGAGCACTGAACTTATTCTATCTGGAGATGCTTGAGAAGGGATATGATTTCAATGTACAAAGACTGTACTGGTGACCCCACAATAGGGACAAAACTCATCCGCGCAAGGGAGCACAAAAAGACACGCAGCCATTCACTAAAATTAGAAGAAAAGCGGTTTAACCTCAAAATGCGTAGAGGGTTCTTTACGGAAAGAGCAGTGAGGATGTGGAATTTTCTTCCACAAGCAGTGTTTTCAGCTGGGAGCATAGATAATTTCAAAAAACAATTAGATGGGCACCTAAGGGACCACAACATTGAGGGATGTACAATGTAATATTGACATAAAAGCACACACATAACTTGGTCTTGATGGACTTTTTTTCACCTCACAAACTATTATGTCCCCTAGAGCAGTACCCAGATCCCCATACACTTTTTATGGCATTAAATTGCATATAAGCCTTTAAAATTAGCACTTTTGACTTTTCGTGTTCGTGTCCCATTGCCTTTAATGGGGTTCGCATGTTCGCACAAATTTTTTGCCTGTTCACAGTGTTCTGGTGCGATCCGAACCGGGGGGTGTTCGGCCCATCCCTATGTGTTAGCAATAAGATACTGCTACCTCTGACTGCTAAAGTTTCTGATAGGAGGAAGCAAATCCCTCTCCCTTTAAGATAACCACCTTCATATAGAAAAACTGTGAAAAATAAGCCATATTAAGTCAGTAATGAGTAAAGATAAGCGATAGGAAGATCGCATGAAATACTGATGATGAGTCCTTGTCCAATACCTGCCTATTTTGGGGATACATCTCAGCATTCATCTGATTTTTAACATATTCTTTTAAATAATAAAACATATGAAAATGCACTGAACATAAGTATGTATGCCTTAGAATTCCAAAAATGTTTTATTTCAATTATGCTAGGTTTACACCAATACCATTTTTTACCAGGGAGTACGTGTGCTGATACTTTCGGTCAAGTACTCGCCGATAGCGAGTACTGATATCTTTGCGGTGGGATTTGAGCCCATACAAAATGAGATGGGCTCATATCGCACTGCAAAGAATTGCATGCAATTTAAACAGGAATGCGGTGCAGATTCTGCCATCTGTAACAAATGGAAAGGGAGGAGAAAGATGCCAATATATTGTAGTATAGTCAGTTCACACATGCACATCAATTCTTGTGAGCACACAAATGGTGCGTGCAGATCTGAATCTGTGCACAGGTCTATGGAGAGTACCACGTGCATGCGCAGTTCTTTGGGTGCGGGCTTAAAGATACATATACTTTAAACATAGTTTAAACAAATAAAGGAATAAATTAATAATTTATTATTAATATAGTTATTAATAATTAAAACTAATAAAGTAATATTAATATTAATTAACCACTTAAGGACCGGGCCTCTTTTTGAGATTCAGTGTTTACAAGTAAAAATCAGGTTTTTTTTGCTATAAAATTACTTAGAACCCCCAAAACATTATATTTTTATTTTCTAACACCCTAGAGAATAAAATGGCGGTCGTTGCAATACTTTATGTCACACCGTATTTGCGCAGCGGTCTTACAAGTGTGATTTTTTTTGGAAAAAAATCACTTTTTTTAATTAAAAATAAGACAAGAGTAAAGTTAGCCCAATGTTTTCTATATTGTGAAAGATAATGTTATGCCAAGTAAATTTATACCCAACAAGTCATGTTTCAAAATTGCACCTGCTTGTGGAATGGCGACAAACTCTCGCACTTAAAAATCTCCATTGGCAACATTTAAAAATTTCTACAGGTTACCAGTTTTGAGTTACAGAGGAGGTCTAGTTCTAGAATTATTGCACTCTCTCTAATGATTGCGGTGATACCTCACGTGGGTGGTTGAACACCGTTTTCATATGCGGGTGTGACTTCCATAAGTGTTTGCTTCTGTGCGTGAGCTCGGTGGGACGGGGTGCTTTAAATTAATTTTTTTTCTGATTTATTTTACTTTTAATATTTTATTTTTACACCGTCCATTTAAAAAAAAATTGAGTCACTTTTATGCCTATTACAAAGAATGTAAACATTCCTTGTAATAGAAAAAAAGCATGCCAGAACCTCTTAAATATGAGATCTGGGGTCAAAAAGACCGCAGATCGCATATTTACACTAAAATACAATAAAAAAAAAATAAATGTCATTTGAAAAAATAAATAAATTATCCTTTAAGAGCATTGGGCGGAAGTGACATTTGATGTCGCTTCTGCCCTTCAATGCTATGGAGCCGAGTAGGCGGCATCTTCCACTCACTCGGCATCCATACTCTGAGGAGAGAAGACCTGATCATTTCCATCATTACCAGTGGGTCCGGTAAGCAGTGGAGATAACGGGAAAGTGGCGGAAGGGGGGCACCTCTCCCGACCCCGATAAAAGTGATCTCGTGACGAATCTGCTGCAGAGACCACTTTTATCTGAAAGCAGGCCACCCGCTGCTTGAAATGATACTGGGGTTATGGTAGCTATCTGCTACCATAACAACAGTAGTCAACTGCAAAGTACCACCGTATAATGAAGGCGGGCGGTCCGGAAGTGGTTAATAAAGGAGTGGTCAAAAATTGGCTCCAGTCTTCATATATTTTTGACACTTTTTTGGTGAATGAGTAGGGGTACAATCATTCACAGATTCAGATAAGCCCCCTGCCCCCAGACCCCCACATTCACCACCCAGGGTGGTCAGGAACAGGCCTATGTCACCATTAACGTGGGGAAAAGGTGCTGTGGGATGGGGGGAACAGAGCCCCTCTGCCCCAAAGCACCTCCCCATGTTAAGGGCTTGAGGTCTGGTATGGTTCATGAAGGGGCGCTCGCTTGCACCCCCCTTTCCTGGCCTGCCAGGCTGCATGCTTGGATAAGGGTCTGGTATGGATTTTGGGGGGATACCATGCCATTTTCTTAAAAATGTTGGCGTTGGGTTCCCCTTATAATCTATGCATGGGGAGAACATTTTTTTCATTTTTTTTGTATTGCCGGCAATAACTTGCAGCCGCCATAATCAATTTAAATTACAAATGCCAAATGGACCCTCTGCACACTGCTACACCCTTCACAGCAAACTATGCAATGTAAAACAGGTATATTTAGTTCACATATATTGGTAATGGTAGTTCATTACATGTACAAGCTATTGGGATCTGAGCACAGGTATATCTCTTTTTCTATAATCAATTTAAATGACATTTTTTTTCTTTACAAATGTCTCTTTTGTTGCAGCAGGTTCTATACAAGGTACAGATGCGCCCCACCGACTAAGGGGACCCTCCAGGAACTAAATTTAAAGGAATTATTCATTTTTATTGTTTCACTTTAAGCATTACTAAAATCACTGTCTCCCAGGGCAGTACCCGGGCCCCCATACCCTTTTATGGCCTACAAGTAACCTTTAGTGGTTCAAATACTTTTTCTTGCCATGCTATACTGAACCAGAATTTGCAAACAGGCAAAAAATGCATGCGAACACGTGAACACTGTTAAAATCAATGGGACTCGAACATGAAAAATCAAGAGTGCTCATTTTAAAGGCTTATATGCAAGTTATTGCCATGAAAAGTGCATGGGGACCCTAGGGGACATGCATCAATGCAAAAAAAAGTTTTGAAATTGATTGTTTTTTCAGGAGCAGTGATTTTAATAATGCTTAAAGTGAAAAAATAAAAATGATATATTTCTTTAACCACTTCCCGCCCGGCATGGTTCATTATCCTGACTGGGTGTCTGTTGACGTCCTCAGGATAATCTGCGATCCGGTCATCGTGGCGATCGGTGGTGCCATGGGTCAGTCTGACCCACCACATTACCGACCGAGGGAAAAGGCTTCCGTGGAAGCCTTTTACCATGTGATCAGCCGTGACCAATCACGGCTGATCACAGTGTAAATAGGAAGAGCCGTTTTTTGGCTTTTCCTCTGCTCGGGTCTGCAGACCTCAGTAGTGGAAAGCCGATCGGCTGCTCTCCTGATGGGGGGGCTGCGCTGAACATTTATCAGTGCAGCCACCCTCAGGATCACCCCACTGGACCACCAGGAAGCCTGCCCAGGACCACCAGGGAGCCCCCCGGACACCATGAGGAGGCCGCCCAGGACCAACAGGGAGGGAACATGGAGGCCGCCCAGGACCACCAGGGAGCCCCCACTAGACCACCAGGTAAGGGCAATACAGTGCACTGTAGGGATGGCACTGTGCCCATGTATGATGCCTGCCAGTGCCATCCCTAACAGTGCTATATGCACCAGTGCCCAGCAGTGCCACCTATCAGTGACCACCTGTGCCCACCTGTGCCACCTATCAGTGACCACCTGTGCTACCTATCAGTGCCCACCTGTGCCACCTAAAAGTGCCACCTATCAGTGCCCAGCAGTGCCACCTATCTGCCCATCAGTTCCCAGTGTCACCTATCAGTGCTGCCTATGAGTGTCCATCAGTGCCGCATATCAGTGCCACGTATCAGTGCCCTTCACTGTTGCTTATCAGTGCCACCCATCAGTGCTGCATATGTGCCCCATCATCAGTGCAACCTTATCAGTGCCACCTCATCAATGCCAATCTGTACTGCCTCCTCAGTGCATGTCAGTCTAGCCACATCTGTGCCCGTCAGTGAAGGAGAAAATGTACTTTATACAAAGTTTTGTGACAGAAACAAACAAAAAATATTTTTTTTTTTCAAAATTTTCGGTCTTTTTTTATTCATAGCGCAAAAAATAAAAAATGCAGAGGCGATCAAATACCACCAAAAGAAAGCTCTATTTGTGGGAACAAAATGATAAAAATCTTGTTTGGGTACAGCGTCGCACGGCCGCGCAATTCTCATTCAAAATGCAACAGCACTGAAAGGTGAAAATTGGTCTGGGTGGGAAGTGTTCTAAGTGCCTGGTATTGAAGTGGTTAAATATCGTGCCTCGGGGGTTCCCTTAGTATGCTTGTAAAAGGGTGCATCTCTGTGATGTTTAGAACAGTGCCACTGCAAAATTACATTTCTAAAGGAAAATTTGCAATTTAAAACCGCTCGCGGTTATAATGTATTGCCGGTTCCTGGGCAATAAAGTTAAAATCACTGAAAAAGCATTGTGTTGTCCCCCCTAGTCCATTCTGGTTTGGATTTTATAAGGAACTCTGCGCCAAAATTTAAAAAAAAAATGCGTTAGGGTCCCCCCAAAAGTCCATACCAGGCTTTTTAGGTCTGGTATGTATTTTAAGGTGAACCCCACACCAAAATTTTTTTAAAAATTGCGTAGGGATCCCCCCAAATCCGTACCAGGCCCTTCAGATCTGTATGGATTTTAAGGGGAACTCCGTAACAAAATGTAAAAAAAAATTGCGTAGGGGTCTCCCCAAAATCCAAACCATACTCTTATCTGAGCACGCAGCCCTGGCATGGGAGGAGGGGGTGGCAGTGAGTGAGCACCCCCACTCCGAACCATACCAGGCCACATGCCCTCAACATGGGGGGTGATTTGAGGTCCCCCCAAAGCACCTTGAAGAAGCAGATGAAGAAGACAATGAGACCAAAAGAAGAATCAGAAGACCAGAATAGGGAGCAGAGAAGGAGAAGACCGGAGGAAGAAAGAAGAAAGGAAAAAAGAGATATTTTACACAATAAAGGACTTGTCAAAAACTCTCATGTTTTTTGTCCTACCACACTCCTTTCTTGGTGAATGGGTAGGGGTACAATGTGCCCCGTACCCATTCACATAGGGGGGTCAGGATCTGGGGGCCCTCTAATTAAAGGGGCTTCCAGATTCTGATAAGCCCCCCGCCTGCAGACCCCCACAACCACCGGCCAGGGTTGTGGGGATGAGGCCCTTCTCCCCATCAACATGGGGACAAGGTGCTTTGGGGGGCACAATCCCATTTTGAGGGCATGTGGCCTGGTATGGTTCGGAGGGGAGGCGCTTGCTCATCCCCACCCCCTCCTGTCATGCCAGGGCTACATGCTAGGATAAGGGTCTGGTTTGGATCTTAGGGGGACCCCCACATCATTTAAAAAAAAAAACAATTGGCAATGGGTTCCGCTTAAAATCCATTCCAGATCCGAAGGGCCTGATTTGGATTTTAGAGGGGACCCCTACGCAATTTTTTTACATTTTGGCAGGGGCCCTGTAGTTGTAAATAATTTAAAAAATTGTGATGACATGCCCCAGTCAAACAGGTGCCCAAAAATTGGGCCATGGGTGTTGGTAGTGCCAGAACACTGTAACCCCTTGCAGTTACTCTTGTTGGGCACAGGAATGGGCCCTGCTGTTGCAAATTATTTTAAAAATTGTGATGGCATACCCCAGTCAAACAGGTGCCCAAAAATTGGCCAATGTTGAGTTACACCTGGTGGGCATGTCAGAATTGAGGCGGTTGGTAAGCAGGCTGAATTCCCACTGAATGTCAGCCAGCCAGGCACTGGCATTGTATGAACGCTGTAAATGACCACAGACTTTTCTGGCATGCCTCAGGATATCTGGTAAGCCTAGGTACCTGGTCAAGAAATGCTGCACCACCAAATTAAAGCCGTGAGCCAAAGATAGAACATGTGTCAAGTGTATCTGTCGGAGGGCAGAGTGAAGGTTGGTGCTATTGTCACATACAACCATTCCTGGCTGAAGCTGCCGTGGCATCAACCACCTCTGAGCCTGCCCCAGCAGAGCTGAGAGAATCTCTACCCCAGTGTGGCTCTTGTCCCCAAGACAGACTAACTCAAGCACCGCATGGCATCTTTTAGCGTGACTGCTTGCATAGCCCGTTGAACGCTTAGGGAGCACTGCAGGTTCAGAGGACAATTCTGCAGAAGAGGCCACAGAGGTAGAAGAAGAGGGGGTGGAGGAGGCAGATGTGGCAAAATCACCACCAGCTTTTTGGAGGCGTGGTGGCAGAACCAGCTTCAACACTGAACCCTGTCCTGCATCCTTCCCAGCAGTTACCCAGTGTGTCATGAAGGAAAGGTAACATCCCTGACCATGGAAGCGTGGACCATGAGTCAGCGATAACTATGAACCCTGCTGCTGACCGCCCTGTCCAACAAGGTCAAAACATTGCCTTCCACACGACGGTAGAGAGCTGGAATGGCCTTACGTGAAAAGAAATTTCTTTTGGGAACCTGCCATTGTGGGACAGCACATTGCACAAATTCACGAAAAGGGGCAGAGTCTACCATCTGTAAAGGCAGCAGTTGGAGTGCTAGCAATTTGGCCAAGCTAGAATTAAGACGCTGTGCATGTGGATGACTGGGGCAGTATTTTTTTTTACGGTTCAGCAACTGGGGTAGGAAAATTTGCCTGCTGAATTCACCTGGTGGTGTACTGTTAGCAGATTGGCTGCAAACACTTGTGGCACGCATTGCTTTACCTTCATTCCTCTCAGTGCAGGTTTTGGAGAGGATTGGAGCTATATTAGGGGTTGAGATCCCAGATGACTAGAAAGGAGAAGTCTGCCTTGTTTTCTGATGTGGGTTTTTCAGGTGCTGTTGGCAATAGACTGCATGGCTGGTTGTCATATGTCTTGTCAAGACAGTGGTGCCCAAGCGGCTGGAGTTCTGGCAGCGCTTGACCGGCTTCAGACATAGATTGCAAAAAGCAATGGTGTGATCTACTGCACATGTGTTGAAAAAAAGCCCACACCAATGAACTTTTGGAAGTCAACGAAGACCCA
Source organism: Glandirana rugosa (assembly GCA_018402905.1). NCBI lineage: Eukaryota > Metazoa > Chordata > Amphibia > Anura > Ranidae > Glandirana > Glandirana rugosa. Next base: position 709,626 of record BLSH010470985.1, read on the forward strand.
GTAGCGCCCTGCACCTGTGGAGCTCTGAGGTCTGATGCAATAGGGTGGCTGCCCTTAAGCTGGCCCCTGGAGGACATCCTGCCTTGTTGGAGTTGTGCCTCCTCCTCCTCACTTTCCTCCTCTCTCCTCTCAGGCACTCAAGTACAGTCTGTGTCCTCATCATCCCCTCCTTCCTAAGCAATATGGCCCAACGCATGGCATTGGTAGCACTGTATGTAGTCTATACCCAGTCCTCTTACAGGCCGCACAGACCTTCCTGGCTTCTTTGGCCAGTCTCCAGGTCTAGGGTCCAGAGTCTCGTTAGTTAATACAGCAGTCTTACCGGGTTTCCTCATGCCCTTTATCGCTGGGGCACTTACTGGATCCGCTGGAGAGCCTTTCACCCCTGGGCACACCGAAGCGGAGCACAAATGGGTTCAGCGAGTCCTCAGCAGCCGAGCAGTTTTGGGGTCGCCATGGCTGACCAATTTCCTTAAAGCAGCAGGGAGCGCATAGAGATGCCGGTCCATAGCTACACACGCCACAGTCTGGGGGCCTGGCAGGGTTTCCGGCTCCAACCACTTTCTCATAAGATGGACCAGGCCACTGATGCACCTGTTAGGCCTGGACGGCCACTGTGACACCCAGGCATGAGAGTACCTCCTCTTTTAAAGTCTCATAATCCTGGGCCTTGTCTGGTTCCTGATCAAAATAGGCCTTTTGTGACTCACCTTTCAAAAAGGGGGCAAACAGCCCCGCCCACTGCTCCTTCAGCCACCCTTCACGGTCGGCGACGCTCTCGAAAGTCATGAGGTATACCTCCATGTCATTTGCAGGTGTCATCTTCTGCAGGTGGTAACTGGCACGTATCATCTTTTGCTCCACTGTAACAGGAGGTGCGGACCCCTTCTTTAACTCCAGCAAGGCCTCCGCAAACTGGCGATTCAACTCCTGCTGAGCTGCATTGACCTGTGCAACCTGTTGGTTGGTTTCCTGCTGAACCACAGTGGCTTCTAGCAGGGCCTCCATCATCTCATCCATTTTGGAAAGATATCCGCTGAACTCCACCACGTGTGGGTGATTAGCTTGTGGGGATCAGCTTTCCGGAGGAACAGAGTCAGCGTGCAGGCAATCTTCCTTAAAATCTGGTGGCTTGCCAGGTTTATTAATAAAGTAAGGATTTCAGGTAAAACAAGACAAAACATAAAAATAAGTCCTTGCCTTCCAGCGCTAAACTAAACAATATCATGTCCTCACTATACGGTATGGAGCTGGCCCCCGACACCCACAAAACACAAGCAAAAAGTCAAATCTTGTCTTTCAAAGTCCAAATAGACACAAAGCTCCCTCAGATCCCTATCTCTGAGTTTCAGGCCAGAGCTCTAGTGAGATCTCTTGCTGGCCATTAAATGCAGCTGAAGAGGGGTTTGGGTGGACCAGAAACTCTGGGCCGGAACCAGCTCTGCCACGGTGGCTGGCAAAACCCGGTCGGACTATCACTATTCCACTCCAAGTGCACTCATGGGAGGTGAGAAATATTGCCCATCCATTATCACACCTTGTATAACGTCACAATATATACTAGACTGTATATATTTTAATACACCACCTGAAGTGTACTATATACTGTACACCCCCAAATGCACTGATATATAGTGTACACTCAATACAGTGTATATATTGTGGGGATTAGCTCATGGGGATCACTCTTCAGAGGAAAAGACTCAGCAAGTAGGTCAGTTTCTTTAAAATCTGGCGGCTTGCCAGGTTTATTTTTACAGGTTTGCAAGCTCTAAAACACATAAACGAACCGAAAACAAAACCTTGCCGTCTGGGGCTAATCTAAACAATCAGGTTCCTCTCTATACAGTGTGGGGCTGTCCTAGACACCCACAAAGCATAAGCACAGTGCAAACCTTGATTTTTGAGTCCAAATTAGCAGACAGAGCTCACACAGCTTTCTCCCTCTGAGATCCAGGATAAAGCTCTCCTCTGCTCTCTTTATGGTCATTAAATACAGGTGGAGAGGGGTTTGAGTGGACCAGAAAGTCTGGAACTGAGCCAGCTTTGCCACGTTGGCCGACAAAACCCGGGTTGGACTCCCGCTAGTCATCTCAAAATGATCGCATTCGAGGCGACAAGTATCGCCCGTCCATTGTGGCGCCTCACATAACGTCAAGATATATATATACTACACTGTATATATATTAATACGCCACCCAAAGTGTACTATATAATGTACACCCCGAATGCACTGAATATATAGTGTACACTCAATACAGTGTGTGTGCATATATATATATATATATATATATATATATATATATATATATATATTATATATGTATATATTCTTACACTGCCTGAAAGGACGCTATATACTATACACTGAATTAGATGTATATAGTCCACACCAGTGGTTTTCAACTCCTGTCCTCGGGACCCACTAACAAGCCAGATTTTAAGTATTACCTTGGGGAGATGCAGACTAGAATACTGCAATCACTGAGCAGCAAATGATATCACCTGTGATGCATTTCAGTTATCCTGCAAACCTGGCCTGTTAGTGGGCCCTGAGGACAGGAGTTGAGAACCACTGGTCTACACTAAAGGCATTGTAATATATATATATATATATATATATATATATATATATATATACCATTTATACCATTTAAGGTACATATATATTCTTACACTGCCTGCACTAACTGACTGTATACAGAACACACTATCTATCTAGTATATCTCTGTCTCACTCTCTACACTAAACTGCCTACACACCACTAGCTAAGCTGAAGCTCCCTCTCTGTCTCCACTCTCCATGTTATTCACACACTACATAGAGCCGCTGTACAAGTGGCTTTATATAGTGTTGGCGTGGATTGAGCCTGCTGAGTAGTGATTGGCCTAATGCAACCTGCCTTTGAACAATCATTGTTCTCACAGCAGAGAGCGCTGTAATTGGCCAAAGCATGCAAGTCATGTGCATGCTTTGGCCAATCAGCGGGCGGCATTTGCCAGCGATTGGTATTTCACTAAATAGCACGAAGTTGACAGCGACTAGCCAGGAGGTTGAAGCATGTTTATGCAGTAATGTTGGAACCCCCTGTGAGAGAAGATTACTGTTTATTTGAACTTTTCCTTTCCTTGCAATAAAAATGGGCTGCCATGCCCTTAAAAATACAGCTTTGGACTGACGCACTCCTTGAAAACGCACCTACCGCTTGAGTCTGATAACCCCAATCTTACTATATATATATATATATATATATATATATATATGTATGTAGATATAGGCCCCCGGTTTGAGCCAAACATACGTTCGACTCAAACATCGGGGTGTTCACGGGAAATTAGAGCGCCCCATAATGTTCGGGAATGCGCTGAACAGGCAAACCCCCGATGTTTGAGTCGAATTTACTGTCCTGTAGCCTCGTGCTACATTGGCTGCCCCCATGCAGTCTCTGACTCCTGCAGAGGAATGGGAGTCCACCTGACTCCCTTACACAGACTTCCTGTCTGTTGGGTGGGGTCCTGAGCCATAGACAGGTCACCACTAAATAGCCCAGCATACAGCTGTGCAATAAGAGTTCCTGTCTCCAAAAATGTGGCGTAACCCAGCAATTTTCCAGGTCGCACAGGGTCCCACTGCCACATATCTTCACCCTGTGTTTCGAACCAGAGGGAGGAACACATAAACCCGTCACTATGGATGAGACACCTCTGTGCCAGCCATTAGCTGCGTAGGCCCAACTATATTATCGGGTATGTTTCCACCAGCACTTCTCCTTGGCACCTCTGTGCCAACTATCAGCAGCAGGAGTCCTAACCTGCCCAACCTTCTCTTTAAAGGGGTACTCCATCAGCATCCTCTTCTGGGTGTGCTTCCACAAGCACTCCTTCCTGAACCGTGGGCCATTAATCTTTCTACTATCCCTTCTACCTTTTTTGTCTCGGGATCTTCCATTTCTTTTAATCTCCCCCAGACCTACTCTTATGGGACTGTTGGAGACCCACTTCCATGACACCTATCAGGGACTGACCTCTCTCACTACATGACTCAACAATAACCAACATTATTTGTTTCTCAGGTTCACTAATCCCTGTGTGGTTACCCTTGGCAACCAAACCACCTGAGATTAACACCACAACCTTCTGTTTAATCTCAATATCAACTTTCCACAATTAATTACTCAACTCAATATTGCCAGTGTCATCAGAACCTCTTGTCCACTGGTTTGTTAGGATAGTGTCTGTGGAGGGCCCACCTACAGACAAGCAGTTATTCCCCATGGGACCTTCCTATGGTTTCACATGTTCACCCTGTTGTCAAACACTCCAATAGCGACTGTCCTATCAATGAACATTTTTCGCCACATTCCTCTGAGCTGTCTGACAGTTCTCTAGAGTGCTTCTCATACACCACATCACAAGGGCATCAGTTGGCGCAGAGGATGTACACTTTAAATAATCAGGCTGGTAACAGTGGACATGGGGTCTTTAAAAAGCTGGCTCATATTGTAGAGTCCATGACAAGTCTTAAAGCGGAGTTCCACCCAAAAATGGAACTTCCGCTTTAAGCACTCCTCGCCCCCTTACATGCCATATTTGGCATGTCATTTTTTTGGGGGGGGGGGGTGTGCCCGGTTTTCAGAGCGACTTCCTGTCCTTCTTCCACCTTCCCATTCTGGGCCACCTGGGTGACTCCTCCTCTCCACCTAGACGGTTCTTACCCCCTGGCAATCTTCTGGGACATGTCACAGGTCCCAGAAGATTGCCTGGCCACTAGGAACGTGCAGCGCGACTCACGCATGCACAGTGCGTGCCCGGCCGTAAAGCCATGGCCAGTGCCCACACTTGCAATGACGGCACCGCGGGTAGGAGGGGGAGATGAACGAGGCTTCGGGTGCAGCCATCACTGGACCAGGAGACAGGTAAGTTACTGTTTATTAAAAGTCAGCAGCTACACGGGCGGCCTGCTGTGAGAGCTTTGTTTGGCTAAAGGCAGGGTGCCTTTAGCCAATCACTGCACAGCAGCCTCAATCAATGCCCCACACTATATAAAGCCGCTTGTACAGCGGCTCTAAGTAGTGTGTGAAACAGCGGATAGATAGATAGTTTTGGTTGCGGATTGCAGGCAGTTTAGTTAGGTAATTATAAAAAAAAGAAAAAAAAAGATAGATAGATAGATAGATAGATAGATAGATAGATAGATAGATAGATAGATAGATAGACAGATGTATATAGTTCAAAAGAAAAAAAAGATAGATAGGGCTATCTGTATACAGTCAGGACAGTGCAAGTATATATATATATATATATATATATATATATATATATATATACATACACAGAGCATATTCAGGGGTGTATGTATGCTATATAAGTACAGTATATAGTACACCTGACATGGTGTCTTAAAATATATACAGTTTTTAACCCCTTAACCCCCAGAGCCCTTTTTTACATTTGTTGTTTACAAGTTAAAATCTATTTTTATTTTATAGAAAATTACTTAGAACCCTCCAAACACTATATATATATTTTTCGAACACCATAGAGAATAAAATGGCGATTGTTGCAATACTTTTTGTCACATGGTATTTGCACAACGGTCCTTCAAGCGTTTTTTTTTTGGGGGTAAAAAAATCACTTTTTTGAGTTAAAAAACAAGACAACAGTAAAGTTAGCCCAATTTTTTGTACATTGTGAAAGAGGATGCTACGCCGAGTAAATAGATACCATACATGTTACGGTTGAAAATTCCGCACACTCGCGGAATGGCGACAAACTCTGGTACTTAAAAAAAGGCGACGCTTTAAACTTTTACGGTTACCAGGTTAGAGTTGCAGAGGAGGTATTTTGCTAAAATTATTGCTTACACTTTGGCAATCGCGGCGATACCTCACATGTGTGGTTTGAACACCGTTTTCATATGCGGGCGTGACTTACGTATGCGTTTTCTTAGCTACACAAGCTTGTGGGGATGGTGGCGCTTTAGAAAAAAAAAAAATGTTTTTATTTATTTTATTTGATTTTTTCTTTCAACACTGTTCCTTTTAAAAAAAAAATAATCTGATCACATTTATTGCTATCACAAGGAATGTAAACATCCCTTGTGATAGTAATATATGGTGACAGGTACTCTTTCTGGAGGGATGGGGGGTCACACAGCTGGCAGATGTGCCGGATCGGAGCTTCAGTCTCCCGATGGGATGGGAGGTCGGAGAAGAGTGGCAGACGATGGCGGGAGGGGGGATGTCCCCTCCCGCTGCCTGGAATAACGACCAAGCGGCTGTTATCAATGGATAGCCGGCCGCCTGCTCTTAAAAATGATGCGGGGTATAGCCTGTAGCTGCAGACTATACCCCGATACTTCCACTTACCCGCCACTGTCCGCCACTCCGATCCGACACTGGGGACAAGTTGCTTTGAGGTGGCGGGCAAAGCCCCCTTCCCCAAAGCACTCATACTCCCCATGTTGAGGGCATGTAGCCTGGTATGGTTCAGGAGGGGGGGCACTCGCGTCCCCCCCATCCTAACCGACCAGGGCTGCATGCTCGGATAAGGGTCTGGTTTGGATTTTAGGGGGAACCCAACATCAATTTTTTTTTAATTTGACGCGGGGTCCCCCTTAATATCCAACCAGACCCAAAGAGCCTGGTTTGGACTGGGGGGGGGGGCCCACGCACTTTTTTTCAGCAATTTTTTTGTATATTGCCGGGAACCAGCAATACATTACAGCCGCGATTTTAAATGACAATTTTTCCTATGGAAATGTCATTTTGCTCTAGCTATGTTCTATACCTCACAGAGATGCGCCCTTTTACACACAGACTAAGGACATCCCCAGGCACATTATTTAAAGGAATTTTTCATTTTTTTTTTTCACTTTAAGCATTATTAAAATCACTGCTCCTGAAAAACAATTGCTTTACATACTTTTTTTTTCATTGATACATGTCCCCTAGGGCAGGACCCGAGTCCCCATACACTTTTTAAGTCAATAACATTGCATATAAGCCTTTAAAATGAGCACTTTTTCATGTTCGGGTCCCATAGACTTTAATGGTGTTCGGGTGTTCGCCCTGAACTTTGTGTCTGTTCGCATGTTCTGGTGCAAACTGAACCGGGGGGGTGTTCGGCCCATCCCTACTCCTGGCTTGTAAATGCAGCTCTCCTGATAAGGCCTTCTGCTTGAGGCCCAGGTCTGTCTCCCACAGACCTAAACGCTCAGCAACTCGGTGCTGTCCTGTAGCCTCGTGCTACACTGGCTGCCCCCAATGCAGCCTCTGAGTCCTGCAGATGAATGGGGGTCCACCTGACTCCCTTACACAGACTTCCTGTCTGTTGGGTTGGGCCCTGAGCTATAGTCAGGTCACCACTAAATAGCCCAGCATACAGCTGTGCAAACAGCGTCTCTCCAAAAATCTGGCTTAACACAGCAATCTTCCATGTAGCACAGTGTCCCACTGCCACAATATATATATATATATATATTGTGGGAGATTAGCTTGTGTGGATCACCTTTCCTCGGAAAAAGGCAACTTGTAGGCAAACTTTCTTAAAATCTAGTGGGTTGCCAGTTTTATTTTATAAAGGTTGCAGGTCATAAACAAACAAAAATAGCCGAAACAAAAACCTTGCACTAAATTAATACAGACTGGATACCTCCCTATACGGTGTAGAGCTGGTCCCTGACACCTTTCAAACAAACAAATGCAAATCTTTATCTTTTGCAGTCTTTAGAGCAACCAAACTCAAGCTCTTAGCTCTTTCAGTCTTGAGCATACTGAGTTCCAGGGTGAGCTGCACTGAGAGCTCTTCCTGGCCATTTCAAGCAGCTGAAGAGGGATTTGGGTGGACCAGAAACTCCAGGCCGGAACCAGCTCTGCCACGGTGGCTGGCAAAAACCCAGGGTTCAGACTCTCATCAGTCCACTCCAAATGAACGTATGCGAGGCGACAAATATCGCCCATCCACTATCGCACCTCACATTATGTCACAATACATATATACATATATATATATATATATATATATATATATATATATATATAGTGACAATATGCGAGGCAAAGTGGTAGATGGACGCTACCTGTCACCTTGTATGCATTCATGTGGACTGGATTAAGCAGAGTCCGGTCCGGATTTTACCAGCCACCAGGGCAGGGCTGGTTGCGGTCTGGAGTTTGTGGTCCACTTGAGTCCACCAGCAGGTGGACCTAAATAATCAGGAAGAGATCTCACCTGAGCTCTGGCCTGAAACTCAGAGAAGGATCTGAGGGAGCTCTGTATCTGTTGGAACTTTAAAAGACAAGGTTTGCTGATGTTTTGTGGGTGTTGGGGCCAGCCCCACACCGTATAGTGAGGAAAACTATACTGTCTAGTTTAGCGCCGGACGGCAAAGACTTATTTTTATGTTTTGTTTTGTTTTACCTGCAAACCTTATTTATCATTAATGTAGTGAGTCCAAACAATCATGCACAGGTAGTGCTAATGATATAAGTCCATCAGTGAAGTAGGTGCAAATTCAAGTTGGTGAAGACCATGGGGCATCCCATCCACCACAGAAACACCAGCCTCTGACCTCACTGATCCGACCCTGTGCAGATCATTCAGCCACAACACCCTCCAGAGATAGCACAGCAGAATCTCCTCCAGGTAATTCCAGATATTCAGATCCAATAGATATGGCTCAATAAGCGTCAGCAACCTCTCCAATAGCGAGTGTTGTATCATCTGTCAGCAAGATGCTGAGTAGAATACTGTGGTGCCGTGTGAATGAGCCCTTCATCAACAAATTAGCACATTCTGGAAGTGGACATTGCATGTTGAAAATGCTGCTCTTGCCTAAGGGGCCATTCGAGGTATTGTCACTTTAACACAGGAAAGGTGGGCAACAGGCTGGAACTGGCTCGATCATTAGATTGAAATTAGAAGAAAAATAAAGACCACCTTAAGAAGCAGGGCCACAGTGCTGATGGAAGATGCCGAAACAACCCTGGTGACTGCTGATACAGGCTTAACTGATATAAGTAGAGCTGTAGAAAAACTATGCCAAAGTCTGGCAAAGAAATGTAAAACTGGTGCAAGGATGCAGAACACTTGATTGTCTACCAGGGCAACAATAGGCAATATCAGAATGTGGTACCATGATGCATAGTCAGATAAGGTAAGAAATCTAAAGACAAAAGGGTCAGGTAATTAGGTTATGGAGAGGGGGCATTACAGTGTATTTCCATCTTAGTTTTTATTTACATATGTTTTAACTATCTGTATTTTTCTATTTTTAGTATATGCCTTATGTTATTTTGACCCTATATATGCTTGTTATCACTTTAATATATAAGGGTGATACATTATTAGTATTCAATTGTATTGTTGGGGTAGGGCATTTAATTTTACTGAATTTATATTTGATCATATATTTGATCTATTTCTATATAGATCAGAATTTTTTATTGTCTTGCTAATGTTTATTGGTGTTTATCATGGATTGTGTAAAGTTTGAGTATTGCTCCAGTCCTACACTTTTAGTTTGTATTTATATTAGATAGCTGTACTCCACTGTAGTGGAATGGGCTTATTTGCCCTAGTACCTTTTACATTTATCTTGATACCAATTGGACTTTTATCATAGCTAATTGGGTAAGCAGTTGTACTGTGGAGATTTCCCGGTTTGTGGTTGCTATAGGGTTAATGAGATATATGGATAAGGCTATGGGAAGTTGAAGAAGGGTTAATTGCGCAGACGGCTTAGCCTGGAGGAGCGCTACAGATGGGCACGGCTTCTCAGGTCTAAAGGAAAGGAGTGAATACTTAAACTAGGTTGCCGAGCCATGTAGCCGCCCCTGGTGAACAAGTTGGAAGTGACAAAATGCGTCCAAGGGAGTGGCTACACGGCAACATTGGAGGGAGCTGGATGTGTACCCAGAGCTGCGAGGAGTGAGAGATCATTATGCGGCACGGTAACGCACTGGCACCCCTGTTTACATGCATTATAATTATGGTTTAATTGTTCGAGAATTACTTTTTTACTGAATCTGACATTTTTAAATGGTTTTACAATATGAGAGGCTCTGCTTTCATTTTTTTCTATATATGAGTGGATTGTTTGATGTGACGTATATCCGAATGAGGAGTCGGGATATCTGGAGGTGTTGGCAATCACAGTACCTGCCTTGTAACTGGATATGTGGAGTCACATCTGATATCTGGTGAGCCTCAGTCCATTAGGGTGATTTGAGCATGGATTCACATTGGTGGAGGTTGTTGGTGTATCATATTCACCTTTCTATACACTTTTGGATCACAGCATGGAGAATGGACTTTATTTATAAACTTTATTTTCTTCTATTAAGCAACTTTGGAATGAGATTGTCCTATGTTTGCTTAATGAAGTACTTATTTTGCACTTAGTTTATGATTGCACTAAATGCGCTGCTATGAAATAATTTTGTGGTATTCACTAAATGTATGTTTCATTTTGATTATCAATATATAACCAAGTTGAACTGTATAATTGCTCTGCAAATCAGATAAAATTGCAGTTGCATTAGTGTGGACCTACTCTAAACCTTAATTTCTAAGTTAGGGATCAGGGAGGTTTTAATCAAGAAATAAAATTAGAGTGCACTATTTCAAACACAAATCCAGAAATATTGTACATTTGCTGGAGAGTATGTAAGCAGCTTGATTAGGCTGTAATATAAGGAGAGACAAGGCACAATTTTTCTTAATAAATGAAGATTAATGATAAAGATTGTACAGACTTGATGCATACATAGTTAAATAGTTACATTGTTAGTTTGGTTAAAAAAAGACACAAGTCCATCTAGTACACAGGGTATAAGCAGATCTTCATTTTAAGAAGGAGAGACAAGGCAGGTTTAAATCAAGAAATAAATATTAGTGTGTATTATTTCACAGAAAATAGTCAGAAATATTGTACAATTATTGGGGAAAGTACGTAAGCTTTAATGGGTCACAGTATCTGAGGGAGAGACATGGCATGTTTTACCAGCAAATAATAATTAGAGCATATTATTTCACAGATAGTGGGCTCCACTTTAAGAAATGTGGCTACGCCTTACAAATTCCTGCTGGATCTCCATGCCCCTGCAGACCTGCCTTTCCTGGTGAAGTAGGAAAAGGAATTAGAAATGTAATGGAAATATTGATATTTCACCTGAAAAAAAACTTTTTTGTAGACTTTTTGAAAGGGGTCAGTTTCAAAGAAATTCCAGGGACTGAAATTCTGAGTACAGACACTTTAAATAACCCTGAAGTTATGTGTGGGGGTTTTCATCAAAAGACAGAAGAGCTGATGGGGGAAGGAGAGCAGCTGGGGCTATGTCTTTTGTTTGTAAGGGCCTCTAGTTGCTTCAACCCCCCCCCCCAATGGAATATGGCATTGTCTTAGCATATGTGAAAAGGAGTGTCTTAACCGGTAAGGGGGTGAGGAGGGGTGGGCTTTGCAAGTGTATATACCAGAGGAAAGTCTCCTGAGGCTCTCTCTCTTTGGCTTGTGATCTCAGAAGAACAATGGTGATGTAAGATTCTCTGTGTCCATATCTCCATCTTGCTGTGTTCCTTTTTCTGTAAATTTCTTTCCTTAGTAACATTCTGTTTTTACATTGCAACACCATTTTCTTTCTTGTATTACTCACTTTGTATTTTATTGATAACTTTGATGCTTTTAAGGTTATAACATCTACCCCGTATTTGGTTATATGTGATTAGTGACTAGCTTCTTTTCTGTACAAATAAATTAGATCTTTATTTTTTTTAGCAAAGTTGTCATTGATTATTGATTTTATTCATAATAACCGCAACAGCATTGGTTGATTCTTATATAGACAAAAAGTTGTAATCACTTATTTTACCTCCAAGTGCTTTATTGTTTGTATAACAAGCTTGGTAGCATCTACTACATATTTTTAGAGTTTACCTCTAGATTTTATTTGTAAAAATTTTATTGAGTTTCCACAGATACAAAAGACATGTTGTACAGTAAGTAAGGCAAGGCCTTACCACAATTACAGAAATTGAATCAAACCAAATACAAGGATATAGATATAAATGACCCTGAGCAAAAACCAACTCCATAACATGGAGGGCTGAAGGCTAGGCCCAGGACCCCCCCCCCCCTACACCCTATCTGGGAATAAGCTGTGTCCGGGGGAGGGGGAAGGGCAAGGGTCCCCCAAACCCGCTCGATTGCTAGCAAGCCAATGTCCATAAAAGGAGCTAATTAAACATGCTAACAGACTCTTGAAATCAACTGGCCCCTAGGGGCCACAAACCTGTAGAAGTAATCATGAGCAAAACAAACCCCCCCAACAGAAACTCATGAAGATGAAGATTAAGAAAGAGTGGAATAAAGAACAGGGAAGAAGAAAAAGAAAGGAAAGAGGTGTCCCAGCGAAACACGCCTGAACAAGGGAGTAGGACGAGTAACACAGGCAGATTAAGGTAAGACCTCCAAGGGTCCCATATTCTGTCAAATTTTCTGATGAGTCTAGGAGTATATTGGCATACTTCTTTTGGGTCATAATCCAGGTAATTTTTCTTTTGGCCGCGTTGAAGGAGACCGCGGGTTTCTTCCAGGCCTTAGCCAACGTAAGCTTAACTCCCAGAAGAATAAAGTGAGTATGTTTAAATAAAGGTTTGGATAATCCGTCCGGCCTATGATTTAATAGAGCAATTTCTGGAGATTGTGGGATCGCGCGGCCTGTAATCTTTCTCAGCATAGCAAAAATCCTATTCCAGTATCCCCTGATCCTAGGACATTCCCACCAAATGTGAAAGTATGTACTCTGGAGGTTACAGCCTCTGAAGCAAAGTGGGGAGGAGCCTGGAAACATGACCGAGAGTCGGGCTGGGACCAGGTACCAGCGCAAAATCAGCTTAACGCTTGCTTCAGACTATTCCCTTGAAAGAATTTAAAAAAATGGTGAACCACTTATCTGCGTCCCAGGTCCTACCCAGGTCACCTTCCTAACCTTTGGCATACGGAGGGTTCTCTGGCTGATCCGACAGTGATGCATATATGAGGGAGATACCTCCTTTTTGATTTGTGATATCTGAGCACCATTGCTCGTAGGGAGTAATGATCGCTGGAGCTGGTACGGCCCTCCATACTGAGGCTATAAAGTGATTGATTTGATAAAACCTGAATCTTTCGGTAGGTGGCATGTCTAGATTATCAGTGCAATGCGTCAGAGAAATAGGCCCAGACGGGGATAGGAAGTGACCAATTCTGTACAGGCCCTTATTGGTCCACCACTCAAAGGAACTGATGTCCGAACCTGGAGGAAATCGGGGGTTGTTAAACAAGCGCTGGAGGGGCGAAGGGGAGAGGTCAGGTTGGTAGACCCAAATAGAGAATCACAGAGTGCTACTGAATGGGAGAGTGTGGGAGAAAGGATTGCGGGTCTGGATTTGGGGTGAGCCCAGACCAGGTAATCCAGAGTATTGAGGGGGACTGCCTGTCTCTCAATCCCAACCCAGTCTGGTCTATTAGACCGAGTGTGGATAATTTAGAATTGAGCCAGTTGGGCTGCCTGATAGTACTCCCATATATTAGGAACCCCCCACCCTCCCTGATTTCGACGTCTCAAAAGAACTTCAGGCGGGCACCTAAAGCCCTTGTTGCCCCAAATGAATTTTTTGATTTGAGATTGCAATTTGTGGAGTTGTGATTTTTTGATCAGGATGGGAAGGGGTCTAAACAATTACAGGATCCTTGGCAGGAGAGTCATCTTGATCGAGTTCACCCTTCCCAACCAGGAGAGGCCTAACCTCCCCCAATTAGTAAGATCTTCCAAAAGGTGTTTAAATAAAGGGGGATAGTTGATGCTATAAAGTCGATCAATACTGGCCGTTAGATGAACACCCAGGTAGGGGATGTGATCAGGGTGCCACACAAAGCTAAACTGGTCCTTAATCCGTTGAATGACCATCTCGGGTAGATTGATATTAAGGGCAACAGATTTAGCCATATTAAATTTCAGGCCTGAGATCTCACCAAACTCCCGGAGTAGTTGGTAGATGTTATGGGTAGAAATAAGAGGGGAAGTGACAAAAGCAACAGATCGTCCGCAAATAATGCACATTTGTGTATGTGTGGACCACATCTCACTCTCTCAATACCATTATGTTCCCTAATACCAATAGCCAAGGTCTCAATAGTGATGGCAAAGATCAAAGGGGATAGGGGGCAACCTTGCCATGTACCTCTATGGATCGAGAGTGGATCAGAGCGATAGTTGTGTAGCTTGATGCAAGCTCTAGGGTTGGAGTATAGGGCTTTAAGAGCTTGTAAGAATCTGGGTCCGAACCCCCATCACCCTAGGACCTCAAGAAGGTAGGTCCATTCAACCGTGTCGAAAGCTTTTTGCAGGTCATCCGATAGCACGAATCCCTCCTAATGAGGGCCACCATCCCATCCAGATCTGAGGAGTGAGATGAGGTCCCTGTCTCCCAGGGATAAAGCCCACCTGGTCTCCATGGATATAC
>BLSH010470986.1:10118-20358 GCA_018402905.1 Glandirana rugosa
ACGGTCAACCCCAACTGGGAAATAGATCACACATCAGTTGTACTGTTTGTGACAAACGAACGGGTGATAGTGATTGGAGAAAAGAGTTTACACACGGTTAAAACTTCTCTCACCTCTCCCTCACCTTGTGGACCATCCACAAGCGAAAACAGACACGTTGGACATATATACAATTTACTTGTTCTTGGAGTCGATTCATAGATTTACACAAAAACATAAAAGTCTCCGTCGGTACCGTACATGGGACCCTTAGAAAAACCCTACTGACAGACCGCAGTGTCCACACAAAACTTTAGAATATAATGCAAAAACATAACCGATTTTTTTTAGTTTACAAAGGGCTGCGACTCCTATGGCAAGCTTGTTCTCCTGAGGCCTGAGAGTCATGTTTCTTCTCCTTGTTTTTGGAGCGGAATATTTCCGCGATGGAGGCTTCAGCCTCGGAAGATTGGGCAAAAACATTTGATTTTTTTTAGCCAATACAAAAACGTAATATAAGATTTCAAAACACACCTGTGACGCCAGACAGTCATCCCAAAAAGATTCCCAGGGTACATGCCATGGCTGCCTCTGAAAATACAAAAACACATTTAGATACTTAGCTGAGGTTCTTGTTCATTTAACATATATACAGGTTGCACAGACAAAAGCGAACACCTACCAGGTGTTCCACTCCCTCTCCACTCTCTTCAAAATTGGCACACATTTGAGAAAAGAGGTTAGTGATAGTGGGCAAGCAAACAGTGTTTGTCATGTTGACTACACACTAGATAAAGGGTCAACCCCAACTGGCATATGTTTTTTTAGCATCTGGGTTCCTGTGAGAATTAGCCTGCAAAGTTGGTATTTTTACACATTCTCAATCTCTAGCTATGTTCTAAAACGTACCTGTAAAGTAGCCAGCAACCAATCGATTCTGGGTGCCAATCCCGCCAGTTGTGTTTTGGTTCCTAGGGACTGGCAGCTGATGGACCTCTGGCTCCCTCTCCTCATCCAGCTCCCATGAATCACCCCTTGCAAGGCACATGTTGTGCAAAATGCAACAGGCAAGGATGATCCTGGAAGCCTTTGGAGGAGAGTACAGTAGCTCCCCCCCAGGCCTGGCCAAGCAGAGAAACCAGGACTTCAGTAAGCCAATAGTAAGCTCAACATTGGCCCGGCTTCTCCGCAAGGCACTATTGTAGCGATGTTGTGGCTGGCCCTGGGGGTACATGATTGGAGCCATTAGCCACGTCAGCCAGCATCCCCTGGAAAATAAACAAAAAAGCAAACATTAGTCCTTTCCATTCCTTTTTGTGGCCATACATGCCTGTCTACAAAATGGGAGACAAGGAAGAATGTATTAGGCCAACCTGGTTTTTCAGCTGTAAAAATGTTCAAAAGATCAAAAACGGCCAAAAACAACCAAAAATGCTATAGAATGCAGATCCCCAATGTTTTTGGACATTTTAGACCAATTGAGTAAAATAAAAAAATAAAAAAAAAACGCTGGCCCTTTAAAAACGCACAAAAAATTGCAAAAAAAGGCAAAAAAAAAGGCGGTAATATAAAACCGGTAAAAGGTGCAAAAATTACAGATAGACCTCTTTCACACTGAGGCACTTTACAGGCGCTATTTAGCCAAAAAAAAAAAACTCATGTAAAGAGCCTCAAAAGTCACTCCCCATCCACCCCAAGCCTGAGTGCTTTCACACGGTTGCGGTCCGCTTGCAGGACGTTACAAAAAGTCCTGCAAGCAGCATCTTTGGAGCGGTGCGGTGAGCGGTAATATACCGCTCCTCCACCGCCCCTGCCCATTGAAAACCATGGGCAGCGCTTCCAAATCGGCTGCACACCACCTTGGAAGCGCAGAGAGTGGGCACTTTTAACCCCTTGAGGGGGGTTCAAAGTGCCCCACTCCCGCAGCCTTAGCGCCACTCTAACAGCAGTAAATCCCCGCTGTGACTAGCGGGGATTTACAGCTAATGCCCCACTGCCCGCAGTGTGAAAGTGCCCATAAGCTACAGACATTTTTTGGATGTTTTTTTTAAAGTCATATGTGCATGAAGCAGCACATACATTTATTTTGTACCATATCTTGCACCATGTTTAGCCTAAACCTACATTGACTCATTCCTACATCAAATTACTCCTTGTTCATGTGGGAATACCATTGTAATGACTAGTGTGTTCAGCTTCTGTGGAGGGGGCAAACCTTTCCAGCTTGCTGCACATTAATGTTATTAGCTAGAGACAACCTCTCTAATGTTCCTGGGATGAGCTGCCAGGCTGGGTGCACACAAGTGGATCAAGATGTCAGCTTGTGTCCAACCAAGGAGCATATACATTGCGTACAAATCTGTTTCTCTGTGTTGAGCCTCTAATTTTGCCAAACATGTATGTCTGTATGTAACTTTACATTTGAGTTTTAGATAAAAAAAAATATACTGTACAAATAAGCCACCCGGGTGGCATTTGGCCACATTCAAATTTCCTGAAGAGTCCAGACTGCTTCAAGATGTAGGCATCATGGCAGGACCCTGGGAAAGCTGCTTGGACACTCATAATCTGCTGCCTGGCATCACAGACAACTTGGACATTGAGGGAGTGGTACTGTTTTTGGTTCCGATAACCAACTTCACTGATCCTGGGGGCCCTGATTGCCACATGTGTACAATCAATGGCCCCCAGGATTTGTGGCATTTGAGCACGGCGGTAAAAAGCCACCTTCACATCATTCCACTCATCTTCATTTTGTGGCCAGTGTATAAATTGTGGTACAAGGTCAAGAATGGCATTTATGACCTGCATAAACACCCTGGACACTGTGGGTTGGCTTATGCCCATAATACTTGTAGAAGTGGCTAGGAAAGCTGCCTTGTCCCAAGATATATAAGGTCACCAATAGCCTGACACAGCATGACTGCGTTCTGTCATTGGTGCGATTTTTTCCTGTATGAGGTGGTAGAGGTGCATAATTGCTGGTCTCCTTAAGCGAAACCTGCTCCAGATATCAGAGTCCCGAATGTTTTCCAAAAATGCCCGTGAGGCAAAAAGCCGCGGCTGGCAAAGATGAAACAGAGGTGCCGCAATATCCTGGCCTGCTTCTTGATGGGCTGCCTCACAAAAGGCACCCACTGCCAGCATAACATGTTCCTCTCCCTCTGCCATTGCTCTGTGCCAATGATATTAATACCACTGCCATTTATATATGTTAATGCGCACAAGTGTGCATATAAGCACATTTGCATGAAAACATACTTGTGATGTGCATATATATGGCTGTGTGTGCATTGATGCGTATATATATATATATATGGCTGTGTTTGCATTGATGCGCATATATATATGGCTGTGTGTGCATTGATGCACATATATATGGCTGTGTATGTGCACAGTTATATGATTTTTTTTTTTTTAGATTTCCAGGACCCTAATTTTTAGTCAAAACCGATTGGAGCAACACTTGTCTAACATCCTCCCAGCACCGGAACTTCCAGGTGATCACAAAGAGTTCTGGGTCAGTGAGGGCCGGTTCACACTGCTCAAACCTTGGAGCTAGCATATGATTCGCACACTGCAGTGTGACTCGTATGCAAGCTCTGTGCAATACGAATTTAGCCATAGAGATTGCTTTCCAAATTCAGACATACAATCGGAGCAAACACACACAGCTCTTTATTTTTACACAGGGTCAGAATTGGAGCACAGGGATGTTTACATCATGCAATAAGACTCCTGTGTTAGTTGGCACTGCGATATGTGAACTGATTTGGGGCTGTGATTCCCTTTGTACGGTCACTCCCCACAGTTCAAATAGAGCAGTGTGAACTGCAATCAGGAGACAAGCGATGCAGGAACACACAGGGGATTCACAGCGTTCCTGCATTGCTGCAGTGTGAACCGGTCCTAAGGCAGTTTGCTAAGAAATGGTGTCCCTGGGATTACAGCAGGTGAACAAATGCAGAGGACACCATTTCACACATACAACACTGCATATCCACCAGCTGAATTCATTACCTGCAATTTTCTCCAGCTGTTAAATCTAAAGACTCCACCTAAACACCTGGATAATTGACTTGCTGCTGTGCTAAAGATTAGGTTTTGAGGTACACAATTACAGCTTAGAATTCACATAATTCTAAAGAAAGATATTTCACTTCCAACATAAAAAGTAATAGAAACAACAAAAGAGGTCAATAATTGACATTTATTTTGCAAGCATAAAAACACAATTATATACACACATTCAGTTCCTACCGCTTAAATATTAAAACTAAAAATGGTGAATGACACAAATGAAAACCCTTAGGTTGGAACAGCCCTGCTCATAGGAGCTTACAATCTAAAATAGTTAGAAACCTTACAGTGGACACCAACACACATGGCATTTTGAACAGCAAAACTGAGAAAACTTAGTAATTTTAACAAAGCTTCACAACTTAATATTAAGAACATATTCTAACACCCACCGCCACACCAAATTCTACGCACATACATTGGTTAGTCTGTTCAGTTATAAGCTGCATTTCCATGTACATGATTAAGCAATGAGATCAAACAATCAGCAGATTCTCCCAAACTAGTAATGCATGGTAAGGCATAAACAATAGACACAGCAATTGACAGAATCACCACAGAAACCCACTTTTGATGGTCAAAATGCACAATAATTTCAGCAAACAGCTCTAGTGAAGCATTACGCCCACAACCACCACAGGAAAAAGAAACAGGCCTCTTCTCAGACCCGACCAAACGGAGCCTAGCTACTGCAGGCCTTTATATAGAGCTTGTATCATTAGCATTGACACACCCAATGGAAGTACATGCCCAACAGTGTCATTCAATCTGTCTCTTCATGAATGTTTCAAATGCTTACACCTGATGAGCAGTAACACCACATGCAAAATGTTATGGTTTACACTGCACAGGTCCATGTGGTTTGAAAAATGTTGGTTTGTTTATATGCATGCGAATGGACTAAGAGCCCATACACATTATTAGACTTTGTGCATATTTTTGTGCTCTTATATAACTAAACCATGTAGTGTAAGGACCTGCCTAATTGCATACACATTTAAACTCTTAAGGTTTGCCCTCATATTAAAGGGTCTGGGTCAATTTGAATCCAAAGATTTGTCGCAAATCTAATAGTGTTTATGGGGTCTTAAGCCTCGTACACACGGTTCGATGGTCGTATACAACAGGTCGTACTAACGACCGTTGTATGCGATATCGATCATTCGTATGCGCGATTAGGACAGTCGAACATACGACAGTCGTACAAGGGAGTTGTATGAGCAAACTAGAAAACTTGGTCGTACCAACAAGCGCTCATACGACCGTTGTATCATGTGTACAGAGAAGTTGGTACAACAAGTTGTATTGTGCAAAACACGCATGCTCCAAAGTCAGGAATGGCTGGATGCTAATTACATGCACCTGAACGTTCTTCTGTGGTCGTACAATCGTGTAGTGCAGTCAGTATGCTAGATACAACAGCCGACATACGATTTGCGACGATCGTACATACGATCGTCGTCCTGTGTGTACGAGGCATTAGTCCATAGCCATGCTCAGCATACCAAGCAATATGCCTTTGTAAGGTCAGGCACTGATGTTGGACGAGAAGGCCTGGCTTGCAGTGTCCACTTTAATTGATCCCCAAGGTGTCCTATTGTATTGGAGTCAGGAGTCCAGGCCAGTCAAGTTCCACCACCCCAAACTCATTCACCCATGTCTTTATGCACTGGTCCAAATAAATAGGTGGAGGGGGTATTCTGATGTGATTTATTATTTCAGCAGTTGTTTTTGGCCTCTTAGTTCCAGTGAAGGGAACTGATCAGCATACCAACACATTTGGACAATTTCCTGATCTGAAGTTTGTAGGACCAGTTTGGGGATGGCCTGTTCCTATTCCAACATGACTGCACACCAGTGCACAAAGCAAGGTTCATAAACACAATAAAAAACCTTTTTGCTGAATTAGAGCATAGACTGCAAGCTAGGCCTTCTCATCCAGCATCAGTTCCTGACCTCACAAATGCTCTTCTGGAAGAATGGTCAAACATTCTCATAGACACTCCTAAACCTTGTGGACAGCCTTCCCAGAAGAGTTGAGGCTGTTGTAGCTGCAAAGGGGGTGCCAAATCCTATTTTCACACAATGAACTAAGACTGGGCTGCCATTAATGTTCATGTGTGTGTAAAGGCAGCCGTCCCACTACTTTGGCCTAGATAGTGTATCTGGGAAGATTTGCAATGGTGGTGTAACCCACCTACCCAAAAATACAACATTTTGACCGAAAGAGAAGTTAGGCCAGTGTTCCCAAGTTATTTTTAACAACATAGGGAAATAAGAGTATTTCTCGACATTAAATAGCATGTTCACAATTGTAACCCAGAAACTCAGTGCTGCAAGGGTGAAAAACTTGGGTGAACAACATAAGTAGAAATTACAACAGGACATGGCTTGAGTGGGATTCAAACCCAAGAAACAAACAATGCTAAACAGCTGATCTACCTTCGGAGCCACTGCAATGCTGCATATCCTGGTTATCTACACAGATATCCTGCATTTCTGTGGACATATAGGTGATGGAATGATAGGTGTTAGGATTTCTGCTTTTGTTCTTCGATTAGAATTTGGCAAGAAAATGACACTGATTTGACATTAGCATAAGCAATGGTAATGCTTGTTGTGTAAACATCATAAGTCTAAAATACAACAGGATGTAGCTTGCATGGGATTCAAACCCAAGAAACAAACAATGCTAATCAGCTGAGCTACCTTCGGAGCCACTGCAAAGCTGCATATGCTCCTTATTTACATACATCCTGCATTTCTGTGGACATATAGGTGATGGAGGCGTTAGGATGTCTACTTCTGGCTTTCTATTTAAATTTTTCATCATTGAATTAAATTAATAAATTACAATAATTTGACATTTGCATAAGCAATGGTATTGTTTGTGTTTGAACAACATGACAAGTTCGGATGTATTCTTATGTATTTCTTCAGTGCTATTTAAAGTTTTTCTAAAAAAAATAAAGAAATAAAAAATTTAAATTTCCATAAGCAATGGTATTGTTTGTAGTTTGTAAAGACATCTGTGTGAGTTTAGGGAAATAGTTTTGTGACATGGACAGCAGCAAAGTGAAATTGACGAAGAAAAAAAAATATTTACAAAACATGAAGAATAAGTCAAAAATACAACAGGACGTGGCTTGCGTGGGATTCAAACCCAATAAACAAACAACGCTAATCAGGCAAGCTACCTTCGGAGCTACTGCAAAGCTGTATATCCTGCTTATCTACACAGATATCCTGCATTTCTGTGGACATATAGGTGATGGAATGACAGGAGTTAGGATTTCTACTTCAGGATATCTATTTCAATTTTTCATCATTGAATTAAATTAATAAATTACACTAATTTGACATTTGCATAAGCAATGGTATTGTTTGTGTTTGAACAACATGACGAGTTCGGATGTATTCTTATGGATTTCTTCAGTGCTATTTGAAGTTTTTCTAAAAAAAAATAAAAAAATAAAAAATTAAAATTTCCATAAGCAATGGTATTGTTTGTGGTTTGTAAAGACATCTGCGTGAGTTTGGGGAAATATTTTTGTGATATGGACAGCAGCAAAGTGAAATTGACAGAGAAAAAAAATATTTACAGAACATGAAGAAATTTCACATTGTAGCATTCTTAAAAACAAAATAGATTCTCAAATGTGCAACATTGTTGCCAGGAGAATTTCTTTGAGCGAAAGATACATTTCTTTTCAACATGAAATGGATTTATTTGATAAAGTAACAATTGTACCATTAGAATGAATGGCAGAAACTTGCACTTGGCAAAATAACTCTCCTCTTCACTCCCAAAAAATGTGTAAAACAACTCACATTTTGGTATTTACTAACTACTCAAGGAATTACTCCATGAGAGTTATTTTGAGAGTTGTTTTGTGTCTGAGCATGCTCAGTTGTGCTCAGCTGTGCTCTGTGCCTAGGAGTAAAGAGACGGGGTATTTATTTCTTCTCAGAGTTTTTAAGATATTTCAGTGTAGAAATCACTTTTTCACACAGTTTAAAAGCAGATTATCTTTAAACAATATACCACATATTTTAGTACAATTTAGGGGATCAGATCATGCTCTAAACATTATTTCTATTTGCACAACTCCAGGTCTGGGCTGAAGTAAGGAGTTGGCCGTTATCTGTGACCTGGGAGCGCGATTCGTGGTAATTTTACGGCTATTTTGCGGCATGTTGCAG
Organism: Glandirana rugosa; assembly: GCA_018402905.1. Classification (NCBI taxonomy): domain Eukaryota; kingdom Metazoa; phylum Chordata; class Amphibia; order Anura; family Ranidae; genus Glandirana; species Glandirana rugosa. Next base: position 18,381 of record BLSH010470986.1, read on the forward strand.
CTATTTTGCAGCAGCACTATAGTAAATGACCCCCATAGTCTTTAAATAATGAAATTATTGTGTACCAATGTAGAGATCTATTGGATCAAAAGGTAATAAATATTGCTGTCCACAATACTACAACCCCTCTCAAAATGTGTGATATAATTAAAATAATTTGACAGTACAGGCATGTATGGTGGACTAGAGCATGCGTGAGGCAGGGAAAAGGGAGAACTGCCTCCCGCTCACTGTATAGACAAATGACGGTGGGCAGGATCCTCTCTTGTTCTGGACCGACGTCATATGACATTGATCAGTCTCCCTGGGACATGGCACAATCCTGATCTCGGTAAAGAGCCAATGATGTGGCCCTTTACACATGTGATCAGCTGTGTCCAATCACAAGTTATCATATGTAAACAGGGAAATGCCATTTATCGGCCCTCCTTGCCTCACACTGACAGAGTTTAAAAACGTTTAAAAACCAATCTGAGGAATGTAATACAGAAGAATACTTACTTTGTTCCATGGTCTTGCATTAACCAACAATCTGGTCTTCTTCTCTCCTGTCCTACAATGTGGATGGGCCCTTGACATCATCATTAACAATGGCGTACTAGTGGTGGCTGAGACATTAGCAAAAAGGGCAGTGGCATGACCAAAGCAGTGAAGGGGCTTCAGGGAATAGGTTGTCATTATCAGAACTGGTGCAGAGGAATATTGCAGGACTGTGAAATAAGGTAAGTAATATTTGCTATTAAAGCCCATTTTGACAAAACATGCATATTATTTTTAGCATAAGCAGTGTGGTGAGTGGTTCATTTTTATTTTTTAGGCTAACCCAGGATTCAATCATAAATGATTGAAAGAATATGGTACTGATGAAGAATTTCAAATCTCAGAAAGAGAGGCTGGAATGGGAATATACTGTAAATTCATACAAAAATTCAAACCTCTCGACTAGTGTAATTAGGAACATGAATTTTATGTGTCACTGTGATTTTAAAGAAATTGCTAGCCTCTAACAAGCCTTTGATCAAAGATATATAGACATTTCAAATTCAATTGCATCTTCACTGAGGTGACACGTTTGACTGGAGTTCTTGTCTCCTGGTCAGTTACCCCAATAACATTCTTAAGCTTTGATAATTATAAATATATCCTAACTATTTATAGCAACAATTACTATATAGGGGTGTCAAAGAAAAATAGTGGTATGCCATTAACCACCTGAGCTCAGGAAGGTTTTACATCCTTCATGACCAGGCCATGTTTTGCTATTATGCACTGTGATCCATTAACTTTCAATTGCATCTTTCAGCAACACTGTACCCAAATGAAATTGATATAATTTTTTTATCACACAAATAGAGATTTATTTTGGTGGTATTTTAACACCACTGGGTTTTATATCTTTTGCTATATAAACAAAAAAAAAAATATTAGTGAGGAAAAAAAATATTTTCTACTTTCTGTTATAAAACATATCCAATAAAATGAAATGTCTTCATAGATTTAGGCCAAAATGTATTCTGCTACATGTCTTTGGTAAAAAAAAAAGTCCTATTAACCACTTCAGCCCCGGAAGGATTTCCAGCTTTAGGACCGGAGCCCTTTTTGCAATTTGGCACTTTGCCGCTTCAAATGGTAATTGCGCGGTCATGCAATGCAGTAGCCAAACGAAATTTGCGTCCTTTTTTTCCCACAAATAGAGCTTTCTTTTGGTGGTATTTGTTCACCACTGCGCTTTTTAATTTTTGCGATATAAACAAAAATATAACGGAAATTTTGAAAAAAAATGATATTTTCAACTTTATGTTATTACAAAAATACAATAAACTAAATTTTAGTCATAAATTTTTGCCAAAATGCATTCAGCCACATGTCTCGGGTAAAAAAAAAGCCAAATCGCGTATATTTATTGCTTTGCGCAAAAGTTATAGCGTCTACAAACTAGGGTACATTTTCTGGAATTTCCGCAGCTTTTATTTTATGA
>BLSH010471031.1:33252-57536 GCA_018402905.1 Glandirana rugosa
ATTATTTGCAATCGAACAGGTGCAACCGACGCCTATCCGCCGACACGAACAGACACTATTGCGGGGGACGGTAGCAGGGGGCGTTATCACAGACAAGCACAGCCGCCTATCCGCAGCCAACGTGGACAAGCTAACGTTTATTAAAATGAACCAGGCATGGATCCCACAAGACTTGTCTGTACCTTGTGCAGAATAGCCATTTATACTGGCCTCACACAGCCATTGGTATACTTAAGTGAACGTATCCTTTTTTTAAAAATATGTCTCAATATTTTGGGGGCTACCCCAATTAGAAAAAAAAACAAACAAACAAAAAACAGTGTTGGCTACCTCCTCCTTCTGCACCGCCACTTCCACCTCCAAGGTCACCGCCTCCTCAACCTCCCACTCCACATCCACCTCCTCCTTTATTTTTTATTTTTTTTTTAATGTGATTTTAAGTTATTTCCCTATCCACATTTGTTTGCAGGGCACTTGTCCTAATCTTACCCCCATTTTGCTCCCCCCATTTTGCAGCCCTCTAGCCCTTTCCAGGACTTTTTTAGAGCCATTTTTGTGCCCAAAAGTTCGTGTCACCATTGACTTCAATGGGGTTCGGGGTCAAGTTCGGGTCAAGTTCGGGGCCGAACTCCAACAGTCTGGAGATTGGAGTAGGGAATTCCAGAGGATGGGAGAGGCTCGGGAGAAGTCTTAGAGGCGAATATGAGAGGAGGTGATGAGGGAGCTGGAGAGCAGGAGGTCCCGGGAGGAGCGAAGAGGACGATTAGGTTGGTATTTTGAGACTAGGCTAGTGATGTAGCTGGGAGCAGAGTTGTGGATGGCTTTGTAGCTCATTGTTAGTATTTTGAATTTAATTCATTGGGCGAGTGGCAGCCAATGGAGGGATATGCAGAGAGGGGTGGCAGATGCTGAACGGTTTGTAAGGTGGATGAGTCTGGCAGCGGCATTCATGATGGACTGAAGGGGGGATAGTCTATTTAAAGGTAGGCCAATGAGGAGGGAGTTGCAGTAGTCGAGACGAGAGATGACCAGGGAGTGAATCAGGAGCTTTGTGGTTTCACTGGTTAGGAAGGGACGTATTTTAGAGATGTTGCGGAGATTGAGACGGCAAGCCTTAGAAAGTGATTGGATGTGGGGCCAAAAGGAGAGTTCAGAATCCAGGATAACACCAAGCACCCTGACATGTGGGGTTGTGACATTGCTCTTGACAGAGAAGTCAGGGGAAACGGCACGTGGGGGAGGAAAAATTATGAGTTTGGTTTTGGACAAGTTGAGTTTGAGGAAGTGGTGTGACATCCAGACCAATATGTCTGTTTGTAAGTTAGTGATGCGTAAAGAGACTGATAGAGTGAGTTGGGGGGTGGAGAGGTAGGTTTGGGTATCGTCAGCATAGAAATGATATTGAAAGCCGTAAGAGGATATCAGACGGCCCAGGGAAGAGGTGTATATTGAAAATAAGAGAGGTCCAATAACAGAACCTTGGGGGACCCGACAGAGAAGGGCAGTGGAGAGGAGGAAGTAGAATTGTAAGTGACACTGAAGGTGCGATGGGATAGGTAGGACGAGAGCCACCGAAGAGCACAGTCACAGAGACCGAGGAAGTAACACTTTTTGAGGAGGAGGGGGTGGTAAATTGTCCAGAAGTAGGAGTACAGAATAGTGCCCATTGGTTTTTGCGGTTAGTAGGTCATTTGTGAGTTGTTGAAGGGCAGTTTCTGTGGAGTGTTGAGGGCAAAATCCAGATTAAAGAGGGTCAAAAAGGTTATTCTTAACAAGGTGGTCACTCAATTGGTTGTAAACCAGGCATTCGAGAAGTTTGGAGGAATAGGGGAGCAAGGAGATAGGGCGTAGATTGTTAAGATCGGTAGGGTTCAGGGATGGCTTTTTGAGTATGGGGGTGACCAATGCATGCTTTAGAGCATTGGGGAAGATGCCAGAAGAGAGAGAGAGATTGAAGATGTGAGTTAGAGATTGTAGGATAGAGTCAGAGGGCGATCGTAGTATTTCAGAGGGAATAGGGTCCAGGGAACAGGTGGTTAGGTGGGCATTAGAAAGGAGTTTAGCAACCTTGTCTATAGTAGCAGGTTTGAATAAGGATAGTGTCGATTGTGCTTGTTGACATGGGGTGCTAACTGGGGAAGATGCCTGTACAGTGGAGATTTCATCGTGAATTGGGTCAATCTTGCTTTTGAAGTGATTAGCAATCTTCTGGGCAGTGAGTGTGTTAGGGGGCGGAAGTGGTGGAGGAAGAAGTAGGGAGTTGAAGGTAGAGAAGGATTGACGGGGACTGGATGAGAGCCTACGAGTTGGGGGTGTGATGTTACATGCGTGCCCTGCCCCTTTGCTACTAATGGCTCCTGGCTCGCCTTAAACTACTTGCGAGTTACAGTATGATACCTCACAGCTTCCCCACCCTACAGCTTGTCACATGTGCAGACTCCTGCACTAAAGGTATGTGGGGCACATTTTTTAATAGGATCGCTGATGGCTATATTTTGTAAGAGGCACACTGATGGCTATATTTTGTAAGGGGCACACTGATGGCCATATTTTGTTAAGGGGAAGGCTGATGACCATCTTTTGTTGTGCACATCAGAGTGCCCCTTAACATAAAATTTGCCCATCTGTGTGCCCCTTAACATAAAATGTGCCCATCAGCGTGCCTCTTTTTTATGTTAAGGGGCACTCTGATAGACACATTTTATGTTAAGGGGCACTCTGATGTGTAAATTTATGTTAAGGGGCAATCTGATGGGCACATTTAATGTTAAGGTGCACTCTAATGGGCACAACATAATGTGCCCGTCAGCATGCCCCTTAACATAAATTTACCCATCAGATTGCCCCTTAACAAAATATGGCCATCAGAGTGCCCCTTAACATAAAATGGGGCATGTTGATGGGCACATTTTATGTTAGGGTGGCACACTGATGGGCACACATGTTAATGGGGGCATGCTGATAAGCACATATTATGTTAAGGGGGTATCTGATGGCAACACCTGATGTAAGGTGGCACTGTGATGGAGACACCTGATGTAAGGTGGCATTGGGATGGGAACACCTGATGTAAGGTGGCACTGTGATGGGAACACTTGATGTAAGGAGGCACTGTGATGGGAACACCTGATATAAGATGGCACTGTGATGGGGATACCTGATGTAAGGTGGCACTGTGATGGGAACACCTGATGTAAGGTGGCACTCTGATGGGGACACCTGATGTAAGGTGGCACTGTGAGGGGGCACCTGATGTAAGGTGGCACTGTGATAGGGACACATGATGTAAGGTGGCACTGTGATGGGAACACCTGAACTAAAGTGGCACTGTGAGGGGGACACCTGATGTAAGGTGGCACTGTGATGGGGACACCTGATGTAAGGTGGCACTGTGATGGTAACACCTGATGTAAGGTGGCACTGCGATGGGGACACCTGATGTAAGGTGGCACTGTGATGGTAACACCTGATGTAAGGTGGCACTGTGAGGGGGACACCTGATGTAAGGTGGCACTGTGAGGGGGACACCTGATGTAAGGTGGCATTGTGATGGGGACACCTAATGTAAGGGGGCACTGTGAGGGGGACACCTGATGTAAGGTGGCACTGTGATGGGCACACCTGATGTAAAGGTGCACTCTGATGGGGACACCTAATGTAAGGGGGCACTCTGATGGCGACACCTGATGTAAGGGGAACTCTGATGAGCACACCTAATGTAAAGGAGCACTCTAATGGGCACAGCTGATGTAAAGGGGCATTCTGATGATGACACCTAATTTAAGGGGGCACTCTGATGGGGCAAATGATGTAAGGGGGCACACTGATGGAAGGTACCAGATGTAAGGGGGCCTTCTGATGAAGAAACCTAACGTAAGTGGGTACTCTGATGGGAATACCTGATGTAAGGGGGCACGCAGATGGGGACACCTGATGTAAGGTGGCACTCTGATGGGGACACCTGATGTAAGGTGGCACTGTGAGGGGGCACCTGATGTAAGGTGGCACTGTGATAGGGACACATGATGTAAGGTGGCACTGTGATGGTAACACCTGATGTAAGGTGGCACTGCGATGGGGACACCTGATGTAAGGTGGCACTGTGATGGTAACACCTGATGTAAGGTGGCACTGTGAGGGGGACACCTGATGTAAGGTGGCACTGTGAGGGGGACACCTGATGTAAGGTGGCATTGTGATGCGGACACCTAATGTAAGGGGGCACTGTGAGGGGGACACCTGATGTAAGGTGGCACTGTGATGGGCACACCTGATGTAAAGGTGCACTCTGATGGGGACACCTAATGTAAGGGGGCACTCTGATGGCGACACCTGATGTAAGGGGAACTCTGATGAGCACACCTAATGTAAAGGAGCACTCTAATGGGCACAGCTGATGTAAAGGGGCATTCTGATGATGACACCTAATTTAAGGGGGCACTCTGATGGGGCAAATGATGTAAGGGGGCACACTGATGGAAGGTACCAGATGTAAGGGGGCCTTCTGATGAAGAAACCTAACGTAAGTGGGTACTCTGATGGGAATACCTGATGTAAGGGGGCACGCAGATGGGGACACCTGATATAAGGGGGTGCTATGACAGGGGCAACTGATTTATGGGGGTAGTCTAATGGAGGCACCCAATGTAATGAGTTACTCTTGTAGGGGCACCTGATGTAAGGGGGAACACTATTGGGGACATTTACATTTACAGAGTATTACCAGAGTGTGTGGAGGGAACAGTAAGAAAAGCGCCAGAGAGCACGGCTTGAACCAAAAAAAGGAAAGATGCATACAATCTTTCATGGCACAGGCTTGTGATTCAGACCTTGGCTGGAAAAAGATTTTAGTGACCGGACCTCCTTGAATTTTAATTCCCTACCCCTGGTTTAGATCAAAGCATATTCATGTGAATGGTCCAGTCAAAATCCAGACATAAATCCAATTGAAAATCTGTGGCAAGATGTGAAAATTGCTGTTCAGATGCTCTCCATCCAATCTGACAGAGCTAGAGCTATTTTGCAAAGAAGAATGGGCAAAAATGTCCTCTCTAGATGTGCAAAGCTGGTAGAGACATCCCCAAAAAGACTTGCAGCTGTAATTGCAATGAAAGGTGGTTCTAAAAGTATTGACAATACAAATGCACCCCACAATTTTCACATATTTATTTGTAAAAAAAATGAAAACCATTTATCATTTTCCTTCCACTTCACAATTATGTGCCACTTTGTGTTGGTCTATCACATAAAATCCCAATAAAATACATTTACGTTTTTGGTTGTAACATGACAAAATGTGGAAAATTTCATTGTAACAGACACTTAAAGCGGTTCTAAAGCTTTCATTTTATTTTTATTATATTTTCAACATGTGACCAACAGCAGAGGACCAGAAGCTCCCCCTGCTTATGAGTTCGGTCATGTGACAGCTGTATATCGATTAGGAAAAAGGTACTTAGATGTTTTTATTAAAATAATTACAGTGTCATCATCCACATCCAGAAATAGAAGGGACAATGCAAATTAAGGCCCATACACACGATCAGAAAATCATAAAAACATTCCGCTTTCAAGGCAATCATACAATAATCTGACCGTACACAGCTTTCATCCAAAATTTTCAGAAGGGAGGACAAACATGAACATTTTTCTAGTAAAATACCAGATCAGACAAATTTTGTCAGTACAGTTTTTGTCAGAAAATACAATACAAATATACTACAACACATCACTTCCAATTTTTTATTGTGTTGTATGAGAATTTTCGTACTTTATTGACCTCTTCATTTTCAATATGGAGACTAGCATGCAAAAAAAGAAAAACGGACAATCATTGCTTTTTATCAATTGAGCCCATGGTGTCTGCTTAACAACATGTGGTCATTTTATAGGTGTTTGTACTGTCCTATGCCTTCTGGTCCAGCAAAAAGTTAGATTGGTAATCAGGAAATCAGATTTGCTATTTTATTAACCTGGGAAATCTTAACACTGCTTCTTTGATTTTTGGAGCATCTATGTTAGGCTGTGAAAAAGCCTTACACATGTGGCATCAACATACTCAGGAGCAGTATCACAATGTGCATTGGGTTGTAATTTTAAAGTACAGTAAAACCTTGGATTGAGAGTAACTTGGCCTAAGAGTGTTTTGCAGGACAAGCAAAATTTGTTTATAAATTTTGACTTGATAAACGTGCGATGTCTTGATATACAATTAGCATCACGTTACAAATTAGTATAAAAGAGAAGAGAGGCGCCTCTAAGTGTAGCAATATGGTTACATTTAATGAAGGTACAACATTTAGCAACTTACATGGTTGATGACTAAAACAGGCACATCTAAGTATGCAGGCATCCGGGGTAAAGCTGTCCACATAGACCGTCCTCCACATCGCCATCAACATCATCTCTTCCACACTGTGGTCCACAAGCCTCACTTTCAGATCGCTCTACTGCAGGGTAGTCTTCCCGGTCACAATAGCACATTGACAGTGGTGAGAGCTGGCGGTGTGGAGGACGGTCTATGTGGACAGCTTTACCCCATATGCCTGCATATTAGATATGCCTCTTTTAATCATCAACCATGTGAGTTGCTAAATGTTGTACCTTCATTAAATGTAACCATATTGCTACACTTAGAGGCTCCTCTCTTCTCTTTTATATCCTGTAGCTCCTGCTGGATTTTGCTTCTAATCCCCATGTGGAGGCTGCTATTTGTGGATGGACATTTTATGGTTACACAACCTATCACATTGCTATAATCTTTTTATATGGACTATAAACTGAAGGATTTATGAATAAATGGTTGTGGAATGAATCTTCTGAGTTTCCATTATTTCTTATTGGAAAAGTATAACTAAAGGCAACACTTTTTATTTTGTTTTGGACAGAATGGAAAGGGATTGGAAAACCTATGGCTATCTGTGTCCCCATTAGGGAGATTCACCCTATTAAAATGTAAAAGGTTGTCCCCAAAATAGTAATAGAGGAAAAATGTTCCAATGGGGACACTAGTTCTGGTGACGAGGGGGTCCCCAAGAATTCCCTTAATTTGCCGGGATTTCCTAACACTTCCTGTTTGGCTATGGGACAGGAAGTGATGGTAAATCTTCCCAAGGGGACAAAGATGTCAAAAATACATTTTACAGGGGTATACCCTCCCTTACTTTATCCAAAATGAAAAAACTGCCTATAGTTCTACTTTAATTGTGCCCATGTTCTAAATTCTTCTTTTTAATATGTGAGTGAATGAACAACTACCCTGACTTCAGAATATATGCTTCTCCTCAGGCCCCAACCCCCAGGTCGCAACAGTGTAGCGATCACAGGGGGGAGGAAAAAGCTCAGCAGAGTGCAATGCTAGTTCATGTGCCTGACCAGCTGGCAGGTCCTATACAGGTACACAGAGAATGCAATGCCTCATGGGACTTGTAGTTTATTGATAGCCCACTGAACAACAGTCCCAGATAACATTGCCAGGTGGATGCACGAAGCGAAGCTCTGATTGCATTTTTTAAAATGATTTAGAAAATAAGAACACAGGGGTAAGCACATTTTACATTGAAGAATTGTCTGAACTAGTGGTGGGGATGCTGCCTACCAAGTGTTGTGTTCCAGCAGCTGTAGCTCAATGGTCTGCTCTGGAACAGACAGACTTGTTGGGAGAGGAACTTATGAGCTACCGTGTAAGAGGTCGGAGTTGTCAGGTCAAGTAGGGGTCCTGGTGTGCAGGGCGAAACATGCCAGAGGGCGTGGCTGGAGCAGCACTGGCTGGGGCCACACTCATTCACATATTCATGCACTGGGATGGTGAGCAGTGTTCCTTCCTTTCTTTGTTGAGGGGTCTCATTGGAATGTGGTGCAGCCTACAAATGCTTACCTCCCTTAGGGGGTGGGTGGAGCTGGAAGTTAATGCATTGGTCCTGGTTGCAGTGATATCTGATCTGGGAGGTGCACAACAATTATAGAATAGAGTTCCAGTACCTACCTAAGGGAACATTCCACACAGCAGATGCTGGTCAATAAGAGGCGCTTAGGCGCCGCCTCCCTGCCGCTGACAAGAAAAAAAAAGTCAGCCCGACCCCCTACAGGAGGCGCCGTTATATTGACTTTTTTTTTTTCTCGGCTCCTTGCTGTCTGCTGACAGCAAGTAGTGAGCTGATTGGTCAGTCATTAAAGACTATGTGTGTGCGCTGATCAAGCGACCACACATAGTCTGATTGGCTGTCCTGAGCAAGTGACTGACTGGCATTGGATGCTGTTGACAGGGGCAGGACTGTGGCGGATGTGCAGCACTTCAGTCCCGACTCCCACGCCACAGACCATCCACTCCAGGCTCCAGCATGCTGTCCGCAAGCGAAGCTCTGCACACTGACAGCCCGCTCTCTACAAGCCGATCTCTGCACACTCCTGCCTGCCTATTAGATGGGGTAAGTGTGGGACTCGTCCCGACTTCGGGAGGGAGGGTATGTCTGCAATGTACCCCACCTGTGATACTGGCTGCAATGTACCCCCACCTGTGATATTGGCTGCAATGTACCCCACCTGTGATACTGGCTGCAATGAACCCCCACCTGTGATACTGGCTGCAATGTACCCCCACCTGTGATACTGGCTGCAATGTACCCCACCTGTGATACTGGCTGCAATGTAACCCCACCTTTGATACTGGCTGCAATGTACCCCACCTGTGATACTGGCTGCAATGTACCCCAACTTGTGATATTGGCTGCAATTTACCCCCACCTGTGATATTGGCTGCAATTTACCCCCACCTGTGATATTGGCTGCAATGTACCCCACCTGTGATATTGGCTGCAATGTACCCCACCTGTGATACTGGCTGCAATGTACCTCCACCTGTGATATTCGCTGCAATGTACCCCCACCTGTGATACTGGCTGCAATGTTCTCCCACCTGTGATACTGGCTGCAATGTACCCCACCTGTGATGTGCTTGTGTTCAGCTTAGAGGCCATGCACCTCTCACCTGTCTAACAAGGAACACTATATAACACCATGCAGTAAAAACCAGCGCTGCCGATCAACATTGTGTGTTAGGCTTCCTGTGCGTGTGGTTCCTGCTGTGTGCTCTATGTCTGATTCAGTTTACCGACCTTGGCTTGTTCTTTGACTATTCCTGTCTGCTTGATACCCCGACCATGGCTTGTTCTGTGACTATTCCTGTCTGCTTGGTACCCCGACCTTGGCGTGTTCTCCTGTCTGTCCCTGTCTGCACGTTGCCCTGACCCTTGGCTATCTTACTGACTATCCCTTGTTGTCCAGCACTGCTGCTTCCTCTCTATCCACCAGTAGCCAGCCGTGAGTGTGAGCTTGCAGGACCCTGGGGGCCGCGACCTGGAGTCAGTAGCAGTGTAGTCCATCCTCACCATCAAAGGTGATAACCTTCTAGCTCTTAGACTCCGCGCCATTGGGAAACTTATGCTCTAGCTCACTCTGTATCTGTGTCAGTGCTCCAGTGGACCTGCTTTCCTGAACCACCCACAGCTCTATTCGCAGCAGTCAGCTAAGGGTCCACCACCTTAGCGGTGCACCCCTAACCCAGTGGCGTGCATCTGTCACCTGCCCTCAGGTGACCTGACAATCACCTTCTGTACAAGCACCTTGTCAGATTTTTTTCCCTGCTCGATCATTGCTGCTATTGGCTACAGTGCTGGACACTGTGTTCTGACGGTGGGGAAGTTTCACCACTGACAGAAAACAAAGACTTAGCGGGTCAGTTTTTTAATTTAATCTGCCGCTTGAATGAAAGAAAACTGACTAATGTATGAGCCGCCTAAGCCCTTTTGTTCCCTTCAAGGGGATAATTTCACTACCAGAGAGTTATAAGCTACAAGGAACTCAGCTATGGCCATCATGTCTACATGGATAAGGTTGCCTTAGTACATAGCAGAGTACTTGGACTTCTATGTGCACCACAAACATCACAACAGTGGACATTTGGTGGATCTACCCAACCCTAACTATTATGATTAACATTTTGTTGTAGTCTGTGTAAACTGATATTTTTTAGTGTCTGTTGCACTGAATTTGTAATGTGTTGCAAATCATAGCTCCCAACTGTCCCTGATTTTGAGGGACTGTCCCTCATTTGATAAACAAAGTCTCTATGTCCCCTTTTCTCCTCATTTGTCCCTCATTTTGCTCTGATCTATATAGGTGTATATATAGTAAAATGCACCACTTATCTATCAAAAAGTGTTTCCCAGTGCTAAACCTTTCATCCAATTCCTAAATTGTTGCATTTGTAAATTTCAAAAGCCAGTATAAAAAGAATAGTACTGGTACAAAAAAAAAAAAACACTTGTGGGTTTACCAAATCATTCTATTTACAATGCTCCTTTAACCACTTGCCTACTGGGCACTTTTGTTTTTACAAACAGGTAATTTTTCTTCACTGATGTGCGCTGATGAGGCTGTACTGATGGACACTAATGAGGTGGCACTAATAAGGCTACACTGATAGGCAGCACTGATGGGCACTGATGGGTGGCACCGATGAGCACTGATAGGTGACACTGATCCGCACTGATTGGCAGCACTGGTGGGCACTGTTGGGACAGCACTGATAATCAGGACACTGATCAGTGCCCCGATTATAAGTGTAGATGTCCCTTTCACATAAGCCGGTTATCGGCTCTCCTCTCCTCATGCTATCAGGAATATATAGCTGGTAAGTTTGTATTTTTTCCATAAGAGGTGGTGGTTTCATGCTTGTATATTCTCCCACATTGGTGATGGATATTCACTACGTATATATGTGACACTTGTGTTGTAAACACTTGTGAAGGGGACTTTTCTTTGCACGCGGTCTCATTTGCATTTCAAATATTTATTTATTTATTGGATGATATAATTTTTGTGTGTATATATAGTACATCACTTTGCTTACTTAATTTTATATAGCACAATTCTTTGTGCTAGAACTTGGAAAGTTAATGTGCCTAATCTATGAAAGGCTGGCCCTTGCCAAAAAGCAAGAGGAATGTGGTGTTCCTATAAATACAAGATGGTAGACGTTTCCCAGCAGGTAGGAGGATTGCTGACCCAAGCCCCTCATGGTGCAATGAGAGGCTTCCCCTGGAGTGTCAGACAGTTTTACTTACAGCTTCTTGGAGGTCTGCCTACATGTAGGGTAACACCTTGTATCACAGTCAGACTGTCCTAATAAAATGGTGCTTAGTGAAGCATAGTGATCCTTCTGATTTCTCTATAGCAAACATTAGACTGAGAATAATTTGCAAAAGACCCCTTTGTAATGTTTGGTTCAGATGGTGCAGAAAACTCTTTTCTAGAGTCCTCATGAGATATGAAAAGAGAGTTGATGTTTTAGTCCAACCAAAACCATTATCAGTTTTGGTTGGACTAAACATTTAACATTTTCTAAAGAAAAAAAAAAGAAAATAATGGGAAAGAATATTATTTCAATCCCATTATTGTCAGCTGTCCGGTAAAGTGAGCCATGGGAGTTTCACTCCTGTCCAATTAAAATATATAGGAATGTTATTTTGTTAGGTGAATACTCCTTTTCGCTGCATGTTTGTAATTATTAACAGGAGTGGGAGTCATTTAAAACTAGTTATCCTTTCAACATGCCAACAACTGGTATTAAAGCAAATCCATCATTGGAAAGAAAAACACCTACCCCCCACCCCCAAGTTGTTTACAAGATACTGTCTAGTGCTTTAACTAACCCTTTGCAGTCAAATATCATATCCGACTGGTATTGCACACTGCTAGGCACACCCCATGTGACTGCACTGAGGCTTGACCATTGGCTACTCTTGCACTAAGCAACTGTGCTTACTATGCTTCAGTTTATACATAATCAGGAGCCTCTGTCATTGCCTTTTCATTAATCTACAGTGCAGCTGAGGCTGCAGAGGAAGGTATTGGGGAATGTTTCCTCAGTCCTTTTCTCTATCTCAAAACAGAGACTTCAGGAATCTGTTTAGCCCCCTGATATTTCACCAAAGCCCAAAAAAAGCATTGTGGGGAAAAAATTGTAAATATAACAAAAAAAACAATCACAAAATAATTAGGCAAAAAATTATTTAAAAAATGGCAAAGAACTAATGGCTTATTCACACGGGTTCTCTGGCCCATACAATGTGAATGCATGGTTCGTTTGTGCCGCTGGAGACACCTGATATTCTATGGAGGAGCAGCAGCTGTACGAACACAGCCACAGGTCCTAATATGACAGGTGTGCAGGTGTGGATGAGCGGCCCCGAATGCACATTGTCTGTGTTTGAGGCCATACACCACCTGCACCCACACACCTGTCAAATTAGGACTTGTGACTGTGTTTGTATACTGTAGCTTCTGCATCCCCATAGAGTTCAATAGACTGCTTGCACACAGCTCCATCAACATAAACAGAAAATATAATGTGTGGCAGGGCGAGGCTGTGCCACTTTTTAATATGGCGGTCTGGGCCAGGTTTTCTAAGAAACAAGCACACTAATGGCACAGGAGTGTGCTAGCTTTATGTTAGAGACAGAGTTATAGGTCAGTGCCCCTCCTTCCCAAGGGGGTCAGTGTGTGAAGGGAGCAGTGAGAGGTGCAGGTCTGCACCATGCTGTTAAGGTTGGGACAGAGCAAGGCTCGAGCCTAAGAGAGAGAGACAGTCTAGGATTCTGAATTTTGTGTTTTGGTGCATTAATAGTGAGAGCACCCTGTGTGGGAAGATATTCATTTGTGAACTTTTCTTTTGTTTAAATAAAAGTGGGCAGGCAAAGCACTGGAAAGACACTTCTTGCATGGAGTAAACTCTGTTTTGCACTACCAATGAGCTACAAAAACCCCAAACTTGTCACAATTTGTGGAGCATGCGGGCAGAAGACGGTGAAATCCGGATCCTCGCAAGTCAAACACAGTGAGTTGCCGGAGACTCTGTTGCATTACTGTGCAGCAGGTGGAGTGCTTGCAAGGAAACGTAATTCAGTGGGTACGCTTTAACTCCTTGGGATATGTGGAGAATATGCCCACATCCCTAAATACAAATTGGAGAAACACAAACCCTCTGGTGGAGACTTTGAAGGGCATAGACTCCACTCAAACAAAGTACAATAGGTATAAAAGGTATCTAGTTTATTACAAAATTATAGTAGAAACGGAAAACAAGGGGGGGGGGGGGGTGGGACAAGGGATAAAGCAATATACAAAAAGTTATTAAAATGCAACAGTACATATAACAGAACCACTTATTTAATGCACTACTGTGTAACTGAAACAGAGTGCAACCCAACGCGTTTCAAGATCGTGCGTTGTTCCTCTTCATCAGGGGGAGGTGGTGATATAGGTCATATCTATCGTTCAGACATATATATGGCATAGTGTGGGTTCTCGTATAGAACTAATGCAGGGTAAAAACAAGAGTAAGGGATGCTGCTGCCACTAGTATCATAGTGTCCACAAAGGTAGGTCGTGAAAATCGATCCCAATATTACCGCTTGTGAAGGAAAGGGGGATAAAGTGGTAGAGGGGAAGATTTAACCACCCCCACGGCTGGATTCCAGGGAGGAGGGCTCACTGAAAGGTGGGCTGCCCGGTGGTGTGGGTCAACCCGTGCCGTCTATACTATATGTAGATATTGTATAGGCAGTAAGCAAACAGCAAACATGTATGAGGGTGCTGGGAAAGAGTGAGCTGCATCTGCATAGATCCTGCATGTGCATCGAGGCACTTGCCCACTCTATCCTCCACAATATTTTGGCGAACTGATGAAGGGGCTTGTCTCCACGCGGTGTTTTGTTTATCCTGTCGAATATACCTATAACAATGAGACCATACCTTTTGGAATCTGTTCTACTCCCATGCAGCCCTCTTAGTGCCTATACAGTATCTACATATAGTATAGACGGCATGGGTTGACCCACACCACCGGACAGCCCACCTTTCAGTGAGCCCTCCTCCCTGGAATCCAGCCGTGGGGGTGGTTAAATCTTCCCCTCTACCACTTTATCCCCCTTTCCTTCACAAGCGGTAATATTGGGATCGATTTTCACGACCTACCTTCGTGGACACTATGATACTAGTGGCAGCAGCATCTCTTACTCTTGTTTTTACCCTGCATTAGTTCTATACGAGAACCCACACTATGCTATATATATGTCTGAACGATAGATATGAGCTATATCACCACCTCCCCCTGATGAAGAGGTTGGGTTGCACTCTGTTTCAATTACACAGCAGTGCATTAAATAAGTGGTTCTGTTATATGTACTGTTGCATTTTAATAACGTTTTGTATATTGGGGAATGTACCCCTTGCTTTATCCCCTGTCTCCCTCTCACTTTTTTACCCTTTTTCTACTATAATTTTGTAATAAACTAGATACCTTTTATACCTATTGTACTTTGTTTGAGTGGAGTCTATGTCCTTCAAGGTCCCACCAGAGGGTTTGTGTTTTTCCAATTTGCAAGGAAATGTGTATTGTCTTGCAAGCCTCAAAGGGACAGAACGCCAAAAAATGGCAACGAAAGAGCACTCTGTGCTGCTGACATCATACAGCCTATGCTGCCTTCTGATCATATTGAGGACTTTTTGGCAGAGTTTGAGAATGTTGCTTCATTCAAAACGTAGCCCAGAGGTTGCCATGCTGAGTTAATGCAGCCTTTCCTGACAATGGAGTTCCAAGGGGTGTACCGTTTGATGGGCTGTGACCAAGATGACTATGGTAGGTACAAAGCAGCAATCTGGTCTGGAGAGGGCTGGCATGCCTGAGAGTCTGGGATACCTAGGAGGGTAACTGTTGTTTCACCCTGTGGTCTTATGGGGAAATGTACCAGGAAAAGTGCAGCAGAAGAATGGTTTCTGAGGCGATGCACGCAAAGGAAGATTGCAACACCTGCCAAGTCAAGTGGTAAGACTGTTGCTGGAATAAATGTGAGAGATACTGATTATGAGTCTAATACCGATGAAGTGGTGGCAAGTCCGTTGAGGAAATCTGCTTCCAAGAGAGACTTGCTGCTGTATAGTACCCTGTGTATTGGGGAAACTCAGGTTAATGCTGAACCCACAGCAAGACTGAGAACCAATAAGGACTGGTCTTCATGCAGTGTTCTGTGTAGCAGGAAGACAAGTGGTAAAACTGGATATAATGTGTTGCTTATTGACAAGTGTAATGTGTCAGATGCTGTTGAGCCCCTTGGTCTGTCTGTGTCTCCTTGGACAGATGCAGTGTTGCAGAGTACCAGCAAGTGGAGCACATTTGATTGGGATGATTGGGCCAAGAGGCTAATAGCAATACTGGTGAGGTGGATACTTGCTGCTGTGCCAGGGAGAAGGGTCTTCTGAGCAGTCTGTAGTCTAGGGCGCATTGGCTGCTGCAGACATTAACCCTCTCATGACAGAAGGGCCAAGTGACTGCGAACGCACAGCAGGAGTTTTGCCCACAATGCATATAGAAAGGAATAGCATAGTGTGTCTTGTGTTGACAGACATGCTGTAGGAAATGCTAGAAAATGTACATCCAGTATATGTCTTGCCATCTTCTGGGTTAGGAGAACTTGTACAACATGGTACTGCTAATTTTAGCTGGATTTTTCAGGCTGTACTGGGCAAAGATAGCCAATATGAGAATTATGTGATGTAATGTTTTGTGGTAATGCTGACAGCTGTCTCACAGTGCGTTGCTGGATTGCTTCCTACTGATGTTGTGTATGAAAAGCACCCGGGAGCACTGTCGGGCAGGCCAGAATTACCAGCAGACACAGAAAAGATTAAGGGGATTGGTGTAACCGATCTGAACATAGGTTGTAGTGAAAAACATTGGTAGGACAGTCGCTTATGGAGTGTTAGACAGCAGGAGGTGAAACTTTGGGAAGGTCTCTTAGGGAGCAACCGCTTGCCTGTATGTGGTCCCTCCACAGATACTGTCTTAGCAAACAATGGGACAAGAGTTCCTGATATTGACAATAATGAGCTAAGTAATCCTTTGTGGAAGGTGACTATTGATGTTAATCAGAAAAATGTGGTGTTAATCTCAGATGGTTTGGTTGCCAAGGGTAACCACAGAGGTATTAGCGAACCTGAAAAACAGACAGTCATGGCTGAGGTTGAATTAGGTAGCAAGAGGTGTGGTTCCCTGAAAGATGCTATAGGAGTAGGCCCCCTATAGTCCCAGGAGAGTAGTCCTGTAGATGGTAGAGAGATCAGTGGAACCCCAAGGGTCAGGAAGAAGTGCTTGTGGAAGCAAACCCAAAAAAGGTGGAGGTAGAGTACCCCTTTAGAAAGAAGTTCAGACTGGTTTGGACCCCTGGGGGTGGTAGCAGGCACAGAGGGGCCAGTGTGAGGAATGGGAGTGTTTCTCCCTCCGGTGCGAAATAAGGGAGGGGGGATATGTGGCAGGGCGAGGCCGTGCCACTGTTTAATATGGCACAGGTGTTCATGTTAGAGATAGAGTTAGAGGTCAGTGCCCCACCCTCCCGGGGGGGGGGGTCAGCGTGTGAAGGGAGCAGTGAGAGGTGCACATATGCACTGTGCTGTCCAGGTCAGGACAGAGCAAGGCCTGAGCCTGAGAGAGAGAGACTGTGAGAGATGGAGCAGCTGGGAAGCTGCAGGAAAGACACAAAGCTGAGATACAGCTTGTGTGCATTAGCACTGGGAAGTGTGTTTGACCCTCAGGAGGACCGAGGCACGAGGCCCTGCAGGGCTGATAAAATGCACCTTTGCCTGTGTAGACAAAAATCCTTGCACCAGCCCTGTCTGTTTCAGTAGTTTCTGCTCAGGAAAGTCAGAACTCCAGACTTAAATTGTTTATTGTGTGAAAATTGTTTATGAAAGTATTAAAGGCATTGGATCAGCATGACAGCACTTCAACTAATATTCTAAAGTGGAACGAAATTATTTTAATCAACGTTAACTATTTTGAATCCATTAGGAAATGCATAGGAGGGTAATTAAAGCGGTTTTCTACCCGTAAAAAAAAAAAATATATATATATATATATATATAGTATGCGGTGCATACTAGCTCATTATGAACTGCTTATAATGATCACAGGATCCAGCAACAGCGCGGCGTCCTGTCAGAACGGGGGAGCTCCCACCCGGCCGTATATGTGCAGTGGCCGGGTGGGAGGTGGTTAAATAAATACACTGTCCTCAGGTCAACCTGACTAAAGTCCAATGTATCACTAGTCAGGCAATATGTTGCTCTTTGTAATATAACAATCTGATACCTTATGAATCATCACCTTCATCATAGCTCTGTTTAATTACTAACGGCACTCATGGAGGTACCTTGGATCTCTATTCAGCCTACATTATTATTAGATACTGTGGAGAGATATATTTAATGAATAAGTTGTATAAATTTCTTTTCATCTTCATTAATTATCTATGAGTGCCTTTATGAAGTCCATCAGTCCTGGGATGAGCATTTACCTACAATGTTTTTTAATTTGTTTTGACGTATAGTGTATTATTTGCCACTTGATATATAATCTTGTGATGCTCTCAACATACCTTAAGTGATCAATGTACACCAGAACATTGTACTCATCCCACTAATACAGGGTTAACATTCCAACACTAAGGGCGGTACCTAGCTTACAGGTACAAGTGATTGGTGACCTTACCTATAAAAGACTAGACATTACCTGCAGCCCCTTACCCTGATGAAATCCGCATCAATGCGGATGAAACGCGTCGGTTTTTTGTCCCCCTGTCTGTCCTCTTGCACCCCATGAGGTTCTGCTGTGAAAAGACCCTTTAACATAATTGGATCCCACCATCTCTGCTCATGATTGCTCTCGGCCATACCAGATTTTTGGCCGCGCCATGAACAGCTGACCAGCTGACTAGCTGACAGCCCTGCACAAATTGTCGGACCGTGTGACTGTAACTTCGGCTATCATCCACAGATCACCATCTACTCATTCGGAGAACCCTGGGCACTTGGCGCACTTGAGACTCGCACTGCAATTTAAGAGCGGAAGAGTTAGAAGGCTCCATTTCTCCCCGGGCTCCATCCCGCTCCCTAGGCAATCACTGCCTGTGCTTGAAATCCGATGCCTCATAAAGTTGCTGCCTGAATCCCAGCTGTGATCTCCTGCACACGACCTGGATCCCTGCCACACTTACATGATCGGCTTGACAGACGGCGGGCTCTTCAAAATTTGTAAGTCATCTAGTGGATCTATTATCTACCTGTGATTAACTGTACCCGCGGCTGTAGCAATTTTCTGCAATATTTTGTTCCATATATGACTGTTGCATTGAAAGACTGGGGCTATACCTATACCCCATAGAGATCTCAACAGCCCTTTGATCCATTATTTACCACGAGCTGTATTACACCATATAGCCGGGATTTTGATATACCTATCCCCATTTTATGTCTTATACTGACAATTATTGCAGGATAATAGTCAGTAGTCAGCTTTATTGCAATAGATCTACATTGTATCAATTCTCTGTTGAATGCGAGTGCCCAGAAGTTCCTTAGGTGGCTGATAACACTTTATTGAATGACAGCCCATTAAAGGATTACCTGGGACTTATGCACTAATCAGTGAATGACCAATACTATATACATGTAAAGGGTCCAGCATGAATGTCACACCGGGATGCTATTTTAGACTATGTTGTCCTTATGTCTTGCCCTTTGTAATTGACTACCGTTATGTCAAATAAACGCTGATCTTTTTGTACATTTCAATGTATGCCGCTGGGTTATCCTTAAACTCCTCTTGATAAGAGTTTATGACCAGTCTTTTAGGCAAGGACTCTCCTTGCTGAACCTTTTTCTTCTGATTACGATCTTTGGTCTTAGGTGAACCCCACCTCTCCACAGGTGTGTCGGCCACTATTGTCAGACCTCAACCCGTTCACAGGTTTAGAGGTCCATGTCCATCCCTCCTTTTGCCCCTACCCCCTTTATTGTTTGATTTAATTATTTCCGGTCATACCTTATGACCGGTTCTTCTTGGACATGTTTATATATGAATATTGATAAATATATTGTCAATTATACCGGGTAAAGACATATTTTAAATCCTGTGTTATTGTAAAAATTCTTTTTGCGGTGTGCTCACTTAGGACTGACGGCACTAATGGCATATACTATAGGTGATGATCTAGAAGAGGAGATTAGACAGGCCTTCTCCTTAGACCCAAATGAAATAATTAAAGATGATGAGATAGTGATTAGAGATTTATTCAAAGAACATAAACGCCTCACGATAAAACAACTAAATAGAAAATGGGATATCCTGTCACTAGATTCTTATATCTCTAAAGGCATCATACCTAGAGGCCTGCGAGAAAGAGTAGTGCCTGCGGAGCATCTACATACAGAGAGATTTCTCTCTAAGTGGAAACATAAATGTATTGAACATGGAATCAATATTATGAAGCTGATTGTCGAGGAAGAGAATTTACAAGCACAAGAACTTCAGAAACAAATTGAAGAAAGCCTGAGACTCCTTGAACCCCACAAAGATAAACAGGAATTCGAAAAACAAAATGAAATATTGAAGAGGGAAGTAATTAAAACCCAAAAAAATCTAAGATATACGAAACAGACAAAATTCCAAAGAGACCTCAATGACTGGGCCAAAGGAGAGATATTTGACTTAACCAGAACAAGGGGAAGGAGTGGTTCTAGATGAAGACGAATAAGATCAAGATCTGATTCACAACGAACACAAAATACATCCGATAGCGATGAAGGTATCGAGAAAACGGTTGGTTTTTTAGATGTGGAAACCGACAGTCCACCTACGACGTCGGTCAGAGGCATTCTAAAAGAAGCAAAAGACACAGGAAAAGGAAAAGAAGGAGAAAGAGACGTACCATCTCAGAACTCGAAGAAACAAGGAAATCAAAGAGTGAATACCAGAAATTGGAACAAAAATCGGGACTAAATATAAACGATATTCAATTCACCCAAAATAAAGAACAAAATATGGACGATACTAACACAATCTTCAATTTGACAGATTTCAATTGGAAGATAGACATCGAAGCTTATTACTGAAAGGTCTCTCTTTCTCTCCAACACGCTCGATGGATGAATTCGACGTGTTCAAGGATATATCCTTGTTCTTGAGAAAGGTATATTTGAGACTAGTCCATTCGAACCCTAACAATGATATAAATCACCTCACTAACTTCTCGAAACAGGAAAGAGAAGCTAGAGATATCTTAGTCTCCCTTATGGATGCCAGTGGCGACGAGACAATGGAAGAAACAATTGAAATCAACCCCTGGAAAAGACAAACGAATCTACTAATTCGCTCTACAAAAATGCCAACTTTTAAGAAGAATAAATGGCTGGGAGTTTTTCTAGACTTAATTCAGGAGGACCTCAAATCGATTAATTGGATTGAATTTGCGACCCCAGACAATCTCAACAAGAAGGAAAGACAAGCTTTGAGAGAGTTTAAAGATGCATCCGACATTATCATCAAAAGAAGCGATAAAGGAGGAAACGTAGTCCTACTTTCAGTTGATCAATATGAAAAAGAGATCATGCGTCAACTCAATGACAAGACGACTTACGAAAGATTAGACAGCAATCCCTTTGTAAGGATCGTAAAGGAACTTAACGTTAAATTACTCCTCGCAAAAGAATTGGATCTACTGGATAAAAAAAGAATTTGACTACCTGACAGTGAAAGACTTTAATGTACCTACTATTTATGTATTACCAAAGATACATAAATCGATAACGGATAGGCCCATAATTTCAGCAATAAAGGGCCCCCTCGAAATAGGGGGCAAATACCTTGATTCCCTCCTTAAGGACATGGTCCAAAAGCTCACTTCATATGTGAAAGACACAAGGGATGTACTTGAAAAAATTTGTGACATTGAAATTCCTGAAGGGGCGCTACTCGTGGGGATAGATGTCGAGTCACTATATACCTTGATACCCCACGAGTGGGGCCTCACAGCAGTTACATACTTCTTGGAGCTCCACTACCCTGGGATGGGGACCCAAAATGAATTTCTGATGGAACTACTGCAGTTTGCCCTGGATCATAACTGTTTCTGTTTCCTTGGAGGGTACTACAAACAGATACGAGGTACCTCGATGGGGGCCCCATGGGCTCCGGCTTATGCATGTCTCCACCTAGGGTTGTGGGAAGAGGAAAGTGTCTTTCGGACACAGATGTACCTGAGCCAAGCATTACTCTGGCTCAGGTACATCAATGACATTCTCCTAATATGGGATGGATCGATAGCGTCATTAAACGAATTTATTGGCGATCTGAATCAAAATACTAGAAACATAAAGTTGACATATACAATGGATACAGAACAGATAGCATTTCTGGATCTGAAAATCAGAGCAGAAGAAGGTAGGCTGATTACGGATACTTTTCGGAAACCAACAGCAGTGAATACCCTCCTGGAAGCCACCAGTCACCACCCAAAATCACTCATCCGTGGTATCCCCACAGGGCAATTCCTGAGACTCAAGCGGAACTGCTCTTTGGAGAAGGACTATAGAAATGAAGCCACGGATCTCTATCAGAGGTTCAGAAATCGCAAATACCCACATTCCATTCTGAGAAAGTCAAGACAAAAAGCATCCCAAACCAAAAGGAAAGAGCTATTATGTTCTAAGAGTATTAAAAAATCAAAAGAAGATCCAGGCCCCATAAGAATCATCACTCCGTTTGGAAGCCAGTGGGAGAAAGTAAGAGAAGTGCTAAACAAGCACTGGCATATTCTCACCAGATGTCCAAGGGCTAGAAACATCGTAGGCCCGAGACCTCTCCTCACGGCGAAGAGAGCGAAGAACCTAAATGATGAACTTGTGAGGGCAGAACTTGTCAAACCAGCCAAGAGAAATTGGCTCACTGACCTACCACCACTTAGAGGAATGTTCCCATGTGGTAGATGCCACATTTGCCATTTTGTGGAAAAAACTAACCAATTCAGTGACAGTCAAGGAAAAAATATGTATAAAATAAACCAATTTATTAATTGTTCCACAGAGAGGGTCCTATATATTATTACCTGCCCATGCAGGAAAATATATGTAGGAAAAACCAAACGGGCATTAAAAATCCGGATAGGTGAACACTTATCATCAATAAGAGATCCAACTGATGAGTCACCTATAGCACAACACTTCAGAATTCATCATCAAGGACAAACTTCAGGATTCAAAGTAAAAGGTTTTTATGCCCTGCGGATACCCAAACGAAGAGGCGACTTCGATAAAATCCTGCTACAAGCTGAGAAGCGCTGGATATTTAAATTAGATAGTTTGACCCCTAGGGGATTAAACACTGAATGTAATCTACAAGTCTTCTTAGAGCCCTAAAATAATACCAACCCTCCCTTGAAGCAACATTGTTTGGTCTCTAAAAATCTTTTATTTAACATTAAAACTCACTTCCACTGTTTCCACAGATCAATGCACTACTCTTTAAGACAGTTGTACTGACTAAGGAGATCTACCTCTGAAGAATGATCCCACAGGCACTTCCTTGTTCAATCCAGCTACTTTTAAATAAATACACTGCACTCAGGTCAACCTGACTAAAGTCCAATGTATCACTAGTCAGGCAATATGTTGCTCTTTGTAATATAACAATCTGATACCTTATGAATCATCACCTTCATCATAGCTCTGTTTAATTACTAACGGCACTCATGGAGGTACCTTGGATCTCTATTCAGCCTACATTATTATTAGATACTGTGGAGAGATATATTTAATGAATAAGTTGTATAAATTTCTTTTCATCTTCATTATCTATGAGTGCCTTTATGAAGTCCATCAGTCCTGGGATGAGCATTTACCTACAATGTTTTTTAATTTGTTTTGACGTATGGTGTATTATTTGCCACTTGATATATAATCTTGTGATGCTCTCAACATACCTTAAGTGATCAATGTACACCAGAACGTTGTACTCATCCCACTAATACAGGGTTAACATTCCAACACTAAGGGCGGTACCTAGCTTACAGGTACAAGTGATTGGTGACCTTACCTATAAAAGACTAGACATTACCTGCAGCCCCTTACCCTGATGAAATCCGCATCAATGCGGATGAAACGCGTCGGTTTTTTGTCCCCCTGTCTGTCCTCTTGCACCCCATGAGGTTCTGATGTGAAAAGACCCTTTAACATAATTGGATCCCACCATCTCTGCTCATGATTGCTCTCGGCCGTACCAGATTTTTGGCCGCGCCATGAACAGCTGACCAGCTGACTAGCTGACAGCCCTGCACAAATTGTCGGACCGTGTGAATGTAACTTCGGCTATCATCCAAAGATCACCATCTACTCATTCGGAGAACCCTGGGCACTTGGCGCACTTGAGACTCGCACTGCAATTTAAGAGCGGAAGAGTTAGGAGCACTTGTAAGCAGGGGCGTTGCTAGGTTGGAAAAAGACCAGGGGCTCTAGCCCGGAAAAATGCGGCGCGGAACGTGCGCCGCGGCGAAAATGGGTGTGGCCTAAGCTAAATGGTGGGCGTGGCTTTATGGGGTGTGGCTCGCGTCTGAGTTGAACGAGGGATGGAGGAAGGAAGAAAGAAAGAGTTAGGGAGGGAAGGGAAGAGAAGGAAAGAAAGAAATTGGGATGGAGGGACAGCAGGCCCAGATCCTACACCACAATAGCAATGTGTATTCCAGAAAGTTTAACAATCAGCAGATAAAGATCCTCCAAACACCTGGTGTTGGCGCTTCAATCATCCCGGCACCATGGTTGTTATGGTGTCAGGATTATTGAAGCGCATTATTTCTATTATTGCATTGTAATATAAAATGAAATAGTTCAACTCACCAAATGCAGAATCAGTGGGAACCCCCGAGCGTGTCACTTGCCACCATCGCCTGCTACAAAATGCCATCAGGTGCCCCCAGCGGAGTCCCTCCATCCATCAGGTGCCCCCAGCGGAATCCCTCCTTCCATCAGGTGCCCCCAGCGGAGTCCCTCCTTCCGTCAGGTGCCCCCAGCAGAGTTCCTCCTTACATCACAGGTGTCCCCCAGCGGAGTGTCCCTCCCTCAGCGTCACCATGCCCATATGCAGCCATCATGTGCCCATCCCATCTGTAGCCATCATGTGCCCATCTGTATCCTCCCCTTATCAGTGCCCATATGCACCCTTGCCAGTGCGTGGATTAATCACAGTCACAGCAGATCAGCGGTCTCCCGCTGTGTTACTATAGAGCAGTGCTGAGTGCTCTGAAATATCCGGCGGCCGGCCACTGTAGCAAAGCTCCGCCTCCTACGACGTATACCCGTACCACTGCGACTCCCTCCCTGTGAGGCGACCCCCTGTGGACACT
>BLSH010471031.1:58935-72247 GCA_018402905.1 Glandirana rugosa
ATAACAGAAAATTATTGACTACAGTTATGTCAAATAAACGCTGATCTTTTTGTACATTTCAATGTATGCCGCTGGGTTATCCCTAAGACTGGGAGCTCAGTGGGTGAAGATCTATAGTAGGATACTGTGAGATGTGAGAGAAGATCTACAACGGGATACTGTGAGTTACGTGTGCAGAGCTATATTGACTGTTGAAAGTTCAGTTGCTATAGGAGACAGCAGTTGTACAGAAAACAGTGCGCTGCATCCAGCTTAAAGGTCCTCTAACTGTATAACTGTCTGCCTATTACTATTTTTGGTCTGCGGAGTCAGTCAATTGCTTTTGCATCTGCCTAAGGGTGTCCTGTCCCTAAACCCTATCTCCCCCAGTTTTTGTTAAAAGACAATAAATCTCTTTTTCTGCATTCAAAAAGTGACTGGCGCCCTTGTTTTCAACTAGCATTACACCCACCATGCCTAATAACCCATACTATGAAGAAGGATGTAAGCTCTCCCTGACTCTGGAGGTCACCACTAGGCCTATAGGGGTCCTGGACATCGCTACATATAACTTGAGGAAAATATTCTTATAAAATAGTTTAGCATTTGCCACCACAAAAAAAAAAAATGTCCCCAGATTTCATTTTAAAATTTAAGATGGCACCTGTGTCCTTCACCTTGCAGTCTTCAGAACTACACCATGACTCAGATGAGTCTTCTAAAAATAAACCCTAAATGCTGGAATGATGAAAAATTGTCACCAACCCCCTCCAACCACCAATCAGTTTGAAACCATGCTGCAGAAGGCCTTCAACAACATGTCTAAGAAACCGTTGGACCAATTAAATAAAGAAACCTGGGACATTGGCAAGGGTTTATCAGCCCTGGAATCTCGATGCCACAATAATACCACTTTCCTAAAGGATCCTAAAGAGGACACGGAAAGCCTCAAGAAAGAGAATGCAGCTCTGAGAATTAGAAGATGACAAGAACTGTGAACATTACTTTAACCTCTGTCTTTGGGCCCTCCCAGAGACTATTTTGGACTTACAGTCATGCGTTGCTTAAAGTGCAATTGAATGCATTTAGCTCTGACTGCCCGCAACTGCGAGGGCCCTCCAGGGGATTTTATAGTCCAATCACACTACTACAGAACAAAAGAATGGCTTCTGCAGGCAGTTCAAGTGGCAAAATCCTTCTCATGCCAGGGTACCATTTGTTTTCTGACCTGTCAAAGCCCTGAAGCCCTCTCCTGTAAGCTAAAAAATGTCACATACTGCTGGGGTTTTCCCTTTACATTAACCTTTCTGTACCACAGCAAGACTCATGTTGTGCTGTCACTCGCTGAAGCCTGCACTTGCTCTGAGACTCTATGGGGTTGATTTACTAAAACTGGAGGGTGCAAAGTCTAGTGCAGCTCTGCATGGAAACCAATTAGCTTCCATGTTTTTTTTTTGTCAAAGCTCATTTAAACAAGCTGATTGGCTACCATGCACAGCTGCACCAGATTTTGTACTGTCCAGTTTTAGTATATCAACTTCTATGACTACATATAACTTTTCACCACCCTACTCCCTTGGCAAAACAAGCCCTCTCACCACTGGGGTCACCTTGGCCATGTGGATCTCAGCCATGCTCCCACTGGGGCTGGAATGCTCAGGGAACTAGTGCCTCTCCCTTGGCAAGTTGCTGCACCTCTTATCTGAGTTGAGTGTACCCTCACCAGTTTTGCTTTAGTTTCTTACACATCTTGGTTCCACTTGGCTCAAGTTGTCTGAGCACAAACTCGTTTATACAGTAGCACCATGTTCTGGTTGTGTGGAGACTTTATACTTCACTCCTGTACAGGTCTTTTCTTTAAAAGTAAACCCTGGGACCTGAACTGGCCTATGCTGCTGTATACCGTATCTACAGAAAAGGCTGGCGTATAGATTGTCATGCAGTCCATCTTATCCATACCCTACGTGACCTATCTGGGACAGATCTGTTTGAGAATCGTTTCACAATACTTGATGCCTCTACTATATTGGTATGGTTCCTTTCCACTGATTTCCTGCTGTTCAGCATTTTAATTCACAGACAATGTGTTAACTGTTCTTGTGATTTATTAACATTACCCATACTTTACTATTACACCGTTGAACCACTGCCCTTGAAGTATCCTTAATCACTATTGAGCTTTGCTGGGTTCTTGTACAGTTTCTGCCTGTTTTCAGTTTCTTAGCTTATTGGCACCTGCTTTATTCTTGATGCACGTTGATATGATTTTTCTTTGTTGCTATGTGGTCTCTGGGGTTGACAAATGCCAAAGGAGCATTGGCTTCAATTGCACGCTCTCATCCTTACCTTTACATTTGTAATGAGGAGATGGGCCATTGATTCCAGACACCACAAGCCCCTATTCTCCATCAATGCATCATATCTGTCTGGGACCACTGGCAAGTTACATTCTTGACTGCCATTGTACTCTTTACCCTAAAGTATAACTAAAGGAAAAACTCTTTTCTTTAGTTTTGGATAGAGTGGAGAGGGGTTAGAACACCTGTCCGTTTTTACTACTGTGCCCCCATTAGGGAGAGTCACCCTCTCTATTTGTTCTGTTTACCATTATCATTGAAAGTGAAATTAAAAGAAAATTACAAATTTTGGGTTCCCCCCAGAAAAGTAATAGAGGAGAAATCTTCTAATAGGGTCACTAGTTACCTGGGGGTCCCCGAGGGAATCTTTATATTTGCATGGATTTGCTCTCATTTAAGTAAACTGAATCTCCCCAATGGCAAAAAAATAAACCAACAAGGGTTATAGCCCTCTCTTACTCCAGCGGAGGTTAAAGGGGAACTATGATTGCACTGTAGATTCAGAGTCCCTTAACACTCCATATGAGCTTGTGACAGGAAAACATAGGAATGACTGGAGTTGATGCTGGATGCAGCCAGTGCAGGCTCTCTGTAACATTGTGGAGCCAAATCAGAGGCAAAAGTGTAGTCACATAGGAAGCCAAAGTCAGCAGTGAGTGAACAGCGATGTACAGAGCCATAAGCTGAATCAGAATCGTGGACAGAGCCGAAGCCAGGAACTTGTAAGCAAAGGTACAGGCAGAATCCAGGATCAGGTCACTACATGTACTAACAGAAACACACCCCAGTCACAGTAGTTTCTGTGAAAAACCATTCACTGCCAGAGCAGGCAAGAAGGTAACAGTATTTAAAATGTGGTAGTGTTCTGCCAGTCAAGAGAACTCAGGGGTATGATGTAGGAGTGCTGGAGCATACAACTTATTATTGAATAGATTGCAATCACAGTTTGATAGATATCCAATGTGACAAACCCAACCGGGACAGGGGCTTTTGGAGGGGACTAGGGGCTACCCTTCTACCCACTGATTATGGCCCATGGAGGAGACCAGGGATGATGTGTCTGTTTCTCCTGATCAGAGCAAGGAAAAGCGCTCAGTTCAGCCTCTGATCCCATGGAGAGAGCAGATCATTCTCTAATGGTGGACAACAACATGATGAACCCTGACAGCGAGGCTTGGATTAATTCTCTGAATAAGGACAATAAAGCTTCCCTTCTGGAGTAGATGGAAATGTGTAATATTAATCTTGTACAGGTTAATGGTCAGAGGAAATATGTTGGCCCTCCTGCAGACTGGGTTGGAGAAGCTCCTTCACTTGGGACAGAAATATTTATCAACAATCTCTCTCAAGAATAATTATGAATATAAATTAATTCCACTTTTTCAGACTGCTGGAACATTTTATGAGTCTTGTCTTATGATGACTTTTCTAGTGGACAGATAACGCAAGTGAAATCTGGTGAATGAGATTTGGACAGCCCTGGGTCTCCTTTTTGGGGAACTGTGTCAGGGCTGGGCTCAGCCCTCCCTTCTCGGAGCAAGCTGCTCAGCTGAGGGTTAATTGACAGTCTCAGCTTCCACTCTGTCTCACCTGATGTCCATATCCTGCTCATTAGCCAGCTCTCTTAGCTATATAAACTGCCTGGATCAGATCGCAGATGTCTTCGCCTGGTCAACATCTCTAGATAAATCTCTGCTGTTTTCCTGTGACAGACTTTTGCCTGTTTGACGTTCCTTCTGGTTTCTGGATTAAAGACTCTGCTCGGCTGACTTCCCTTCTGGCTCATGACCCTGCATGATGATTGTTTGACCTCACTGATCTCTGGATCCCTGTTTGCTGGCTTGCTCCAACCATCCACTCTGACTAACGAACCTTGGCTATGTTTTGACTTTGTTTGCTCTGTTTGTTCTATTTACCATTTTTATTAAATAGTGTGATTTTTTCTGCACTTCTGTCTCAGTCTGATTCATGGTTCCTGACAAACTGTTGCCCGGACTGTCTGGATAGGCACTGACTGGAGTCGCCTAGGCTTGTCTAGTTGTTAATTACTTTACGGAATAATTAGATCACGGTTAGCTCTTCATTAGCCACTTGCCGACCTTGTAATGTAAATACATGGCCGCAAGGTAGATCAATTGTATTGGCAGGGCGTACTATAACGTCCTCCCAGAATTGCGATCCCACGCGCCCCCTGGGGCGACCACCTGGGATCATCCGTGACCACTGGGTCTGTTAGACCTGGCGCATTATGGATCAAGGTAAATAGCCGCTCACCCATCCATCCATCCATGCTCACCCATGGACATCCATCCATGCTCACCCATGCATCTGTGCTCCGCCATCCATCTGTGCTCACCCATGCATCCTTGCTCAGCCATGCATCCATGCTCACCCATGCATCTGTGCTCACCCATGCATGTGTGCTCACCCATGCATCCAGGCTCAGCTATCCATCTGTGCTCACCCATGTATCCATGCTCACCCATCCATGCATGCTCACCCATGCATCCATGCTCACCCATGCATTCGTGCTCAGCCATCCATCTGTGCTCAGTCATCCCCATCCACAGCTCATCTACCCCCATCCATGCTCATTTATGCCTCATTCATGCTCATCTGTACCACATCAGTTCTCATCCATGACACATCCATGCCACTACAGTGCCTCACAATAGTGTAATAGGTAGTCAAATTAGATTTGAAATTTATGCCCCTAGAATGCCTGATGGTGCTCCCTGCATTTTGGGCCTCTGTATGTGGCCAGGCTGTGTAAAAGTGTCACACGTGGTATCGCCATACTCGGAAGAAGTAGCAGAATATATTTTGGGGTGTAATTTTTGGTAGATGCTGTGTGTTAGAAATATTGTATAAATGGACAACTTTTTTTCATTTTCTTTTTACATTTTCCAAAAACTTGCCGAAAAAAATGACATGTTCAAAAGACTCATTGTGCCTGCTAGAGTATATACGTTGGGGTGTTTATGTTCCAAAATCGGGTCATTTTTTGGGCGTTTCCATTGTCCTGGTGCTACAGGACCTTCAAAAGTGCAAGAGGTAGTCAGGAAATTATATGTGTAATTTATGTCCCTAGAACGCCTGATGGTGCTCCTTCCATGTTGGACCTTGGTATGTGGCCACGCTGTGTAAAAGTCTCACACATGGGGTATCGTCATACTCAGGAGGAGTAGTATAATGTATTTTGGGGTGTCATTTGTGGTATGCATATGCTGGGTGTGAGAAATAATCTGTTAATATGACAATTTTGTGAAAAACAACAGAAAAAAAATCTTAATTTTGCAAAGAATTGTGGGAAAAAATTACAACTTCAAAATTCTCGCCATGCCTCTTACTAAATACTTTGGAATGTCTACTTTATAAAAAGGGGTAATTTGGGGGCTATTTGTACTATCCTGGCTTGTTAGGGTCTTGAGAAATGAGATAGGCCATTAGTACATCAGGTGTGATCAATTTTCAGTGTTTGGCACCTTAGTTTGTAGACTCTATAACTTTCACATAGACCAAATAATATACACTTACTTGGGTTATTTTTACCAAAGATATGTAGCAGTATAAATTTTGGCCAACATTTATGAAGAAAAATTACCAATTTGCAAAATTTTATAACAGAAACAAAGAAAAATGCATTTTTTACAACATTTTCTGTCTTTTTCCATTTACATTGCAAAAAATAAAAACCCCAATGGTGATTAAATAACACCAAAAGAAAGCTCTATTTGTGTGAAAAAAGGACAAAAATGTAATATGGGTACAGTGTAGTATGACTCAGTAATTGTCATTCAAAATGTGAGAGCACTAAAAGCTGAAAATTGGTCTGGTTAGGAAGGGGGTTTAAGTGCCCAGTGGTCAAGTGGTTAAATGTACTGATGATATTACTGTTTAAAGTTTGCATTGTTTAGGATAATGTGATTAAGCTATTATCTGATTTTGTGTGGTATATATTCTGTGTGAGTTTACAATAGAGTCAGTTCCAGTTTACACCTAAGCTAGTGTCATCTAGTTCTTGGGTGCAATTCTCAGCTATAATACCTGGTTCCTGGTTCCACAATGGAGGAAGCTATATCTTGGCAGAGGCATTCGGCTGTCAGTCACATCCAACATAAATTGATCCTATGCCTTAGGATCTGCCTCCTAAATATTGTATATTTGGTGGTGAACTGATTGTAATTCTCTTTTACATTTGTGCAAACATTTGCTATCATTGTAACTCCATCATAGTACAATTTATGGAAATTGTATGAAACTTAAAGGGTAATTCCACCTTTATGGCAAAAAAATGAAAAATGAATTCTTAACACCCTCCCCACTCCTCGCTGCACTTATCTGCTGTCAGTCACGTGTGGTCATGACCAATGACCATTAGCCATTGCTGGCAATATGCTGCTACACAGATCGGTACAATGGCAGACGAGGGTGGTGGTAGATGGCTGGCACAACAGATAAATGCAAAGGGGATTGGAGGAAGAGGGAGGATGTTAAGAACTCATCTTTCATTTTTTTATGGTGGAATTATCCTTTAACTCTATGTGATTAGACAGGCCTTTCATGATCTGATTCTAAAGGAGAAAATATACATTCCAACAGTCTAGCATAATTATAACTCTGCTCTAGCCAATACTTCCACTCATTTTTACCATATTATCATACTATGACTGAGGTGAAACATAAACTGTAAAATGTTCCACAGAGATTCTTGCCTTTTTCCACCACAAAAATTCTAGATTAGGATGACATAATTGGTTACATATTTGCAGCATATATAAATATCTAAAAAAAGGACAAAAGCTAGGAATGTGCTAAAAATGTGGTGTTCGAGGCTATAAGGAATGAGGACTGTCTGAGAATGACTTGTTTCTTGAACATATGCCAAAAATCATTGACATTGTTGTAAAGGATATACATTGGGAGGAAATGACTGGTTAATAACTAACTTAGCTATATTTACTGAGTCATGTGTGCTGAATAAGAGGAAATTTACAAGAGAGTGCCTGTTCTTGGAAAGGTACAATTTTGGAAATGGTCATCGGTGTAGTGGTGGGAAGTGAAGAATTGGGCATCTGTGCAGTGGCGGAGATTGAAATAGTACTCATCGGTGCAATGGCGGTTCAGTGGTGGGGACTGAAGAAGTGGTCATCGGTGCAATGGTGGCAATGAAGAAGTGGTCATTAGACATGTGCACGGTCAAATTTTTTTTTTCTCATTTTATTCGTTAATTTTTTCTGGATAATTCATTATGATCGAAATTCATTATTACGAGTAAATTCAGAGACATTTGAATTTGGTTCGTTCCATTCGTATAGATGCGGTATTTGTTATCAGTAATTTGGAAGAATTTGATTTCGGTACGTTCCATTCGTATAGATGCAGGGCCGGATTAACATAGGGGCTATTGGAGCTGCAGTTCCAGACCCCTACCTCAAAATAGGCCCATGCCAGTGGATCATTAATGCTGTTTAGCTTTGTGGGTGTACAACACCATTGTTATGTAAATCGCTAGCGGTGGGCGCTATTGTTATGTAAATTAAGGGTGCCTGGCAGGCGCTATTGTTATGTAAATCACAGGCGGCAGCTGAGTTCCACAGAGTGCAGTGTAGCACAGCATAGAGGCTTGTTCTTTCCCCACAATTTTCACCCCCATAGCGCAAAATACAGCAAATGGCACTAAATAGCACCAAAACGGTATTCACTATAGCGCCCAGGCAACGGATAGTACCCAAATCCTTACTCCAGTTAAGACCTGGAGATGTGCACATGGAAATAATGTTTAGCGCATGATATAATCACCTAAATTGTACTAAAATTTGTGGGATATTGTTTAAAGATAATCTGCTTTTAAACTGTGTCAAAAAGTGATTTCTACACTGAAATATCTTAAAAAGTCTGAGAAGAGATAAATTCCCCATCTCTTTACTCCTAGGTGCAGAGCACAGCTGAGCATGACCATCCATGGAGTACGGTAATTCCAGGGCGCTATAGTAAATACCAAAATGAGAGCTGTGAGCGTTTGTTGGGAGTAAAAATTGGAGCAATGCAGCACAATGCAATCTTCAGCCATTCATTCTAATACAATTGTAACTTTCCCAAAGAAATCCTTTTCATGTTGAGATGAAATGTATCTTTCTCTCAAGGAATTTGTCCTTGCAACAATGTTGCAATTTTGATCATCTATTTTGTTTTTAAGATTGGTAGAATGTTCAATCTTTTCATGTTTTCTTAAAATATTATTTTTTCTCTGTCACTTTCACAAGTTAAAAGCATATTAGGCTAGTATACATCGCATACTAGTCTATTATGTGTCACTTACCTGCATTGGAATCCCGCGATGTCCCTGCTTCAGGCCACATTCATCTTCGTCCCTCTTCCTTCCGGGGCCGCAATCTCCGGCTCTGTGACAGGCTGGAGCTGCGTAACATCATTCCCGCGCATGCGCATAGGAGCTGGCAATCACGACACGATCTCAGTCATGAAATGGCACGTCGGCACATGCAAGTACAGTGAGGTCAGGCACTGATGTGGATGAGAAGGCCTGGCTCGCAGTCTCTGCTCAAATTCAGCCAAAAGGTGTTCTAATTGGTTGATGTCAGGACTCTGGGCAGGCCAGTTAAGATCCTCCACCCCAAACTGGTTCATCCATGTCTTTATGGACCTTGCTTTGTGCACTGGTGCGCAGTCATGTTGGAACAGGAAGGGGCCATCCCCAAACTGTTCCCACAAAGGTTGGAGCATGAAAGGCCCACCAAAATCCTCAGCACCAGGCCCATGATGCTCTTAATCTGGCCCTGTATAGATGCGGTATTCGTTTTTTTTTTTAATTCTGAAATTTGGATAAATTCGTATTTGTTACGTTCACTAACAGGCAGACACATTTGAAAGGAAATTCCAATACCTAACTTATTTAATAGTTTACAACTATTATTATTGTTTTTATTATTATTATTATTTATCATTAATAAATAATAATAACAATTAAAAAAAAACTATAATAATGGTTAATAATTCATTACATTCACTAACAGCCAAATTTGAAAGGAAATTCCAATACCTACCTATAATTTAATAGTTTAGAACTATCATTATAGTTTTTATAATTATTAATAATAATAATAATAATAATAATAATAATAATAATAATAAATAATATTAATAATTTAAAAAACTATAATAATGGTTATGGTTAGTAAAAATAATAAACTTAATAATTTAATTATAATAGAAATTATCTGATATTGGAATTTTTGGATTTTCTTTTTTATTTTCGGATTTTCTTTCTTTTGAATATTTGAATTTTCATTCTTATTTTTGGATTTTCGTTCATTTGAATTTTCAGATTTTCATACTTAGTTTCAGATTTTCGTTCTTTTGAATTTTCGGATTTTCGTTCTTTCAAATTTTCGGGTTTTCAATCTTTCGGATTTTCGTTCTTTCCGATTCTCATTCTTTTCAAAAATCAGTTTTCGGAAAAGTTTGTGTAATGTTTTTTCGTTATTCGGATCTTTCCGAATTAACGAATATTCCGAATTTTGACAAAAAAACGAATTCGGAAAGAAACAAATTGCACATATCTAGTGGTCAAAGGTGCAGTGATGGGGAGTAAAGAAGTGGGCATTTGTGCAGTGGTGGGTAGTGAAGAAGTGGTCTTTGGTGCAGTGGTAGGGAATGAAGAAGTGGTCATAGGTGCAGTGGTGGGGAGTGAAGAAATGGTCATCAGTGCAGTGCGGGGAGTGAATAAGTGGTCTTCGGTGCAATGGTGGGGATCAAAGAAGTGGTCAACGGTGCAATGTAGAGTGAGTAAAATAGTGCTCACCGGTGCAGTGGTGGAGAGTGAAGGCATGGTCATTGGTGCAGTGGTGGGGAGTGAAGAAGTGGTCATCGGTGCACTGGTGGGGAGTGGAGAAGTGGTCAACAGTGCAGTGTGGGGAGTGAATAAGTGGTCTTCGGTGCAGTGGTGGGGATTGAAGAAGTGGTCATTCGTGCAGTGGTGGGGAGTAAAGAAGTGATCATCGGTGCAGTGGTGGGCAATGGGAAATTGTTCATCAGTGCAGTGGTGGGGAGTGAAGAAGTGGGTATCAATGCAGTGATGGGAACTGAAGAAGTGGTCATCGGTGCAGTGGTGAGGAATGAAGAAGTGTTCATTGGTGCAGTGGTAGGGAGTGATGAAGTGGGCATCAATGCAGTGGTGGGAAGTAAAGAGGTGGTCATTGGTGCAGTGGTGGGGAACGAAGAAGAGTTCATCGGTGTAGTGGTGGGAAGTGAAGGATTGGGCATCTGTTCAGTGGTGGAGAGCGTCAGTGATATAGTGTTCATCGGTGCAGTGGTGGGGAGTAAGGAATTGATCACCGTTGCAGTGGTATAGACTGAAGAAGTGGTCATCGGTGCAATGGTGGGAGTACAGGAGTGGTCATCGGTGCAGCGGTGGGGAGTGAGGAAGTGGGCATTTGTGCAGTTGTGGGTAGTGAAGAAGTGGTCACTGGTGCAGTGGAGGGTGCATGAAATAGTGCTCACGGGTGCAGTGGTGAGGAGTGAAGAAGCGGGAATTAATGCAGTGGTAGAAAGTGGTCATTGGTGCAGTGTAGGGAGTGCAGAAGTGGTCTTCGGTACAGTGGTGGCATGGGGAGTGAAGAGGTGGTCATCAGTGCAGTGGTGGAGAGTGAAATAGTGGTCATTGATGCAGTGGTGGGTGTTGAGGAATTAATCACTGGTGCAGTGGTGGGGAGTGAAGAAGTGGTCTTCGGTGCAGTGTGGGGAAGTGATCTTTGGTGCAGTGTGGGGAGTGAAGAAGTGGGCATCTTTGCAGTGGTGGGTAGTGAATACGTGGTCATTGAAGCAGTGGTGGAGAATGAAATAGTGCTCACCGGTACAGTGGTGGGGAGTGAGGAATTGATCACTGATGCAGTGGTAGGGAGTGAATAAGTGATCATCGGCAGGGCAGCCATCTGAAATTTTGGGGCCCCTTACTCAGTTTTAGACCTGGCCCGCCTGACCACCAGCATTCCCCAGGTCCCATCCGCTGGCCATCCCACCACTGGCCATCCCACCAAATCCGCACACTGGCCAGGGGTGTACACATGTTGCAGCTGCAGTAGGAACTATACACCTTGTCACACTTACCAGGTGTAGCCTGCCAAGCATGATCCATTCAAGTGAAGTGAAGTGTGCAATGCATGCTAGAGTGGGATCCAAGGGGTTAAAGAAGGTGGTGAAAATGTGATAAAATGCCTCCTCACTGCCTGCTTTAGCCCCTTGGTCACTGCACAAGGTTTCTATATGTCTTTTAAGTGTGACAGGGCATACAATTCCTGTTGCAACATGTGTAGTGGGGTGCAATTGCGGGGTGGTAAAAAGTAGGGCTCATCTATGGGGATTTTACCTCCGCCAAACTGCAAAGGTAAACAAGTTCTTACTGGCCTGAGCCCCCTATCATAGTTGCCTTTTAGGGGATGTCATGGGAGAAGAACAAAGAGGGGAACAGAGAGGGATGCAGTACAACGAGGACCAAGAGGGATGCCGGAGACAGAGAGGGACACTGTGCAGACAGTAACAAAGAAGGACGCTATGTGGGGAGGATCAGAGGGGGACACTGGGGAGGGGGGGGGCGAGGGTAGGACACAGGGGGACACCAAGGGTGGGGAGAGGAGGACACTGTTGGGAATGAAGGACACAGGGGACACGATGAGTGGGGGAGGGAAGGACACCACGATGAAGGACACAGGGGGACACCGTGGTGGGTGGAGGACACAGGGGGACTCCGTGGGTGGGGGAAGGGAGGAAACTGTTGGGGGTGGAGGACACAGGAGGGCAAAGTGGGGGGACCAGGAGATTATAGGGCCTCCTGCGGTCCTGTTGGGGCCCCCTACATCTGACCTGGCTGACGCTGGTATTTTTATCAGCTATGGTTCGGGAAAACGGGGTCCCCAAACCGGTTGCCCCCTCCCATAGACTCCAATGTTAAGTCTGAAACTCACCCGACAATTGCCAGTCAATGATCAGTCACTTTGGGGACCCGGTACAGCCGCACCATAGGTGCTGGAAAGCGCAAACTTGGATCAGTTGTTGCCCAGGAGACCCTCTTTATGTGACCCAAGTTGGTAGTTGGTATTTTTATCAGCTATAGTTCGGGAGAAAGGTGTCCCCAAACGGGTGTCCCCCTGCAATAGACTCCAATGTTAAAGACCGCTAAAGTCTTTGTTGTAAGGGCCCCTTGAGACATTGGGGCCCCTTACAACAGTATTGCCTGTACCCCCCCCCCCCCCCCGATGGCGGCCCTGGCCATCGGTGCAGTGGTGTGAAGTGAAGAATTGGACATCTATGCAGTGGTGGAGAGTGAAATACTGCTTTTCGGCGAAGTGGTGGAGAGTGGGGGATTGATCACTGGTGCAGTGCTGGGGAGTGAAGAAGTGGTCATCAGTGCAGTGGTGGGAAGTGATACACTGCTCACCGGTGCAGTGATGGGGAGTGAGGAATTGATCATCAATGCAGTGGTGGGGAGTGAAGAAGTGGTCACCGGTGCAGTGGTGGTGAGTGAAGAAGTGGTCATCGGGGCAATGTAGGGAGTGAAGAGATGATCTTCAGTGAAGTGGTGGGGAGTGAAGAAGTGGTAATCAATGCAGTGGTGGGAAGTGATATGGTGCTCACCAGTGCAGTAATGGGGAGTGAGGAATTGATCATCAATGTAGTGGTGGGGAGTGAAGAAGTGGTCATAGGTGCAGTGGTAGGGAGTGAAGAAGTGGTCACTGGTGCAGTGGTGGGGGAGTGAAGAAGTGGTCATCGGGGCAATGTAGGGAGTGAAGAGATGATCTTCAGTGAAGTGGTGGGGAGTGAAGAAGTGTACTAGTTAAGGAGTGAGGGGTAATGACGTTACTACTGGTGGTATAGTGAAGGGTGTAACTGATGGTGAAGAAGTGAGGGGTGGTGAAGTGACTTCTAGTAGAGAAGTGAGGGATGTAACGGGGCTACTGGTG